>OY744516.1:24035379-24635379 GCA_963556195.1 Sepiola atlantica | reverse complement strand
CCCCCTCGAGGCAAACCCGGAGATGTTTAGAATATCACAGTTCATGAAGGGGTCATTGATTGTTTGTAATATCCTCAGTTTCTCAGCATTGAAAATATAGCACCTTTTGGAGTCAGGGCTGTAAAACTTCTGACGTTCAAGTGTCCTCCAATGGACAGTGTGTGAAATATCTGCAGCTTTTTAAGTTCAAACTCGGGTGGCTGGGAAGGTGGCATTGCACTTGTCTGGGTGCCGGACGGTGGCTGTATGGGCATAGCATCTTTGCTTGATTTTGCCTTGAGTCTCGTGTATTAGACTTGTATATGATGTTTCAGCCGAATAATTGATGAAAAAAGACTGACACCGTCGGCGGGGATACAGTTCCGTCCCCCTTTGAAAGAGACTTCTGGATCCTTGTTCTCCATGCTGATGGCTGAAGAACGTTCAAACCCATAAATCTGCATAGTTTTTTAAACCAGTAGAGGGTTAGTTATGCGAAACCTGGGTACAATTCAGTGAAAATTTAATTGTAAATAAAACTTCTGTTCTTTGTTTTACAATCGAGCACTTTGGTTTATTTTTTCCTACTGACACAAGATACACGCTATATATATATATATATATATATATATATATATATATATATATATATATATATATATATTATATATATATATATATATATATATATATATATATATATATATATGAAGAGTTCGAATGCAAAACGCGATAAATCCAATTCGTTTAAATTGAGACCGTAAACAATAAAAGGGCGAATATATTAAATCTAGCTTTTGACTAAAAGCTTATTTTACTTGAAAACAAAACTAAATGAAGCCGGTATCATATTATGTAAAACATGATTTTTGGATGTGATCAAGTGTTGAAATGCATTGTTTCCAGTTGTCCTGCATTTCTTCTTGCCACTGGATTCAATCAATGCCGGTTCAGAGAATTGAAAATTATGTAACTCTTGTTTCACTATAGATTCCCAGTGCAGGCATCTTCATAAGGGTACCCATTGTTTTGCAAGACTGAAAGAAGGCCAACCAAATATATATATATATATATATATATATATATATATATATATATAAAGTTAGGTATCTACTAAACTAATGAACTTTTGAATATACTTTCTATGCGTAAGGGATCGAAATGTGGGCTATTTAAATTTAATTTAGTTTTATTCAAAGAGGGAAAAGAGAAGGTGTAAGCCCTTCGGAAAAATTCAGATATTCCGATTTTAATAAAATTTTAACAATAGATATTAGACATCAATTAATAAATTGGAGTATTTTAAAGGGTTGTAATGTAATATGGGCACAACCTCCTATTTGAAAATATGAATATTTCCGTATTGCATTAACTTTGATCCAATGTCATTAGACATTAAAGAAGATTCCCTGAATTTCAATTAAGCCTTAAATTTGAGAATTTTCTGGAATCCAAATCATGTAATGGATTTTGATCAGGATTCCTGAAATAAGGTTTAGTAGCATTATATTTTGATTTTAATTTTTGGAAGAGGACATAAAAGAGGTGCAAAACTGTTCTGTTCCTGGAACGGGTAATCTTCTAGTATATATATAAAGTTTGGTATGTGCATATGTTTATATATTTCTATGTATAGGCTTACCACCTAAATTAATGAACCGATTATTATGAATTATGGAATATATATTCATGGCAATATGGTGAGTAACATGAGCACATTATTCTTTTGTAAAGTTCACTATTTAAGGGGTGTGCCTCCAGTCTTAACGCCCCTCACAAATAAAAACATTTTAAATACCGTTATACAATAAATTTAATAGAGAAAAGAATTGCTCTACACCAAATTTTAAATTATATAATGTAATAAAATTTTAACTGGGTTGATGCTCGAGCGCATGAGGATAACTTCCTAAACTAATGAACTTATCATTATGAATTATAGCATACGTATTCTCGGCAACACGATGAGTAATGTCGGCACATTATTTTTTTTTTTTTTTTTTTTTTTGTAAACTGTAATATTTAGGGGGTTTGCGACCGAAACAGCACCCTACCACCCACAAAGAAGAAAAAAATAAAATTAAAAGCTAATGCAAGGCATATTGCTTATACCCGTCCTAGGTGGCTATTCTTATATATATATATATATATATATATATATATATATATATATATATATATATATATATATATATATATGATGTATTTCTATGTAATTATTTTTATAGATGATTTTCAGCTCGTTCATGCTGATGACGGCTGTGAGCCAGAAACACGTGTCCATGGATTACTTTTATGTAGGTATAAAATTAATATATATATATATATTAACGAAAAATACGGCCTTTGAAGTTTAGTAGGACTAATAATGCAGTTTTCTGCATCTTAATCACTTAGGAAGTGAAACAATTGAAATAATAGTAAGCTCAATAACAACGAGCTGAAAATCACCTATAAAAATAATTACATAAAAATACATTAAAAATCGTACATATTTCTACACAGAGCGTCTTGGCCCAGTGATAGAACGCTGGACTATAGACATCAACATCGATGGTTCGATCTCTGTGTAAGTTAGCCATGCTGATGACGGCTGTGAGCCAGAAACACGTGTCCATAGATTACTTTTATGTACGTATAAAATTAATATATATATATATATATATATATATATATATATATATATATATATATATATATATATATATATATATATATATGAGAGAGAGAGGGAGAGAGAGATTGATGCAAGGATACAGTTCTATTTTCATTCATGTAAATTGTTATCTGCAAGAAGAAGTTCGGATTACTTACCACCTCATCGTTTTTAACTTCTGACCAGCGTCCATCCATCAGCAGCAAAGTGGACATGCTGACAAACTTTGGACTGGTCACTAGCAACGTTGATGGAGTGATAGCCAATGTCTCCAATCAAACTTGACAAAGTGGTCTGAGTTTCCAAACACGAAATGGATGTTATTCGAAAATAGCTTGATTACATCCACCTCATAAATAATAATGACGTTATTAAAGACAATGCCGCTGATCCTATCATGCTAGCAGAAGTTCCTTACAAAGTAGCTGTTTGCTTTTAGTTTGCTGGCCTCATCTGATATCACGGAAGGAGAGTCAGCTTCTTTTTGCGTTTTTTTTTAATATATTTTATTTTATGTGATCCGCTTGTAGTGAGCAGGATATAAGACAATAACTCACCAAAACAGAAACTGATATGACCGATACCACAACTCATTGGATAATAAAGATGTGAATTCTTTAACCATATTCTTTGCTATACTGATTTCAAAGTCAATCTTGTCTAATAAACATTGATTTGAAAAATAAAATACTACGACATCCCATAAGTTCTGTTTGATTTCAATTCTCTGAAATTTAATAGTATATATATATATATATATATATATATATATATATATATTTTTATGTAATTATTTTTATTGGTGATTGCAGCGTTCGTTGTTTTTTTACTTACTATCATTTCGATTGACGCACTTCCTAAGTCTTAATCACTTAGGAAGTGAGACAATCGAAATAATAGTAAGCAAAAAAGCAACGAACGCTGTAATCACCAATAAAAATAATTATATAAAAATACATTAAATATTTAGGTGATAAAAATTGTACATATATCTAGACAGGGCGTCTTGGTCCAATGATAATAACGCTGGACTATGGACATCAATTACGAAGGTTCGATCCTTGTCTACGTTAGCCATGCTGATGACAGCTGTGAGGCAGAAACACGTGTTCATCGATTACTTTTATGTATGTATAAAATTAATATATATATATATATATATAATATATATATATATATATATATATATATATATATATATATATATATATATATATATATATATGGAAGTATTTTAAAAATGGCCCGAATTCTCAAAATTACTTCCGAATAAGTGCGTTCCACCTACGATTGAACTAAACATCTTTCTATTGGATTTACTTCATTCTCGAAATTTTTCAATGCTGCCTTCACGGAAACCCTTCTTTCCATCTTTAAATTTCCTTTCAGTGGACACCTTATCAACGGACATTTACCAACTGGACTGACCCCATATATTTTTTACACGCACATTCTCACTCTCCATTACTTAATATTTTTTCAAATTTTGAATTTTGGCTTTTCCACTGCCAACCTATCTATCTATGTAATTCCTCTGATGATAAGATTTTAATCTTTGAAAAACCTTGACTTAAGGAAAGAATAATAAACATGTTTTTACCGAGTACACCTTGCATTGAACAATCAAAGTTAAAATAAATTTGTCACTCGTACATGTTTATCCCTCTTTTTTCATTTATCTTTATATATATAATCACATTGACACACCGGTTCCTGTTAGATCACCGAAGTTAAGCGGCGTCGAGCCTGGCCAGTACTAAATGGGTGACCATTTGGGAATACCAGGTGCTGTATATGTTCTCCGCTTATCTCGGCATTGTTTCCAGTCGTCTTGTATTACTACTTGCCATTGGAATCAAGCAATGCCGACTCAGGAGAGCGGTTGTTGGGGATTGCGCAACCCTTGCAATTACAAATTCACGTGCGGGCAGCCCTTGGTGGGGCACTCATACGTCGAAATCGACGGGAGAGTCCATATATATATATATATATATATATATATATATATATATATATATACAAAGTATCGCATTTATTTCTCATACGATAAAATGGCTGACTACTGACGTTTACAACAACATGTTCATTTTGACCCAGGGGCCAACTAACTCATTCGCAATGACCCCTATCCAAAATATGAGTCAATCATTCCCTTGTTGACACCATAATTGAAGAGGCAGGGGTGTAACAGCGGTATTACAAGCGACAACAACAACAGCAGCAGTGTGTTTGATTTCTAAGCTGGGCCCTGATTGGTGCAAGTATTTAATTTCGTCTCGGGTTTGACAAATTAGGGCCCATCTCTCATACGAACTGATATGAAGACCGATAGTAATAAAAGATTACGCTTGCAACCTTCTCCCTCGTCATGAGACGGCACTGCCAACTACTCATCTACGTTGCTCGGACTGACCAAAACTTCTCTCTTGGGACACAACCCCCCCCCCAGGTATCTCGCCCTGGGGTTCGACAAGAAGACTCAAAGGTCTAACATGCCTATGGCAGCACACACGTGGACTTAGCAATGTAACACACACATACCTACATATACACATGGACACGGCCTGACTTTAAGACCTGCGTACGTACGGACTTTCTCATACAAACTTTCTCATATATGAACTCTTCTCTGTTCCTTACAAACAGGACATTTATCTTAGTCATGACCTTTCTAACCTTTTGTCTTTGTCTATACTCATGGACTTATTCATTTCCTAACACTCTTCTCTTTCATTTCTCCTTTTATTTACATGTTAACGAAGACGACTCAATAAAGTTGTTTTAAATGTTAGAATGAGACTGTTTTTCTATTCTACAGTTCTACAGGGGATTGTTCTTCACCTGTTCGCACTTGTTTGTAAATAACACCCATTGAAAATCTCTTTTAAAATACTTTCTGATCCAGAAAACACATCTAGGTAGGGCATTTGACTTATGTTTGGTACACGTCCCTAAGTGCTTAAGGATACGAATCTGAATGTTTTAGGAACATTTGAAGCTACAATAGCTGTGACTAACTGTTTGCACGTCTTCAGAGGTGATTAAACGACTCTATCTTCAAATGAATTTCCATTCAAGTAGGCGACAAACATCCACGTGTCTTCCCTATATCGACATATACAGCTGAGTTTCTGTGTTCGCAATGAATTCCTTGAGTGTTCGTTGGTCTCTTGCAATAGTTTCAGCAATTTCTGCGGCTGCTTTTTATTCGTAAATCATTTCAACTTTAGCCATGGCTGAACGTTGATGCTTATGAATTTAATGTATTACAGGAGAGTTCAATTTTCTAAACTCACTCCTGCACAAAACATGATTCCTCCACTTGTTTGTTGATGTCTCATTCGAAAGAGCTTACGGTCGCCCTTTAGGATTGATCCATCAGGTTTACCAGCTGTTGGGCACATCCAGCATCACTCTACACTCTACTGTAATTAATAATCCAATCAAAATCTATTTTGAGATATTTTTTGATTCAGGATAAACGTTTAGTAAGGTGATTTATCTTCAGGTCTTTACTTAACGAAGGCTCTAAGTTTAATGAAAATATTTGAGTGACACCTAGGGTTTAGAGATGACTCAAGAAACGGAAGTCGACGAAATCACATGACTTCCGGGATAAAAGAACTCTCTTTCTAGTGACCCTTCAAGCAGAGTGGACACATAAAAGGTGCCGTACGCGGTGAGGGGGAGGGGAGGATACAATGTAGCTAGGTGAAACATGACATAGGCTATCTATCTGTCTATCTATCTGTTTATCTGTCTATCTACCTATTTATATATCTCTCTTTCTCTTTCTCTTTCTCTCTCTCTCTCTCTCTCTCTATATATATATATATATATATATATATATATAATTATATATATATGACATGGCAGTACACATGTTAAAAACTTTGTATCTCTCTCACTCTGAGTTTATGAATGGTCCAAGTTACCTACATTAATAAACCTTCTTATAAATTAACGTCCGAGTGTTTGTGTCTAGAGATGATCAAGAACCTGGGTTGCCGATGATGACGGGTGTATAAGTTTATACACACCTCGCTAAGCGAAAACGTAACAACGGTTTTGATGTACATTTCAAAGTGCATCGAGCTTCAGCATCGTAAGACCATAGCAATAATTAGTGCTCCAATCGCAACAAATAACTGTTTGATACTCGTAATGCTTGCGTATACTTATGTATTCAAAACTTTAAACGTTATTGCACTCGACAAATAGGAGACAAAAATCCATGTGTTCACCCGATTTTTTCCGTTTTTTGCTAAAAAAATGCCCTACAACATATTTTACATCATTTATTAAACTTAATGTCAGTGAACATTTCTTGACCTAAATCTTTTTTTCTTATATATTTTACAATTGTCGATCAAGGGAAGAGTCTATCAGACATGTGTACGCAAAATGATTATGATGATGTACGGAAGTGTAACCTGCCGAGTGTTGGATGAGGACATGCGTTGCATGGAGAGAAATGATATGAGAATGATACAATAGATGTGAATTGTGAACCTTAGAGATAGGCTTAGTTCTAGTGACCTCGGAGAAAGATAAAATCTGGACAGTATAGAGAGATGTGTGCAGAACAAGAGACTTTGATGTTGTAGCTACGTTGAAAGAATGTGTGAGAATTCTTGGGTTAGTAGATGTAGAACAGTCAAAGTAGCAAGTCCAGTTCACAGGGAAACGCCAACGAAAACACAGGAAGAAAGTGATAAAAATCGACTTGAGAGAAAGAGGGATAAATAAAGACCTTGCTAGTGCGTAAGTCAATTTCTTAAAGCTGTCCAATGCATACCAGCATGTAGAGCGGACGTTGAACCGATGATGATGATGATGATGATGATGATGATGATGATGATGATGATGATGATGATGATGATGATGATGATGATTGTTCTAATAAGCCGTAATTTTCAGTGAACTCAGCAGGTGACCCAACTCTTTCTAAGATTCTGTCTATTACTCTGTAAAATATATAAACGTGGCAAACAAATCAACTCGAAAACGAACGACAATAATCGAATAATACAACACTGATTTATTCAAAGGACACAGTATAAAAATAATATTATCGGTTGATATGATTTCCGTTTTTTTCCTGATGACTGCAAGCAGCCTATTGTCCAGAGAAGATATTAAATTCAGAATTTCTTCAGGTGTTACGGCTACACAAACAGTGGATATTGATTCGCAAACTTGAAAATTGTTTACTACTCTCATGAAAGGCGCCTCCAACTGATTATCTAAAGATTTTCAATAGGATTAAAGTCCGTCGAAAACGCTCGCCACTTCATAAATCGGTAATTTAAAAAAATTTTTTTAGATAAGTGTTCAACGTTTGTAAGAGAGAAAGAGAGCTGGAGCATTGTCGTGCATGAATTCCACTTTCTATTTTAATGCCACTACGTAAATTCACTAGACCAACCCGACAATCTGCCAAATCCCATCCATTCACTGTGGAGGTCCCCAGATGCCGAAGAGCTTTCTACTCATAAACCTTCTTTCCTCGTGCTGCTGGACTCTGGAACTCCCTCCCTGCTCCCTGCTTTCCTGACGTTACTGACATGCAGAAATTAAAAACTAATGTAAACAGACATGTCGCTGCACAGCTCCTAATTTAGGTTGCCCCCCCCAAAAAAAAAAAATACCTTCACCCTTTTTTCTCAGTAGCCCCTTACGTCTACAGTGGCGGCCTGCCTTGTTTGGGGTGAACTATGTTAACAAAAAAAAATTAAATGCCAGTGTCTTTTCTTTTAGCCATGGCTAAAGGTTTATCCTTATGAATTCAATGCAGGCTAGAGAGTTCGTTTTGACACCATTTTCTGCGTGCTAACCAAATATTGTATTTACCAATACTTTCTGCCCAAAACATGATTTATCTGACTCTTTATTGATTAGTTATCCGAAGAGACTTAGGATTGTTCTTCACGGCTCATTATGTTCGCCAACTACCAGGCTCAAGCATTTAAGAAACGATTTCCATATAATGTTCGAACAGGCCCTACAGACATTATATTATAATTGTTTGGTTTTGTTAATTTGTTAGGATAATCTTATTAAAAGCATCTATTTTACACGAGTTGAAGTCGACACCAGACTATAGTGTAAAAAGTTACATCACTTTTCATGTCTTTATAAAGCTTCACTAACCTGAATATCAATCTATATAATAATACGTTAAGGCAATTTCATATTCTTACGTACGTTATAACCCTCCATCCCTTTTTTTAAAAGATGGGATCGCTCGATAACAAAACTGGCAATGCAAAAAAAAAGTAACTTAAAAAATGTCATTTGATGTTGCAGTTGTGTCAAACGTAAAATACACTTTCTTGGCGTTTGGGCAAGGATAAAGGTCCATAGAATGGAAATATGTCACAAACCTCTACAAGGCTTTTAGAGATAGACCCCAATAACGCGATATAACGAGATATATTTTGAAACTACATTAGCCAGAGTACTTAGACAAGTACGTTTCAGTTTGAACAAATGTGGTTTAATTCTATCATGGGATCTGCATTCGCACTGGACGTCGATAGAATACATGACGGATTCCACTAGTATGTATTATTATAACAAAAAGAAGACCCTGTCAACCACAGCTCGTTATTTGTTACGACACAAGCAAGCCGTTTATAACGTTAGATGGGGAATCCTTTTGACCCTTAATTTATTGTATGTTATCTTTATGTCGACAGAAATAGCTGTAGCCTTGTTGACACATTGTAGAAAGTCGGCTCATTCAATTGAGACGTCTGTCTTGCTTTGTCTTTTTTTCAATTGTTGTTAAAAAAAGACAAAGAAAGAGAAACGTCACAACTGAATGAGCAGACTATCTACAATGTATTAACAAAACTACTGCTGTTTCTGTCGTCATGAAGAAGACGGGCAATCAGTTGGGGTAGAGAGGAAATATAGCAGCTGAAGTCTATTTGTCTATCTCTTTCATTTTGCTCTGTAATGATTTTAAAAAGCACCATCAACATTCTTGCTCTATGGCATCATGTTCTTTGGCATTTTATTTTTTTACATCACTGTAAATTTATACATGTAAGGTCTCCTCACCCGGTCCCTGGTAGAGGGGGTAGAACTTTGCATAAGACATTCGTCCGACTAACCAAAGAGAAAAATGTTGTACCGTCTTCACTATGTGTCACTGCGGACTTCATATCCATTACATCATATCTTGACACGAACTCTAATTCTAATATTTAACTTAAAATGGAATTTCACACATTTCTAATTATCTAATTCCGATTTTCACATAATTTCTCACACCCACATCCAACATGATGATGATGATCATCATCATGTTCGGTTTAACGTCCGTTTTACTTTCTGGCATGTGTTGGACGGCTTTTAGAAATTGACTTCCAAACCAACCTATCTCGGGTCAGATCTTTATTTACTCCTCTTTCTCTCAAGTTCATCCTTATCATTTCAATCCACGTTTTACTTTGCCTTCCCCTCTGAACTGCACCCGTTACTTCAACTCTTCTACATCTACCAACCCAAGAACTCTCATCCATTCTTTCAGCATGGCCATACCATCAAAGTCTTGTGTTCTTCACACACCTCCCTATACTGTCCAGATTTAATCTTCTTCTGAAAACAATATTTATACAATAATGTTGATTAATGAATGGGTATCCTTATATATCGTCACTAGATGAATCTGTATCTGACTTTTTGATCAGTGGATAAGTATATCAGTACTTAATTAGATAGCAATCAATTATAGCCTTGTGTGTAGGCATTAGATGGATCTATATATTTTTTTAAATCCAACGGCTTGATCCATGTGATAAACATCCCAACATTGAATTAAGTGGTTCAATCAGGAGGAAATTAGATGAGACTTTTTAAGGAGGAAATTAGATGAGATTCAACCAGGAGGAAATTAGATGAGACTTTTCAAGGAGGAAATTAGATGAGACTCAACCAGGAGGAAATTAGATGAGACTTTTCAAGGAGGAAATTAGATGAGACTCAACCAGGAGGAAATTAGATGAGACTTTTCAAGGAGGAAATTAGATGAGACTCAACCAGGAGGAAATTAGATGAGACTTTTCAAGGAGGAAATTAGATGAGACTCAACCAGGAGGAAATTAGATGAGACTTTTCAAGGAGGAAATTAGATGAGACTCAACCAGGAGGAAATTAGATGAGACTTTTCAAGGAGGAAATTAGATGAGACTTTTCAAGGAGGAAATTAGATGAGTGTCAAAAGTAAAATCAGCGCCATTAATTTTTAGCACATGAAAATATTAAGTTTTCATTAACTTCTCATTTATACAATGATGCAAGAGAACATGAAAGAAATGTTATAAGTGTTTTGTTAACGGTTTCAGAAAATCAGTGCCGTTTGATTTTTATAGAGAAAAAGAAGTTGAAGAACAAGTATGAAAATAAAATAATTAAATAACTGGAATATCTACTCCAGGAAGGGTTCATAGTACTAATCGCACTTTGGACCCTTTGATGAGTGCAAACGGTTCATCTGATTCTAAAATAATTTTTAAGTCATCAAAAACATCGACTGATATGGTGAAAACTGTGTGAAAATAGAGATTACACAACTGAAGTTATGGGTTTAGAGAGGTTGTTCATTTGGCTTCACATGATCTAAAAATGATTGAAATTTAATCCAGTTTATGTAATTTGTACGATTTATCGAAATTGTTTTTAGTTTAAAAGCCTTATTTCAATTTTGATCAAAAGCCATTACATGGATGGATAATGTGGGTTATATTTATTTTATTTTAGTTTCATACAATACAGTTGCATTATAAACAATAAAAGTTGGAATAGATATGAAAGAATGCTTAGTTTGTGAAATTTTAGCAGTAGGTATTAGACATCGATTAATAAATATTCCCAAATTTTCAGTTTCTTTGGAGTATTTTAAAGGATTTAAGAAGCATAATATGGGCACAACCTCCCATTTGAAAATTCAGATATTTCAGATTTGCATTGAATTTGATCCATAATAATTAGACACCAATTAAGTAAGATTCCCCGAATTTTAATTTTTTCTAAAAACCCTTTCAGCTAAGCCTTATATTTTAGATATTTTCTAGAATCAAAATCATGTATTGGATTTTGATCAAAATTAGAATAAGGATTCTAGACATAGGGTTGAGTAGCATTATATGTTGATTTTAAAGTGGTACAAAACTGTTCTGTCTGAGCAATTACTTTTACCCGTCCTGGGACGGGAATTCTTCTAGTATATATATATATATATATATATATTAGAAAAATACCCGTGAACTGGGTTCGCGCCCTGTGACCGCCTGAGAGTGACATTTCCCTGCACTGATGAGAGCCGAAAGCTCGAAACGATATCGTACGTAGGTAAAATATAAAAAATATAATTTAATATTATATATATATATATATATATATATATATATATAATCTCAATAACAAGAACGAATCTCCACCACTCCAATAATTG
This sequence comes from Sepiola atlantica, assembly GCA_963556195.1. Lineage (NCBI taxonomy): Eukaryota > Metazoa > Mollusca > Cephalopoda > Sepiida > Sepiolidae > Sepiola > Sepiola atlantica. The sequence goes on along the minus strand of OY744516.1, from coordinate 24,623,281 downwards.
CCACTGCCTAACACCAGAAATACACACCCAAGCAACACTAATAACACCACAACTTCGAACAACAGGGATAACTCGATTAACACTAGAATAACTAGACCTACTATATACACATACATAGGCTCGACGTCCCAAGTAATAAAGAACCGCATCTCCTCACACATGTATTCATTCAACAACAACACCAATAATAAAACCTCCCTAACAAACATAGTCAAAAATTTTTAATTAAATAATATCCCATTCTCTCTAAAATGGTCAATCCTAAAAAAATCAAAATCCTACACCCCAGGCGCAAAGCATTGCCAACTTTGTACCTCTGAGGCACTAATGATAATCACCACTGCAAGAGAGAAGAATATCGTAAACTCGAGAAATGAGATAATTTCATACTGTCACCATGAAAGAAAATTTAAATACGCCCAACTTATAACCCCAATAGACACCCCCCTCCCACCACAGAACCCATAACTCCAACCCGTAACATAGTTATCCTGCCTGTGTCCCTTATGGATCAGTATGTATGTCTGTATATCTATATATGCGTAAGTATGCATGTACGTGCGAATATATGTATGTTATGTTATGTGTGTGTGTGTATATGTGTTATGTATATGAAGGATATAGGGGATATATCTATATATGTGATGCATGTATCTATATGCATATGCGTTTACACATATATATGTGTATGTATATATGTGTATATGTATGTGTGTGTATATATGTATGTGTGTATATGTGTATATGTGTGTATGTATATGTATGTATGTATGTATGGATATGTATGTATGTGTATATGTATGTATATATATATATGTATATGTGCGTGTATGTATATGTATATATGTATGTATGTGTATGTCCGGCTATATTGTATGTATTGTATATGTAAACTCTACACCCATGTAATAATAAAAACTAGATTAGTAGAATTTACAACTCGGATCTATATGTGTATGTATGTGTATGTATGAGTCTGTACATGTATTTTATGTGAGTATGTATATGCATGTGTATATGTGTGTATGTGCTTACATATGGATGTTATTTTGTTGTATATGTTATATGTATATATCGTGTATGTATATGCATCTTTATCTGTGTGCGAATGTGTATATATGCGTACCTACCTTGTGCCAGAGAGTATTCTGCACAACAGCCCCATGTATGTGGATCTGCACCCACATGCATCCGCGTGAGAGGTATACATCGATGTTCGCGTATCTATCGCCCTACAACCATATAGCTGTCTTATGAATTTGTTATTTGAATTCAAAATTATTGCGACCATAATCTTACTTAATGCCCAGCAGAGGATACTCTGGTAAACCTGCCGAAACTAATAAGCAAATACTATTTATCTTTCTAAATTAAAAATCTCTTTATTTGAACTTGGGTTTCTTTTAAAAAATTGGAAAATAAGTCCCTTGAGGAAAAAATCTTTTTAAGATAAATATTTCCCTATGATAGCTTTCTAATAGATTTCTCTATAAAAAAATAACCTTAAACTAATAACTTTAGCCTTTGACCTTTTAAACACCAAGACAAGCATTCATTTTCTTCAAATCCCCTTTCAATCTAACCTCACTCATAGATAAACTCATTCAACTCGACGAAATATAAACAAATCCCCCTCCCCGTACCATAAACATCATAAAGCCTAAAAGCCAAGTGTAACCTGACACTCACTCTGATAAATAAATAAAATAAAAAAGATGTAAGAAGATAGATTTAAACGGTAGTATGTGCGAATAGATTTTATGTGCGTGTATGTATATATCTATGTGTCTTAGTCTGTGTGGATCAATGTTAGTATATATATGTGTATATATATATCTATTGTGCGTGTGTGTGTGAATGTGAATATGTATGCTTACCATTCAACCCTTCCTTAGCCCCCTACACCCCAACTGCACCCATTAACCTTCCCCTACCACCACAAACAGATAATATTCCTACCCATCCCAACAAGGGAAGTTTTTTTTATTCATCACCACAGTTTAAAACGACATTTATTCGGCTCTGACTTGAAAACTATCGGATCTGAATAGATATCTATAACCTGCCGATACTCGTTTCAACCAGGAAGCGATGGTTGTTCGAAATCCTCAATTTTTTATATATACCGAACTCTAACAGACAAAAATCAATCTGAACCCTACGAAACGAACAATTCCAGCACCAAACTGATACTAATGCACATACAGGATAAAATGGAAGTTACCAATTACCGTGGGACCACCAGCATCTTACAAAAATATTTGGATTCCTGACCAATTTGAGTATTGCTTTCTTCTTCAAGCATTCATTTCCAAATAACAGCTGCTTTTATTTTATTTTGTTCCTGACGTGTTTTTAGATAACATCCCCTCTGATTTTACGCTCTCACCTCAACATAAGACTCTTCACCTTTGGCCCTTATTTTTGTTCTTTATTTCTATTTTGTTTTGCTTTATATAAAATTTTCAAAGTTAAATGTTGTCAATAATATTTACAACTACATTATCGGCTTCCCTATCCTCTGATGAGAAGAGTTTATCTTTGAAAATCCATGGATTAAGGATATGAGGCTCTTTGCTCTGAACTTTTGATGTTTTAATATATATTGTATCTTTACAATCCTTTATTCTCATCTTTCACCTCTAATATATATATATATATATATATATATATATATATATATATATGCAAACATTTTTTAAAATAATAGAATTCGTCTATTTAATTATAACTTTTATTATTTTTTAAAGTTTTCTGATGGTCTTTTTTTTATTAAAATAAAATAAAAATTAATAAATGTTCCATAGGTTTCACGAACGTATTCGATTCTTCGTCGAATCATCCTCAGGTGTCAAAAGCAAATGAACAAAAAAGCTGGAGAAAGAAAAGAAGAGAATGTTTTTAAATATATATATATATATATATATATATATATGTATATATATATATATATATATATGGAAAATGAAACATATATATATATATATATATATATATATATATATATATAGACACACACCTAAATTCTGTGGATCTTTTCAACAGAGCTATTGACAAAACAACCCGTCCAAATGCATGTGATTATCGTAGCATAGGACAAAAGATAGATACAGAACCGTTCCTATGTTTCTCATGGTTTGTTGTGCCATAGTTCTCTCAGCCAAAATGTTTTTTTTTAACTGGCACCCTTTCCACGCATAACACAACCTAGCAAACAATATCCTCAATTCCACTGGCACCCCACAGAAAAGAAACGTTAGCTTAAAAGATTTTACATTAAAATTCCCCTTTTCTCCTACTCGGTCTACTTCGCTCTGCCCCCACCCCACCCGCAGAAGACAACATTTAAACTATCGTTCTATAACGGATGCCAGACATTCACCGCTATGTTAAGGACTCCAACCGAGAGATCGTTTTAATATTCTAACCGTCCCTTTAAACGCAATTGTTTGTATCTCTCTTGCGCTTGGTTCACCGGGTATATTCGCCAGGTAGTTATTGAAATTCTTTTTCATGAGCCTGGTTGCTCTAATAATTACTGGAATGGTAGAGATCTTTCTAAGATTGCAGTTTCTTTTCATGTCGTACATAAGACCTTGGTATTTCGTTATCTTCTCCCGCTCAGCTCAGTTTAAGCTAGCATAATTAGGGACACTGACTTCAACTAGGGTTGCTACACTCTCCCTCTTGTTCAATATCACTATGTCAGGTTTAATAGTTCCTTTTTTTAGGTATGTAGCTGTAGGAATTAAATAGCCATAGTGGATGGTGTATAAATTCTTTCCAACAGTTCTTTCTGGTATATGTTTCCAGGAATTGCTGCTACACTGGATATTCAACATTTTACAGATGGTCCAGTGGAGATATTTACACATTCAATTGTGTCGCATTGTATAGTAGCCGTCCCCCAGCAGAACCTTACAACTAGATGTCAGGTGGCTCACACTCTCTCCTTCTGTGTGACAAAACCTACACTTGTTGTCGTTGCTGAGACCATTCATCTTCTGAAAAGCATTGATCATCAGGCTTTGATCTTGGGCAGCCATAGTCATCCTCTTCTGATCATAGTGGAGCGATCCTCTTGTGAACCAGTCTACAGAGCCTTCCTTATCTATATATACCTGAGATAGTTCATCCATAAAATATTTGGCACGTTGTTCATTTTCCCATTCTTCCAGTTTTCTGCAATGGAAGGTCGTGATCTATTTCTGGCAGCTCTTTTGGACTATTTCCGTGGCAGGCTTGTTTGGTGTTTCTGTCTTATTTGTGAGACCGTCTTGTCCAAAATGTTTGGCCAGTTTTGTGATAGAGGTTGTTCTACTGGCTCTGGTTTATTAGTGTTGGCATACTATCATAAGGTTTGGGTTATGGGAGCTCATCAGATATTGGCCGGTGTTCACAATAGTGGCTCGATGTTGATGTTCAATTTTTGAGAGACCCATACCTCCTGCTCCTCTGGGCAAATACAGGCTTGGTAGACATTGGTTTTGGTATATTACTTTGTAGTGTCACCATTTTCTCATTTTAGTGTCTAGGCTTTTAATGTCCTTTTGTGGCGAGTCAATAATGTCAAAGCTGTATGTTATCACTGGCATGGCAAGTTGGTTAATGGCAGTTACTTTGTTTTTGTTTGTAAGCTAGGTTTGGCAAATTTTTCTTAAATGGCGTACATATTCTCTGCCATTTTTTTCTCTCATCTTGGCATGTTGAATTGCATCGTTTTCTTCCATGCCAAAGTATTTGTATTGTTACTGCTCTTCTAGGTATTCAATGTCAGTCTCTTCATCAAGCTCTATGTTTTCCTTTTGTGTCTTCTCCCCAACTCTGAGGGAGCACTTGGCATATTTGTTTAGGCCAAACTTCATTCTAATATCTTTAGAGAAGGTATGTACAACCTGCAAGAGTCCACTTAAGCCGGCGTCTGAACTGGCATACAGCTTGAGGTCATCCATGAAGAGCAAATGGTTGAATGTTTTTGTTGGTGGCCTTGACTCAGGTTGTATGCACTCTGGCTTTTATTCAGTAGCTTACTTATTGGATCTATTGTCAGCCAAACAGTAAAGGAGATAAGCTATCTCCTTGGAAGATTCCTCTTCTGATCTTGACTTCATGGATTTTTATTGTTCCATTGATGTGGTTGTTTGCTACATGTTTAAATTGACAGCCATGGTTTTCTTGATTACCGGATGGATCTTTTTTAATTCAAGGCACCGCAGTAGTAATATGCCTTTTAGTACAATCGATCCAAGCCATACTTAGGTTTCTCTGCCTCTCCCTACAATCTTCAAGGATGCTCTTAATAATTTACAACTGGTCCTTCTGCATCCTGATTGTTCTTTTTCAAGGTATGTTCTAGAAGACAGGTGTTCATATATGCTGTTTGCAACCAGGCTATCAAAGAGCTTGTAGGTCGTAGTGAGACAGCAGATGGGTGTGTGTCATTCGTTTTGGGTATGAGGGTGGTGTCGCCTCAACAGTCTGATAAAGCAGCTACTATAGTGACTATGAAAGGCTGTTAGTTTTTTAAGTCAGAAATTGGGTAAGTTGTTTATGCCATGTGTTTTGTGATTCTGGAATCGATCCAACTTTCGCTTTAGCATTCCAGGCATTATCTCTGACTCTGGCATTTCAGACTTGTTTTCATTACTTTGAGCTATATCCAAGATCCACTGGGCCTCTTGATTTTCAAACAGAGGAATCCAGTAGTCTTCTAACTCTTGCTTTTTGGGTGGCTTTTCTATCATGATTATCTCTCTTCTGAGATTTCTGTAGAACAGCCTTGCATTCTTTTTGAAATGCTTGTTTTTGACTTTCGCCTTGTTCTTGCTGTCCTTTGTTTGGATTCTTTTTACAAGTGCCGGAATTTTGAACTGAGCTTGCAGATGATGTTCTTTAGCCGCCGCCGCTGAAATATAGGGGAAGCAAAGAATTGTTTGATTTGAGACAATTTATTTAAGGTTAAGTTACTTTTTCCAAGGTGGTGGTGTTCTTGGTGCTCTTGACTTCAATTGCTTTTGGAACTGTGTAGAGTCCTGCAGCATACGTAACCTGGTTCAGCTCTGTGATTGATGTATTGGATGGAACAAGTCTCTGAAGAGCGATGTTTGTACTTTTTATTACTGCCTTGAAGCTTGGAGTTTGGCAGTTGAGGTCTTTCCTCCAGCCTCACCATCTGGACTATGCTCAATGATGTTACTAAGTTCCTCCTCCAGGGCCAACTGCTCATCATCTGACTCCAGTAGGTGGTGGTTCAGGCGTTGGCAGTGGTCTCGTTGATAGTGGTGAGGAAGAACTAGTGTTCAATGAGAGGTTGAGAATAGACAAGTGATGGTGGTGGAGACCTGTCGGGGAGCCACTTGATAAAGTGGATCCTGGTGGTGAAGGAGATCTAGACTGTTCGGCTGGATCCACGGGTGAATGGTAATGTGGTTCTGGCTGTACTTATGGTGTGGTGTATTGATCGATGATGGGAATTGTGAGAATTGTGATGGGGCTTTCCAGTGGATTTTTTGGTTCTCATGAGGGCTGCTATTTCTAATTTCATATAGTCTAGCTCAGCCTCATTGAACACGTTCATGCTGTTATACCTTTGGCAGATTATTTTCCGAGGCGGAACATTTCTCTTGCCTGGACAGAAGTGGAAGAGTATGTCCTCGGTTTTTGTTTCGTATGCTTGGCTTGAGCATATTCCATGGCTCTTAACAGTTCCTACTTTTCTTTCGTCTCCCATCTCGACTCTTGTCTCTGTCTTGTTTCTTCTTCTTAGATCTGCCTCCTTTGGATGTGCCTCACTTTGATGATAGTGTTCTCATTTTCTGTTATATATATGTATATGCTCATCTGATATGAGGCAAGCAACCGATGTATTCTTCAATCTTCTCGGCCCAAACTTCGTTTGATGTTTTGCTCCACTTTGAAAACTTTGAGTCGTGGTAGCAAAATAATAGAACCTTCTTCTGTGCAACAGACGATGGCTGTGCTTTAAAGCCTTTTTTCTCTTTTTTTAGTTGCTGCACATGGTGAAGATAGGAGGCCAGGACCTTTTTTATCATGGTCTGATGGCTGACCATGGTTGGCCTCTATCATGGCTATCTGAGACAGGAAGTTTTACACCATTACTTTTCCTTCCTGGTGTATAAACGGGTTAAGAGGCCTTTTTATCCTGGGTGCCTGCCTGCCAGTATTTAGTCTTGTTATTATTCATATTTTTATCAATTCCTTATTGTTAACGGCTTCTTATTTGTTACTCAAAGGTAACCTCTATTAATAGAGGAGGTGCCTTCGTCTACAACCCGGTGAACGTGTTGGATGGCCTGAGGGGACAGCACACCATTTTTTTTAAATATTTGGTCAGGGTTTACTTCAAATGAGAATTATCCTCATGTCAGAGTCTCTAACAAACCCCTGTACAGAAAGACTAAAGACACCCGATGGTGGAGTCTAGTCAGCATTCAAGTCCTTTCCTATATATATATATATATATATATATATATATATATATATATATATATATATATATATATATATATATATATGTGTGTGTGTGTGTGTGTGTGTGTGTGTGTGTGTGTGTGTTTAGGCAACATACATTTCTTTGGATATGTTTCATTGTATCAGACCGACTTTTACTCTTTTTGCAGTAGCTTTTAATGTGTTCTCACGAGTACTGAACTTTTTTTACCGATTGAATAAAGAAAATTTGCAATTGATATTTCAATGTTTGTTCATTTGTCATAGCACTTTCAGCAATGTCACGATCGATTTTCGTGGACTTATATGACAATAATAATTACCAATAACAGCAGTAATGATGTAAAATATTCGAGTAGGTGAGTTAGCTGATACATATATAGGCTAGTACACATATTAGCGATTAGGATGGGATAGGAAATATTATAAACATGTGATCAAAAAGCTAAGCAGTGATTGGGAATATAGAATCGTGGGAACGGAAGTCTATGATATAAGTAAGCGGAAATGAAGTCAGATATGAGAGACATAGGATTCTGAGAAAAGAATCTCTGGCTGTCTGGATAGAAACAATCAAGAAACAACACGTTTAATATGGGCTAATGAATTTTTAATCTAAAAGGCTGTACGTTTAATACCCCCCTCTAAGGCGAAAACGGCCAGTTTTAATTAATTAACAGAAATATGATTATCAGGATGCGACTCAATAAATCTATCGTTTTTCTCGACCTGATGTTGTCAAATTATTAATTGTCTGTATTTATAAGAAAAGAATAGTTGACGACCTTTGAATTTCAGCACTCTGATTCTAAAACAAATCTTGACAGGCACGCAAATCAGAGGTTTCTCAGTCGTGGAGAAGACACATGAAATAAGGTATGGTTTTATTAATGATTGGAGTCGACCGCTCGATTGGTATAAGATAATTAAGGACTAAATGATTACGTCACTGTAATATCTATCATAATAATAGCAAAAACATAAGTCAGTTGTGAGACTGCATACTTCTGCCTGACAATGTAATGATAGGTCAAAGTCTTATTTGGACCTTACTTCTCCATATTATATGAAGTATTTCCGAAGTCATGGAAACGTTGATAAGTCAAAAACTGTGTATCCAATCAGGCTGAAATTGTTCATGGTGGTTACTGCTATCAAAGAGCATCAGATCCATACATCAAATTTGGAAAAATCAGAAAGTGAAATTCCGTAACATTTCTACCTTGAACGAACTTTTCAAGGTCACGGTCAAGAGTCATATAACATGCAGGACATTATTGACTACAATATGGGCCAAGTAGCGAGTTTCTATGATGAACAGAACCTAGGTTATCGCCAAAAGTGTGACTTTCACCTTTTCTGTGACCTTGATCTTGACCTTTGACCTAGATATCTCAAAATTAAATCTGTTTTAATTTAAACAATGACCAATATGTTGACAAATTTTGGTGACGATTGGTCAAGCGATGTGGACGCTAGGCTGTACAAAACAAACATATTTACAAACTCTACTGAAAACATAACCTCCTTGGCGGAGGTAATAATAGTCATTTCAATGTTTATGTGAAATGAGTCGTCAAATAATACGCCCTATACATTATGGTCGAATTTGAATGTTATGTTTTTGGAAACGGCGATTCTAATTTTATCAGGAAAGTTTCGTATTTGATGTTTGGAATTGTATTGCATCAAAGGTCCGGAATTTGCCATAGAATGAAAAGAATGATTCCAACATTTGTCCTTCTTTAAGTACAAACCGATAAAGAAGGTTATTTCCTTCCAGAGCAGCACACACGGTTGACTGATTGAATTGCAGAGCGATTCTTTGATGCAACCGGAAAAGGAGTTGAAGTTGCCAGAAATAGGAAATTATGAGGAGTTGAGTCGATGTGAGGGTTTCGGATAAAAGAGAAATCACGAAAGAAAATGACAGAAGAGAGAATGAAGTTATTCGGTTGAAAGAATGAAAAGATAAAAACAAAAAACTTGAACCAAAAATGAAATGATATAAAAGAGATTCTAAAGTGGGTGATCATTTCATTTATGGACTTACATAGCAAAGTGAACCTCCACTTTATGTACTATGAAAAATATCTACATTTTATTTTTGCGAATCAAAAATATGGTTCCTAATAATCGACTCAATCTCTTATAAAACAGTTGAATTATAAACAAGAACAGTTGGAATAGATATGAAGAAATGCTTAGTTTGTGGAAAGGAAATCGAATGCAATTCAATCTTTTGTGGTCCTTGTAAGCATTGGGTATGCAAAAAATGCAGTAGAATTACTGGTAGGTTGAGAGATGATAACCAGTTTATATACAATAAAGATGAATAAGAATTCAGATGTGGCCAAAGTATATTTGGATGGTGAAACTATTGAGGTTGTCGAGAAATTTTGTTACCTTGGTGATACAATTGGAGCACAGGGTGGAGCAGGTGCTAGTGTGATTGCAAGAGTTAGTAGTGGATGGAGTAAATTCAGGGAACTTCTGCTTTTACTTACTAGCAGAGTGTAACCACTGTCGACCAAAGGAAGAGTCTATCAGGCATATGTACGCAGTTTGATGATGTATGGAAGTGAAACCTGGCCAGTGACGGTTGAGGACATGCGTTGCATGTAGAGAAATGATATGAGAATGATACGATGGATGTGTAATGTGAGTCTTAAAGACAAGCTTAGATCTGAGGACATCGGAGGAAGATTAAATCTGATCTGTATAGGTAGATGTGTGCAGAACAGGAGATTTTGATGGTATAACCACATTGAAAGAATGGATGAGAGTTCTTCGGTTAGTAGATGTAAACCCGTTTATATAGCAGGTTCAGTTCACAGGGAAGGCCAAAGAAAAACATGAAAGGAAGTTATAAGAACGGACTTGAGAGAAAGAAGGATAAATAAAGACCTATCCAGAGATAGGTTTTTAGAGGTAAATTTAAAAAAGACGTCCATGTAAAATATACGTTAAACTGCCTATGATGATGATGATGATGACTGTCGGTATGAGGATTATAGCATAGGCGTAAAATACCCAAACAAGTGTAAGAAAATGGAGATGGATGAGAAGCATATTTGGATGGTGAAGCTATTAAGGTTGTCGAGAAGTTTTGTTACCTTGATAATACCATTGAAGCAAAGGGTGGAGCAGGTGCTAGTGTGATTGCAAGAGTTAGGAGTGAATGGAGTAAGTTCGGGGAACTTCTGTCTTTACTTACTAGCAACCAAGAGAAGTGTATATCAGTGTGATGATGTAAGGAAGTCAAATCTCGCCAGTGAGGGTTGAGGACATGCGTTGCATGGACAGAAATGATATGGGAATGATAAAATGGCAAGATAGATGTGTAATGTAAGTCTTAAAGACAGGTTTAGTTCTGAAGAACTCAGGGGAAGATTAAATCTGGACAGTATAGGGATATGTGTACAGAACAAGAGACTTGTAATGCTCCTCTGATGTTTTTGATTAGCTCATACTTCAGTCAATTTACCTCTGTAACAAAATTCTTAGGAAAATACAGTTAATCACTGCTACAATCTCCCTCTAGCAATACATCCATAAAAGTGTGAGGATCCTAGGACATTATCTCTCTCTCGCTCTCTCTCTCACTCTCTCACTCTGTCTCTCTCTCTTTCTCTCTCTCATATATATATATATATATATATATATATATATATATATATATATATATTTATTTATTTATTTTATATGTACATAAAAGTAATCCATGGACACGTGTTTCTGGCTCATAGCCGTCATCAGAACCTTCGATATTGATGTCTATAGTCCAACGTTTTACCACTGGACCAAGACGCTCCGTCTAGAAATATGTACGATTTTTATCACCTAAATATTTAATGAATTTTCATGTAATTATTTTTATTGGTGATTGTAGCGTTCGTTGTTATTTTGCTTACTATTATTTCGATTGTCTCACTTTCCTAGACATCAAGGTTCGATCAAGGTTCGATCTCTGTCTAAGTTAGCCATGCTGATGACGGCTGTGAGCCAGAAACACGTGTCAATGGATTACTTTACTGATTGTTAGATAGTGAGGAGGTACCTGGAGGGGGGAGAGTAAAACTGGAAGTCGGTAATTACTGCCTTTTGGCCACTAACCAGCAGATCGATGTGATGTGAAAACCAGGGGGGAGGGATGGTTGGCACAGGTGGCTAAATGTGAAAGGGTATCTCTCCAAGTAATTCCTTTGTTCTATTTCTCTCTCGTACAAACTCTTCACCCTGACTTTTTTGTTTTATGTTAAATAAAACTGTTCAAACCAGATCGGCATCTGCATGGTTTTTCTATCAACGGTGAGTTTAATAACAGCAGTGAAACCCGAGATACACCATCCGGCAGAGACGAAATCTGGGTACACACAGTTTGAGGTAAGCAGTATCCAACATATATATATGTTTGTTATTCCATGTATACTTCTAGAGAAGTATTTTGAAGAGGATTGATAGTATTCGAAGCATTAAAATGATGTTGTTTTTTTGTTTTTTTTTATATTTATTTTTCATTTAATATTTCGAACGTACCTGCGTTCTTCATCACGAATCGTTAGATAAGAAAAAAGGAAAAAAGAGAGAAAAGGGAAGGAAAAAAGGGACCGGAAATGGGATCATCGGTGTGCTAGAAAATGTACGGTCAAATGTTTCTTGGGAGGGCCTCCCCCTCCCAAGAAACATTTGACCGTAGAAAGAAAGTAAAAAGTAAAATGTGTGGCTGTAATTATTATTTATTCTTTATTCTATAAAATGCTGCTGTGTAATAATAGTAGTAATAGTAAGGTTGCTAACTGTGGGTCTGTAATTTTTCTGTAGCACTTACGTATGGAGAGAACGAGAACGAACAACTAATACAACTAAGACGACGACGGCTGTTAGCAACAATCAAAAGAGAGAAACATGTCGCAAATGATTAAGCTGACTACTTACGACGTGTCAACAAGATTTCAAATGTTTCTGTCAACGAGACGACGATTGGCAATATGTTTGGGTAGATAGAAAGAATTTTAACGTTTCAAACCACTTCTGAGTGCCGTAACATTATCAACTACTGAAGAAGGCCAGAGATTACAACGGCTGAAACACTGTAAATATAACAAACCAAGATGAAATTAACAGCCTGGATCTAAATAAATAATGTAAAATTAACACTGCGAAAATAACTATAACAGAACAACACTATAACCCTATAACACTATATACCACTATATACCACTGTATTTATAACCACTATATACCACCATAACCAAATTGTATACCAAACATTTATAAACACTATAACCCTATAACACTATAACTCTATCACACAATACCACTATAACCCTATAACACCATATAAAACTATATACCACTATAACCGAATTATATACCAAATATTTGTAACCACCATATATCACTATACCCCTATATCACTATAATACTATACCCTAGTACATTATACCACTCTAAGCCTGTAATACAATATACCAGTATAACCACTACATATCACTATCACTAAATTATATACCAAATATTTATAACCATTATAATCATATAACACGATAACATAGTGAAAATAACAAAAGCCAAGATGAGGATAACAGTGTGGAACATATAAATAATGTAAATACCAATATTTCATCTCAGAAACACCGTCAAATACGATGTGACAGTTCTTATCTGAAAATAATGGAGAAATAAAGAATAAAAATGAATAAGTATATACCAATCAGTCATGAAACTAAGCCACTTTGCAGACAATGTTCTTTTAAGAAAGATCTTAACACAAATAAGCTTATCATACTTTATGTGGTATCGCCGTATCCATTGATGAAAATAATTAAGACCTTTATTTTAGTGTCACACATCAACCTCTGATTATTGGGTTTTTTGTTTATATATAATTGACGCCTTGCAAATTAAGTTTTATCTCTGTTTTTAAGACTGACATTTCCTCAAGGTGAAAATCAATAAATGTATAGTCGATGAAAAGTATGGTAGCACATGATCTTAAAAATATAATAAAGTCATTGTACCTCATATACCCTTCACTTAAATAGCTTCTTAATACAAGCCACATACATACAACTGCTTAGTAAGTTTCGGCAAATGGTGGTCTGTGTTCTTAGAATACAAATTTAATATACAATCGATTCCATAGAATTTCATATTTAATCCGATCAACAATTTCTCTTTTGATTATTAATATTATAAAAAACGTAGGAGGAGCTAACCCTCCTTTTTATAGTCTTAAGCTCTCTTGCCACATAAAGTACTAATGATTTTTTTAATGTATAAAATTTGAGCAACAGTAAATCAAAATTTAATGCATTTGTGAATCTTTTTGCAGACGGCAAAATATCTGTTATAATTTGAGTATAAATGTTAACAGGGGCAATAATAGGGGAAAACTCCAACAAGTAGATTTATCAAACAGTAGATACAAAGTGAAGAGAGTTATTTAGCAATCGTTAAGGTAAGCTAAAAAGTCCTGTGAGATCTCGTTCTCATTCTTTTCATAGGAAAAACAGACAATTCTATGTTCCTTGTTATTTCATATGTAATTCAATATAGTATATATATATGTATGTGTGTGTATTTTTTATTTATATTTATTTTTTTATATATATTCAAATATAAATGTTATAACATAAAGTGATTATAATAGCTCAATAGTGTAAGGCCAGAGTTATGCTATATTCAATATTTTTATGTAATTTTATACCATATCAATGTTATAAAATAACATTGATATGATATAAAATTACATAATATATATAAGGGTAATGTACATGATAATTCATGAAATTTAAATGCCATTGTGGACAAAATGTGTGAAAAATGACAAACGGAAAACAGGTTAAAGTGCAGGAGAAAAACAAAAACAAGAGATTTGACCGGTTTCGTTCGTGTTGGCGAACGTCTTTAGAAAAAGTGAAGATTTGGAAATAATTTTATTTTGAATGCACACACATGGGATGAGGAAAGGATGATCTGATTGGACCATATGAGAAGACATTAAGTGATGTTGAAATATGACAAGTGGGTGACACATTCTTCTTTGTTTCTTCTTCTTCTTTTTATATTTTTATTTATTTTATTTTTATTTTTCATTTTCACACCTACTGAGCTAGTATGGGAGAGGTGGTGGGGAGGGGGTAAAAGGCGATAAGAGAGAAGAAGACAGAAGAACTGGCCAGCACAAACAAATAAAAAGGAGTGGGCATGAAATTGATACACAGAAAGCAAGAAATCAAAGATTAATCTGAATGAATCAGAGATAGGTCTGCTAATTTGTCACACATTAGGTTTTAAAGAGCAATAATATATATATATATATATATATATATATATATATATATATATATATATATATATATATATATATATATATACGTGTGTGTGGGTGTATATAAGAAATCTGTTAGGGGCTACTTTATGACGCATAAAGGCTATGAGTATTTTACAACTCAAATCCTGACACCTAGAACCATTTGGCCACCGCTGGATAGCTAAATAAACAGTGATAATTTTAACACTTATTTCGGCGGCTGGACGTCGTAAGAGCGTTACACTTAATGAAAAGAACGATGCATTTATAGCTAGCGACGTCATGCTGTGTTTATACTACACTTACAGTGCCCATCTAGAGGGTTTCCAGGGGCTACAAATAATATATATATATATATATATATATATATATTTCCTACACTGATGAGAGTGTAAGCTCGAAACCCCGGCGTATGTAGGTATAAATAATTTAATATTTTTAAATATTCTTATAAAGCCCATTTAAGAGATTAAAGTTGAGCACTGTTTGGAGATATCAAAAACAGATTGTCACTTGGCTATAAAACAAGGTTTTGGTTACATTCGTCGAGCCCTTTAGATAGTCTGATGTTTACGTCCTGCTGTATTTATGCATAAATATAACCTTATTTCTCCCGTATCACGTGATAATGTCCGATGGTGATGAGGATAGAGCGAAAGTTTGCGTCTTCTACTAGAATAGTTTTCTTTCAGACCCGACCAAGACTCTAAGTTACTGACATATTCTTTCGTCTGTGTGCCTAAAATCAAATTGGACTTCCATGAACAGAGTTTCTTTCCAATAACTTCACAAGTGTAGAACACGATACCGGGGGGGGGGGGAATGTTTTCTTACAGACTACAACATGGTCGTTTTCAAGTCCAATGTCAACAAATATCTGTCGAGTCGTCCTGTAAATTAATCATAGTTTGCAATCCTTTCATAGTACTGTTCCATCGTCTAACTAAAAATCTCACTAACCCTTATCCTCGAGTGGCTTTTGGCCTTGATAGGTGGTGAACCATTATATAAAAGAAAATTGCACGGATTGCTTTTGTCATTTATTTGATTACATGTTCATCCCTCTATACATTTCTTCAGATGGACAAAGCTTCAAATGAATTCTTTTTCGACAAATAATAGGTTATACCATTCCACATACCTCCCCCCCCCCCCCTCCCGTGCTGTACTGTTTCAAGTAACGATACAATTAAACGAGAGAGTCGGATCATTTTCCTAGTTTGTTCAAATCTGTAAATAATTTTGTTTGTGTGGCTCAACGAGACACACTGGCGAACTTTTTCTTTTGAAGTAAAGCCGCAATCATTTTTTTTTTTGCAACAATTCTAATTTAGAACTGAGCGAAAAAATCGGATTTTTGTTGTTATCGGCTCTACCAATCATCATTTAATAATGTTTTTGTGTGTTCATCTCAAGATGAGAAGTAAAACTTTTTGAATTAAAATAAAATTTGAATAAAAATTAAAATGAAAAAAATGCCCATGGCACTTCTTATTCTTTCATTTTTATATAATGTTTGTTACATCAAAGGACGTCGACATACTGCATGAACTTTGACTTCTCTGTCCTTATTTACTTACTTGCCTACGAGAGCAAAATTAGACACAAGGTCGATTTATAATGTGGGAGATTTCCAGCTCTCCCAGAAAAGAGCACTATGAATGGGAACAAATATATCTATAGTCCCTCTTTACTCCCTCGCAAATGGCAGGGGGGGGGGTCTCAGACAATAGGAAGTAAACTCACATTTGTTGCAGGAGGCACCGACCGTCCGACCGACCAACCTGTTGGGGTTAGGTGGTCGATCGTTCAATTGGCCCCCACAACTAAGAAAAGGTGTGGACACAGGCAAAGAATAACGGTAATGGCAAAGAAGAGATGACAAACAACTGGTGAACAGTTTCAAAAAAGGTATTGTTTATTTACTATAAGGGAATGGTAACAACAAGAAGTGAATTGATATTTGTGATGACGTCACTGGATCAGGAGAGACTGGGCAGGATGGAGTGACGTCACTGGATGGCAGCAAACTGGACCGAAGAGGGGTGGTGTCATTTGGTGAGAGTTGACAGGGCACCTTTGTGGTTTGCTGGCTGTGAAAGAAAAGAAAGGAAATTCGCCGTAGTTGTCGGATTAGCCCTGATAAGGGCTGTTTAAATAAATATCGCAGTAGTGTGTAGCCCTGATAAGGGCTGTTGTTCAGGACTGCAGGATGCTGGTGCAGGAGAGTGCTGGTGCAGGAAGCTCGGGACTGCAGGGTGCTGGAGCAGGAGAGTGCTGGTGCAGGAACTCGGGACTGCAGGATGCTGGAACAGGAGTCGGAGCAGGAGAGTGCTGGTGCAGGAACTCAGGACTGCAGGATGCAGGAACTCAGGACTGCTGGTGCCGGTGCAGGAGAGCAGGAGAGTGCTGGTGCAGGAAGCTTAGGACTGCAAGGTGATGGAACAGGAGAGTGGATGCAGGAACTCAGGACTGTGGTTGCAGGAGTTGCGACTGCTGTCTGCAGGAACTCAGGACTGCTGGGCGTTCGGACTGCTGGAGAGCAGGAACTCAGAACTGCAGATGCAGGTGTTTGGAACTGCCGATGTGGGGGGGGGGGGCAGGCAGGAGTTGCGACCGCTGTGTGCAGGAACTCAGACTGCCGACGACTGGTCCATCCGTGGACCAAGTCAGGCGTGGGGGCCTCCTGACCCCCTGGCCGAACTACTATTTATCTACCTCCCACAAGGTAAAATGTGACACAAGGTCGGGAAAGTGGGATTAGATAAGCCAGCGCTCAAGAGGTGAGCCATCTGACCATTTAAAAATTGCCTGGGCAGCCCCGTCGGCATTCCCCGGTAGGGGCGCCTTAGACAGTAAGCAATAAACTTACTCCTCCCCAAAAAGGGGAGGCGAAGCCTGAGAGGGTGCACCTCCTAGAACTGCACAGGACCAGACAACCCCTAATAGACCGGCGTAAATCCAGACCCAAAGGCCAGAACAATACCAGTTCATTAGATGGGTTAAAAACCCGTGGCTGCACTACTATTTATCTACCTCCCACAAGGTAAAATGTGACACAAGGTCGGAAAGTGGGATTAGAAAAGCCAGCGCTCGAGGGTGAGCAATTCTGACCATTTAAAAATAGCCTGGGCAGCCCCGTCGGCATTCCCTGGTAGGGGCGCCTCAGACAGTAAGCAATAAACTTACTCCTCCCCAAAGAGGGGAGGCAAAGCCTGGGAGGGTGCACCTCCTAGAACTGCACAGGACCAGACAACCCCTAATAGACCGGCGTAAATCCAGACCCAAAGGCCAGAACAATACCAGTTCATTAGGTGGGTTTAAAAACCCGTGGCTGCACTACTATTTATCTACCTCCCACAAGGTTAAATGTGACACAAGGTCGGAAAGTGGGATTAGAAAAGCCAGCGCTCGAGGGTGAGCAATTCTGACCATTTAAAAATAGCCTGGGCAGCCCCGTCGGCATTCCCCGGTAGGGGCGCCTCAGACAGTAAGCAATAAACTTACTCCTCCCCAAAGAGGGGAGGCAAAGCCTGGGAGGGTGCACCTCCTAGAACTGCACAGGACCAGACAACCCCCAATAGACCGGCGTAAATCCAGACTCAAAGGCCAGGACAATACCAGTTTATTAAGTGGGTTAAAAACCCGTGGCTGAACTGAAAATTTGAGCAAGGAGCTAGAGATCTCATGAACGTTATGTCAAGTTACTTTCGTCGGTCCTGTGAAAGGGATTAATTTTTGACAAATAAATTCCAAAAGAATCTTTAGCTGTAAAACCTAGTTGACAGACTCCTTGAAAGTATTAGCACGGTTATCCGCAGAGTTGCCGAAATGAAGGAATATTAACGAAAATATTCGCCGGCCGACTTTTGCTGAATCATTGTTTACAAAAATGGCGATTAAAAATTGGGTTTTTCCAATGTTCTAAATATAACATTAAAGCACAGGGAGCAGCCAGTACATTTCCATGGAAAAGGGTTAAGAGAAAACAGCTGCTGCTGCTGATGTCCAGATCGTGGCAAAAAACAAACAGTGACTCCTGCTGTTATCGTTTTTCCAAAATGGCGTCTTTTAAAAAATGTAAACAACGTCGCAGTGTTGTTGAACTGCGACACATTTCCATGGAAGTGGTAATGCCTGGGAGGATTGTTTCTTGGAACCGAACAGATACTACACTTTGATCCTTGCTCGAATGCTGGATAAAAATCTTACTTAGCATCTGCATCTTTCAAGACTTGTGGTGCAAAACTTTTCTTAAATCAGTAGATGTTATCCACCGAACAAAATTTGTACATATTTTTTTGCTTTGTAACTTCATGTTAAGTATTGGAATTCATCAAATACACATGGATATGTCAATTTAGTTATGGTTACTGGTCCCTTTAAGGATCGCATGGATTGGCCCAAAGGAAAATAGAATCGTGTATTGATTGGCTAGTCAACCCGGAAATCTTGAAGGAGAGCAATGATTTTCACAATTCACATGGTGATTTGGCTAAGTGAGAGAGAGAGAGTGGAGAGAGAATTATCGTAACAGCCACTTACCATTGATTTCTTGCTGGCAACGACCATTCGTCTTCTTTGGTATTTAGGTGGAAATAAGCATCCCCAAGGTCCCAGTACTCTACGCACTCTACCAGTGGAGGTCTGGTTAGTGCTCTCCCTCCTCGGTTTTTCCATCTTCCTTGACTCTTTACGGCTATTTTATATGGTATCAGCCGAGGGTGATAGCATTTAGAGGGGAGGAGTGACAGTTTATACAACTTTTTGGGGGTCTAAGTTATCTCGGGTTTACGTGGTGTTCCTTCCATGTTTTTGTTTTATTTCTTTTATAATTTCTATGTGGCTGGTTTGTAGTTTATGTGGGTTGGTTTCCGCATTCGTGGATTTTCCTTAAGATTTCAGGCTATACAACAGACTATACAACAAGCAGCAATGATAAAAACTCATTGCTGTTTCTTGTAAAGTCTCAGTCTTCCCTTTGATTCCAATTTCTCCTAGTTCTTTTCACAGTTTTTTCCGAACTGCACCTACGATTATTGGTATTATATTGACGTTCTTTATGTTCCAAATTCCTTTCCGTTCTCTGGCGAGTTCCATGTATTTGCTTCGTTTTTCTGTCTCTTTGATCCTTATCTTGTAGGCTGCGTCGATGGCGAAATCTACAATTTGGCAGATTTTTTCTTCTTGTTGATTATTATGACGTCCAGTCTCCTTGCTTGGGTTAGTTTATCTGTTTGTACCTCCATGCCCCAGATGATTTTGTGATTTTCGTTTTCCAGTACTGTCTCCTGTTTGTGTCTGTAGCATATGTTCAAAATACAGTCGTTTGCATAGTTTCCAGTGTACTGCCTCTCCCACACAGTTGTGTTTATTCTTATATTCTTTCTGATATGTTCAATTATTATTATTATTATTATTATTATTATTATTATTATTATTATTATTATTATTATTATTTCTGCTCACTAGGAGTTGTCACACAAGTCATCGTCAGTGATTGCTCACCGACAACAACCAGTGGTGTTCCCTGGAGTCTGAGCGATAACAAGCCTCCCCAGATTTCCAGTACTCTCCACCTCTTTTCGATCACCACTGCAAATGACCTTGCAGTATCGCAACAGCCGCCTACCATTGATTTCATGCTGGCAACAACCATTGATATCCCCCAGGATTTGGGTGGCAATAAGCTTCCCCAAGGTTCATGCACTCTCCGCACTCTTCCAGTCTTCCCATCCTACTTGATCTTCTACGACTATTTTGTGTAGTGTCAGCCAAGACCGGTGCCATTTTATTTGGGGAGGGGGGGGGGGCAGGTTATGATATTTCTTGCAGTTTCTGTTCCTTTGTTCGTGCGGTGGTGTTCTTCCTGTGGTTTTGTTTTCTTCCTATTGTAACTTCCATGTGACTGGTTACCATTCGTAGCTTATGCGGGTTGGTTACCGCATTCGAGGATTTTCCTTAAAATTGCAGCTGTTTTTATCATTGCCGTTCTTTTGTATGGTCTCAGTGATCCCTTTCATTCCAATTTCTCCCAGTCTTTTCTCCAGGTTTTGGGGGACTGTTCCTAGTGCTCCTACGATTATTGGTATTATATTGACTTTCGTCATGCTCCATATCCCTTTCATTTATTATTATTATTATTATTATTATTATTATTATTATTATTATTATTATCCAATGTTTGAGAAGTAGGGAAGATCTTTAAATGAACACTTGGATATCAATGTAACCCTTAAAGAAATCAAGTGTTAGCCCCAGAATGTTTCCCTTACTCTCTAAATACTAATTGAACTAAAATGAAAATAATAAGAAGAAGAAGAAGAGAAGAAGAAGAAGAAGAAGAAGAAGAAGAAGAAGACCGAGGAGGGACAGCACAAACCAGACCTCCACTGGAAAAGTGCAGAGAATGCTGAGACCTTGGGGAGGCTTATTGCCACCCAAATCCCAGAGAAGACCAATTGTCCTTACTAGTGAGAAATCAATGGTAAGAGGCTGTTGCGATACCGCATTGTTATCGAAAAGAGGTGAAGAATACTGGAAATCTGGGGCGGCTTGTTGTCACTCAGACTCCAGGAAATACCACTGATTGTTGTTGGTGAGCGATCACTGACGATGATCTGTGTGAGAACTCCTAATGAGTACAAATAATAATAATAATAATAATTAAGTGTGTGATGATAATATTCGGTGTAGAACGAGAATCGATCCCCTGTTATCTTGTGTTTCAGATTTCTGGCACCGCATCAGAATCTGTCTCTTATGGACTAGTGTTCCAATTTTTCGGTGGTTCATGAGAATTTGTCGGCTTCTACTTCTACTTAATTAATTATGAATAACCATGGATCGGTTGGGAGAGACTCTTCCCATTGCTATACAAAACTAATGAAGGCATTTCTATTGTAGCGATATTGGACTTTCGGTGTGTACAAATAATGTTAAAACCGTATTTTCCATAAGGTTGGATTAAGAAAACAGGTGGAAAATTCCATTAGAAGTTCAAAGTTTTAGAATTAGGACTACATGGTAGGATATGACGTCATGGTAGGATATGACGTCATGGGAGGAAGTACGTGGCAGAAAAGCTAGAGAGTTCATGCCTTTGGGAAATTAAGCGTCGACGTGATCGGGCGTGTTTTCAAGTCTTCCATCACTTTACGGGGGTTGGAAGGAGAAGATGCACTTCATCTTGACGTACTTGCTGCAAATTACTACAAGAAGTAAATCAAACTTCAGAGAAAATAAAGGAGTTATTTGCTGTTTTTTTTAATGGCTTCTATTACTCCAGCCACTAAGATAATAAAAAAGAAAGAAAGCACATCTCTACATGTGTTACATCACCATTACTGAGGACGTCACTATCCAATGAGACAACTCCTAAATGTCTATGAGAAATATAGAGGAAAAACTAACATGTAAGATGAAAGACTATCCGAACGTTAGAGATGCTGATAGTGTTAGATATTTAGGGGTTGTGGAGGTACGGGCCTTGGTGGTATCATGTGGTGCTGTGACGTTGTTGTATGAAACTGAAGCAATCTCGCCCCTCTATCGTTTGGCCGTGACTTCAGCCCTACAAAATGTGCTCAGCAGTTGCTCCTGGTAAGGCACTCTCTATCCGGATAGAATGGGTCTCGGTATATAAAATAAATATGTACAATGAATACCACGGTCTATTTGCAATGTTTTCTCTGAGCTTAAAAAAATAATAAAAAGATCAGAACCATAGAATTTGCTTTGTCATTATTGCATCCCAAATAGACACATGGGAGGGGCGTAAAAAAAAACCCCAAATAAGTCAGAGACGAGTATACACTAATTGTAATAGTAAAAAGGCTAATGTTATGTACAAGTATGTATGTGGAGTTGGGTCAGAGTATTTATTTACTCCTCTCCAGGAGTTAGGCACAAGGCCAGTTTTATCTTACTCCCACAAGTAAGATGTGACCCAAGGTCGGGTTGGGAAAGTGGGGTTTGAAAAGCCAGCACCCGAGAGGTGAGCACTCTGGCCATTAAAAACTGCCTGGGCAGCCCCGTCGGCATTCCCCGGTTGGGGCGCCTCAGGCAGTAAGCAATAAACTTACTCCTCCCCAAAGAGGGGAGGCGAAGCCTGAGAGGGTGGACCTCCTAGAACTGCACAGGACAGACCCATACACCGGCGTAAATCAAGCCCCGAAAGCCAAGATAATACCAGTCTATGGGGTGCAGTATCCATCGGAACAGATACTACACTTTGATCTTAGCCAAAAGGCCAAGAACAGTGGAGTTGGGTCAGAGTAGATCCTCGGAAAGAAAGGATTTAATGGTTGAGAGGACATTTCCAGATATTCCATAGCTTGCTTGTGAAGCAAACCTTTGTGCCAAACCCTATTGAAGGCCTTTGATATATCGAGCTGTCACCCTAGAAACGAAGCTCTCGTAGATAGATTCACTGTACGATATCACAGTCAACACACCAGTTGTAGATCTTGCAGGACGAAATCCATCTTGCTTGTCACTAAGAAAATTGTTTTCACTAAGGTGGTTCACAACTTCCAGATTTATTACAGATTCAAGCAACTTACTCACGACGCATAGGAGACAGAGAGGTCTGTACTGAAATGCAGAAGACCGATCAGTATTTTTAAATGCCGGGCAGATCAACAAAATCCTCCAGGATATTGAAAAGCATTTCTCTTTTAAAAAAACGATTGAACAGCTTTGTAAGGATAGCAGCTATTTCGTGTTGCAGTTACTTGAGTAATATGACCGGAATGTTGTCGCAACAAGTTGCCTTGTTGGCATTGTGGTTCTTGATATGTTTTACGAGATGCTGGACAGTTATTCGGATATCACTTAGAGTTCTTTCGGTCATAGAGAGGAATTTTGGGGGTAAGTTGCCCTTATCACAAATGGTGTAATTTGCTGTAAAGTTCTCTGGGAAAATGCTGGCTTCATCAGATGCTAAGGAGATTACCTCTGGTCCATCTATGATGGTTGGGATAGAGGTCTTACATCTGTTGAGGACCTTGTTTGTTATTCTTCTGATCAGCCACTCTAGATTTAACAGATTTGGCATAGGACTCTTCAGCGTTTTCTATAACCCGTTTGTAGTGGTTTCGGAGCATCTAAAGTAATTGACACATTTAGGAGTATACAGAGGCTGGCTGTTCGATTTCTGTTGGAATATTTTGGAGGGTCTAAAACTCTTAATACCAGCGGTAATCCACTCAGATATATCAGATGCTATTATTTTTTAAATGGATTTAAGTGGTATTTCAGATATGAAGGATCTTAAGCTGTCTCAATTGGTTCTTGAATATCAATAAACTCTGCGATTGAAAGAGACATCAGAGGACTTGCTGAACTTCGTTTTGATCTTAATTGAGACCACTGAGTGGTCGGGGGATCGCAGAAGAGACAAGACAGTAGATATGCACTGTTCAGGGCAAGTTGTCAGAAAAAGATCAAGAAGGCTTGAGAAATGTCCATCAGCATGGTTTGTCGACAAAAAACATCCCTTCATCACTAATTTGTTTGAGTGGATTAACCACTCAACATTGTGAACATTAAAATCATCACAAACATGAATGTTAGCAAAAGGGTGAACAGACAGTCAATTTTGTCAGAGATTTGCTCAATAATATTAACTGTCGGTGAGGGGATGATAGAGGGCAAAAATAAAAGAGAGCAAGCGCAGCACAGAAACACATATAGAGAAATTAGGGTCTTTATAGGAAGTGTCTCTACCACATGGGAAAATGTCCCTTATGTAGATGCAGATTCCATGACCATGGCAATGTTGGGGGTCGGGTTTTAAGGTTATGTACTCAAACATAAACCAGTGATCATGAAGCCATCTATAGAAACTGATCGACCAATACCAGAAACAACAGGCCAGGCTTAGTCTCTAGTAAATTGTTGAAAGGATGGAACATAGACCCCTAATGTTGGAAAAAGAGACTTGATCGTAGAGATATATGTTATAGGTTAGGGTTCTGGGTTTTTGCTCATGTTTGGATTTGAGGATTTGTGGAAGGGGTCCGCAGAAGAGCATAGAGCAGAACACAAAGAAAATGGGTAAAATAAGGATTATCTTGGTAAACCATTGAAGAAAGAAAAGCCGTAGCAGTTTCCACTAATATTGCATCAAAATGTTTATATATATGATGCATTTTAAGGTTTATATATATGATGCATTTTAATGTTTATATATATGATGCATTTTAATGTTTATATATATGATGCATTTTAAGGTTTATATATATGATGCATTTTAATGTTTATATATATGATGCATTTTAATGTTTATATATATGATGCATTTTTATGTTTATATATATGATGCATATTAATGTTTATATATATGATGTATTTTAATGTTTATATATATGATGCATTTTAATGTTTATATAATATGATGCATTTTAATGTTTATATATATGATGCATTTTAATGTTTATATATATGATGCATTTTAATGTTTATTTATATGATGCATTCTAATGTTTATATATATGATGCATTTTAATGTGTATATATATGATGCATTTTAATGTTTATATATATAATGCATTTTAATGTGTATATATATGATGCATTTTAATGTTTATATATATGATGCATTTTAATGTTTATATATATGATGCATTTTAATGTTTATATATATGATGTATTTTATGTTTATATATATGATGCATTTTAATGTTTATATTTATAATGCATTTTAATGTTTATATATATGATGCATTTTAATGTTTATATATATGATGCATTTTTATGTTTATATATATGATGCATTTTAGTGTTTATATATATATGATGCATTTTAATGTTTATATTTATAATGCATTTTAATGTTTATATATATGATGCATTTTAATGTTTATATATATATGATGCATTTTAATGTTTATATTTATAATGCATTTTAATGTTTATATATATGATGCATTTTAATGCTTATATATATATGATGTATTTTAATGTTTATATTTATAATGCATTTTAATGTTTATATATATGATGCATTTTAATGTTTATAAATATGATGTATTTTAATGTTTATATATATGATGCATTTTTATGTTTATATATATATGATGCATTTTAATGTTTATATATATTATGCATTTTTATGTTTATATATATGATGCATTTTAATGTTTATATATATGATGCATTTTAATGTTATTATATATATGATGTATTTTAATGTTTATATATATGATGCATTTTAATGTGTATATATATGATGCATTTTAATGTTTATATATATGATGCATTTTAATGCTAATATATATGATGCATTTTAATGTTTATATATATGATGCATTTTAATGTTTATATATATGATGCATTTTTATGTTTATATATATATGATGCATTTTTAATGTTTATATATATGATGCATTTTAATGCTTATATATATGATGCATTTTAATGTTTATATATATGATGTATTTTAATGTTTATATATATATGATGCATTTTTAATGTTTATATATATGATGCATTTTAATGCTAATATATATAATGCATTTTAATGTTTATATATATGATGCATTTTAATGTTTATATATATATGATGCATTTTAATGTTTATACTTATAATGCATTTTAATGTTTATATATATGATGCATTTTAATGCTTATATATATATGATGCATTTTAATGTTTATATATATGATGCATTTTAATGTTTATATATATGATACATTTTAATGTTTTTATATATGATGCATTTTTATGTTTATATATATATGATGCATTTTAATGTTTATATATATGATGCATTTTAATGTTTATATATATGATGCATTTTAATGTTTATATATATTATGCATTTTAATGTTTTTATATATGATGTATTTTTATTTTTATATTTATAATGCATTTTAATGTTTATATATATGATGCATTTTAATGTTTATATATATGATGCATTTTAATGTTTATATATATGATGTATTTTAATGTTTATATATATGATGCATTTTAATGCTTATATATATGATGCATTTTAATGTTTATATATATGATGTATTTTAATGTTTATATATATGATGTATTTTAATGTTTATATATATGATGCATTTTAATGCTTATATATATGATGCATTTTAATGTTTATATATATGATGTATTTTAATGTTTATATATATGATGCATTTTAATGTTTATATATATGATGCATTTTAATGTTTATATATATGATGTATTTTAATGTTTATATATATGATGTATTTTAATGTTTATATATATGATGCATTTTAATGCTTATATATATGATGCATTTTAATGTTTATATATATGATGCATTTTAATGTTTATATATATGATGCATTTTTATGTTTATATATATAATGCATTTTAATGTTTATATATATGATGCATTTTAATGTGTATATATATAATGCATTTTTATTTTTATATATATGATGTATTATAATGTTTATATTTATAATGCATTTTAATGTTTATATATATGATGTATTTTAATGTTTATATTTATAATGCATTTTAATGTTTATATATATGGTGCATTTTAATGTTTATATATATGATGCATTTTAATGTGTATATATACGATGAATTTTAATGTTTATATATATTATGCATTTTAATGTGTATATATATTATGCATTTTAATGTGTATATATATAATGCATTTTTATGTTTATATATATGATGCATTTTAATGTTTTTATATATGATGTATTTTAATGTTCATATTTATAATGCATTTTAATGTTTATATATATGGTGCATTTTAATGTTTATATATATGATGCATTTTAATGTTTATATATATGATGCATTTTAATGTTTATATATATGGTGCATTTTAATGTTTATATTTATAATGCATTTTAATGTTTATATATATGATGAATTTTAATGTTTATATATATAATGCATTTTAATGTTTATATATATGATGCATTTTAATGTTTATATATATGATGTATTTTAATGTTTATATATATAATGCATTTTTATGTTTATATATATGATGTATTTTAATGTTTATATATATGATGCATTTTTATGTTTATATATATGATGCATTTTAATGTTTATATATATGATGCATTTTAATGTTTATATATATTATGCAGTTTAATATTTAGATATGTGATGCATTTTAATGTTTATATATATGATGCATTTTAATGTTTATATATATTATGCATTTTAATGTTTATATATATGATGTATTTTAATGTTTATATATATGATGCATTTTAATGTTTATATATATTATGCATTTTAATGTTTATATATATGATGTATTTTAATGTTTATATATATGATGCATTTTAATGCTTATATATATAATGCATTTTAATGTTTATATATATGATGCATTTTAATGCTTATATATATGATGCATTTTAATGTTATATATATGATGTATTTTAATGTTTATATATATGATGCATTTTTATGTTTATATATATGATGCATTTTAATGTTTATATATATGATGCATTTTAATGTTTATATATATGATGTATTTTAATGTTTATATATGATGCATTTTAATGTTTATATATATTATGCATTTTAATGTTTATATATATGATGTATTTTAATGTTTATATATGATGCATTTTAATGTTTATATATATTATGCATTTGAATGTTTATATATATGACGTATTTTAATGTTTATATATATGATGCATTTTAATGTTTATTTATATGATGCATTGTAATGCTTATATATATGATGCATTTTTATGTTTATATATATGATGCATTTTAATGTTTATGTATAGACGCATTCATGTATAGATGCCTTTTAATGATTCCTTAGATTCTAAACTTGCGAAAACAAAATCATATAAAGAATAAAAAACGACGAAAGAAATTTTGTTAAAATTGAACATTCTGAAAAATGGATCTACTTATGGAAAAAAACACTCCAATTTCTAAAAGAACTCAAGTCGAACTGATCAGCATTGATTGGATTTCTTGTAAAGTAGGGAAAATATGATTATTATACGGGGGGGGGGGCAAATTAATTTTTACATCAGGAAGCAACTACTTAAAGAACTGGAAAAAAGAGGGGGAAAAAAGAAAATTAAAATTACAAAAACACAAAAAATAAAAAGAAAGTTGTTCCGATTTCTTATGTCTGACAAAAAAAAACTTGCAGATATGTTATAAGTTATGAAAAAATTAATTAATTAAAAAAGGGATCGATTTAGCAAATTTACATTATAAATTACTAGAGTGGCTTCCCCTTTCACTATGAAAAATTAATAATCTATGAATATAAATCAAAGATGTGTGTGTGTGTGTCCACACATTAGTTGTCAATGGATTTAACCCATGGCATATTTACAATCAGCAAGTTCCTACGGGTGTTTTAATCTGGTTTTAAATGATTAAAAGTTTTGTTGTCCATAATAAGAATAATTTATAAGTATTGGATTATTTTGCTTAATTGCATATTGACTTTTACAATCATTTAATGCTGGCAACCATTTTTCTAAGCGAATGTTTTTCTTTTGTGAACGAATTGATAGAAAAACAGTAGTTGCACAATTTAACCTATAAATTTTTTAAATCTTATTTTATTTGTTTGTTATGCCTTCTTGGGCGTCTCCACTTTAACTATCTTCTCAATTCAACTGTTAAAAAAAAAATTAAACTCTTAGTACAGTACCGATATCCAGATCAAATTCATTTAAATATTTCATTTGACAACTCCCAAAATTGCCCCCTCAATTTCTTCCTCCTACCACTTTCTCTGAATTCATCCAACCTCATCTTAAACTGATCCATGCTATTGCTGTTCATTAATCCGATCTGGCAACTTATTCCAAAAACATATTACTATGTGAGCAAAAAAACATAACTGGTTAACAGATCTAGTTTTTGAAAACTGCCTTGACAATACCTTTCCATATCTAGAAGAAATATTGAGGCTGTTTTTTCCTAATATGCGGAGTCCCAGATCACGTGAACAAGTGTCGATCAACCGTTGGTTTATTTAGTCACGTGGGCACAAATATAAAAGACGTGACTCAGAAGTTCATTTCTTCTTTACCTTTATTTCGGGTTGCTTGCCGAGGTGACATCATCGTTTGTCTTCGTTTCCTCTCTGTCCAGACACATTCTGTTAACATGTTTTTTTAAGACAGCGTGCAGTCAGTTTCCTCTCTATTCAAACAAATTATGTTGCTGTATTTTGGAGAGATCAGATCAGTACAACTGATTGGTAAAAAGGTCTTTCATGATACCCACATATTAGGAAGCTTTGACATGTGTGCATATGTAACATGTTTGGTCCCCTTTTCTTTGATAGGGACCACATTACATAAGATTAAAAGGAACACACTTGTCTTTCCGCTGTTATTACTTACTTCATTTGATGTTAAAATGTTTTCTCACACTCTTCTAGTTCATGTACCGTGGCGGCTCCAAGCCCCACCCACCCCCGGCCATGCCACAGTGGGAGCAAGTGCAGAAGACATTTTTGCTATCCAGTCTAAAAATTCACACTAATCTCTTATCATTTCATAGCTATTCAATTATTTGTTTTGTATCTATTCAATTGTTTGTTTTTGTTTTGTGCATACCTTAACTAATCCACAAATAAATTTTGTTTATTTTTTAAATCTCAAAATATTGTATTCGAATTCCTTCAACATTCTTCACTACATCCCAAAGCTTGACCTAGCTCACTTTTCTTAATAATTAGTATCATGGCCACTTTACTCAACACCCAGGTGTATATCGTTATAAGTATTTTCGTGTATTACTTTAAAACATAGCATTACTTTTAAACATAGTATAACTTTTAAACATAAAACATAATATTACTTTTAAACATAAAGCATAGCATTGCTTTTAAACATAGTATTACTTTAACATAGTATTACTTTTAAACGTTAAACATAGTATTACTTTTAAACGTTAAACATAGTATTACGTTTAAACATAGTATTACTTTAACATAGTATTACTTTTAAACGTTAAACATAGTATTACTTTTAAACATAAACCATAGTATTACGTTTAAACATAGTATTACTTTAACATAGTATTACTTTTAAACGTTAAACATAGTATTACTTTTAAACATAAACCATAGTATTACGTTTAAACATAGTATTACTTTAACATAGTATTACTTTTAAACGTAAAACATAATATTACTTTTAAACATAAAACATAGTATTACGTTTAAACATAGTATTACTTTAACATAGTATTACTTTCAAACGTTAAACATAGTATTACTTTTAAACATAAACCATAGTATTACGTTTAAACATAGTATTACTTTAACATAGTATTACTTTTAAACGTAAAACATAATATTACTTTTAAACATAAAACATAGTATTACGTTTAAACATAGTATTACTTTAACATAGTATTACTTTTAAACGTAAAACATAATATTACTTTTAAACATAAAACATAGTATTACGTTTAAACATAGTATTACTTTAACATAGTATTACTTTTAAACGTAAAACATAATATTACTTTTAAACATAAAACATAGTATTACGTTTAAACATAGTATTACTTTAACATAGTATTACTTTTAAACGTAAAACATAATATTACTTTTTAACATAAGCCATAGTATTACTTTTAAACATAGTATTACATTTAAACATAAAACATAGAATTACTTTTAAACATAAAACATAGAATTACTTTTAAACATAGTATTACTTTTAAACATAAAACATAGTATTACATTTAAACATAAAACATAGAATTACTTTTAAACATAAAACACAATATTACTTTGAAACGTAGTATTACCTTTAAACATAGTATTATTTTTAAAACATAATATTACAATATTACTTTTTAACATAGTATTACTTTCAAATATAAAACATAGTATTACTTTTAAACATAGTGTTATATTACATCGTATGGGCTTCCATACGTGCTCCCGGAGCCGGAAGTCGTCATGTGATGCGTATTAAAACTAGCCATATCTGCCACCTTTTTGTATGCCTTTTTTTAGTTGAATAAAGCTTAGCTTACAAGTAACACGTGTTTTTATTACACATAGTATTACTTTTAAATATAGTATTACTTTTAAACATAAAACATAGTATTACTTTTAAACAATAAAACATGATATTACTTTTAAACATAGTATTACTTTTAAACATAAAACATAGAATTACTTTTAAACATAGTATCGCTTTTAAACATAGTGATATTTTTTAAACATAAAACATAGTATTACTAAATAATACTGTAGTAACAAAGATAATTGATGCCTGTCTCCCCCTTGGAGTAATAATGGAATGTTCTACATTCGTGTATATTAAAGAGTGAATGTTAAACACTATTTGTCTAGCTAAGCAACAAAGCTCTGTGTGATTTTTTCTCTGCCAGTAAGTCCGTGATTATTGTTATTATTGTTATTTATTGTTACTACCGTTATTTGTTAAATTTGTTGCTTGCTTTTTGTTACTCCTTATATTTTTATTTATTTGGAGTTTGTTAATTTTTTTTCTACCGTTCTCCGGCCATGGCTACTGCCAGCTGTGCGCCTTCGGAGACCTCTGAAGTGGTTGAGAAGCCATCTCAGCCTACGGATAAAACGGATTGGATTAAGGCACCCGCCCTTAAAATTGACGTTGACGATTTTATCGCCAAAGCAAAAGACTGCACGGATTTCGTGACTGAAACTGGAGTAATCATACAGTTACCAAGGTTGGAGGAATTCCAGAAAAAAACGATATTAATGTTCGTAGTGGACAGAAAGTCCAAAAAACTGATTAGGTCCTCGAAAGAAACTGTCGCAAAATTAATTGCAACGACCGGAGTACGTGCTGAACGTATCGTGAAATGTAAAGGTTATAACACCTGGAATAGCCTCTTTAAAACCGAGGAAGTCTGCATCGAACTCTCGAAGAAGGAAATAATCACGAAGGACTACATTCTGCGAATGGAATACATGGGTCGAAGGAGAACGACCATCTCCGTTTTCGAAGTACCGGCTGTTGTCCCTGGCGAGTATTTGGGCGCCTTCCTGCTGAAGTTTGGAGATATAACCGCCATTACGGTTGATAAGTTCAATGGAACGTGGTCGTTTGACGTGTGGCTTAACGAGTCGGCTTTCAAGAAAGTACCATACTACATTGAAGCAAATGGAGAAAAATTGCCTGTGGTGGTGGCTGGAAGACGTCCAGCTTGTTGGATATGCAATGAGGTTGGGCACTTAACATTTACTTGTCCCACAAGGATTAAACCGGCCCAGCCTAACCCCAAGAACAGAGTGCTAGAACACTTGACACCTAAAGTTGCAGCGGAGAAGAAGACTCCCTCCTCAAAGCCAACAACTGAAACTGTAACCCCGGAGGAATTCGAGGACTTATGCAACACCGAAAATGAATCTCCCAAAAAGAAAGTCGTTTGGAATATTGTGACGGGAAAAAAATCACCAAAGTCATACGCTCAAGTGATGACCGAAGAGGAACAACTGGAAATAGAAACCAGAAATGATCCAGGTGGAGAGAAATATAAAGAAATATTAGATCTGAAAAAGACTCTCGACGAGGAACGTAATACTGAGGAAAAAAAAAAAGAAAAAAAAAACGAGGAAAAAAAAACGGTCAAGCCAAATAAAACTACTTCCCCGGCCAAAGAACGTCGCTCTCTAGCCAAAGGTGCACCCCCACCATTAAAGTCATCCCCACCAGTAAGGGAATCTAATCTGACCCCCTTATCAAAAGATAAGCCCGTTACCCCTAATCCATCTCCTTTCTGTTCCCCGTGCAACACCCCTAAAAGTACACCGCCCCCCTCTCCAATGAAGACCGATATGCCGCCTCCTGCCTCACCCACCGCCCCCTCCACATCCCAGAAACGCCATCGAAGTCCCTCGCTAGAGGCCCGGAAAAAGAAGACCCCTTTCTACACAGGCAAGGATGTCTGTAAAGTTACTCCCGAAACTGAAAATCTTATGATAAACCATCATAAGAAGAACTACCGAAACCTAGCTACACTAAAGATGGTACACAAAAAAGACATTACCAACCCGGAAAATTTCTTGGATGCACAAAGACTTTTATCTGTGGTTAGATCAAGAGACAAAGCTAAAGGGGTTTGGAATATGATGGAGGAAGCGAATAACGCCTTTAATATATCGCCTCCTCTCGCTTTCTTTAACGATGAAGAAGTAGTATTACTGCAAAAATCTTGTGTTGGGAGGGTCCCTATTCGTATCCATCCTACACTCTACAGGGCATTAAAACTAACTTTCCCCTTAGACATTGGCGGTGTGGCCCCGGACGGTCTCGTCTCAAATGAATTGGGACAAGGTTCTCTGGGTTCATCTGTCGGTGTCTTAAATGCATCAATGTTCGTTTCGGGTTCCCAACTCTAAGAGCACTAGAATGGCACTCAGATTAGCAAGCCTAAATGGCCGAGGGTTGAGGGACACCGCTCGTAAACTTCGAGTAGTACGTGACCTTCAGCGACTCGGCGTGGATGTATGTTGTTTGCAGGAGACCCACTTTATTCCCAGTGATTATCAGGGTGCGCTGACTAGAGACTTTCAGCTCTATTCAGCGTACTTTGATACTCGCTCAAGAGGGGTTTCCTGGCTAGTTAAGCGCACACTGAATGCGACGTGTGACCTAATCTATGCAGATCCTGAGGGAAGGCTGTGCGTTCTTGATGTTACCGTAAAGGATGTGGCTTTTCGGCTTATTGGGGTTTATGCGCCCAACGCCAGTTCTGAGCGGGTTCCTTTTTTTCGGCGGATCGAGCCCTTTATGGATACGTCGCGTCGGATAATTCTAGCGGGAGACTGGAACGCGGTCTTGGATCCCGATTTAGATCGCTTGGGAAAACCTAGGGGAACTAACAGCAACGGGGATGTTAAGGCATTTCGGGACTTTATCGATAAGTTCGATCTTGTCGATAAATTCCGAAATGAGAAACCCCGTGAAGTAGTATGGACTTGGACTGCTAGTCGCGGCTCCGATTTAAGGCAACTTTCGAGTTACCTTGATCGGTTCTTAATTAGGAGAGTCGATTTAGGGCTTTTAGATTGTCCAAGTTTTCATAATATAGTTTACTCGGATCATAGGCTTGTCCGGGTGCGGGTAAACTTAGATAGTCCTAAGCCTAGATTGGCTGGTTACTGGAAGTTCAACACATCGTTGTTCGATTTGAAGGACTTCCGGGAACAGCTTTTACTAACATTACAGAGGGAATTGACGGGTGCTATCATTGGGAATAAGTGGTGGGGCCACCTTAAGAACGTTATTAGGTCCTTCGTTGCCGATTATAGTCGTCGACTCAACCTTAGATCTAGGGCAACGAAAGTGGCACTAGAAACTAGTTTAAGTCGGGCGGCGGAGGCGGGGGATAGCGTTACCTTTACTGTAGCTAAAACGGAACTGAACTCCTTGGATAACAAGGCAGATCAGGAATTGATAGTTAGGTCTAGGTTAAAAAGAGTGCCGCACGAGGCGACAAACATGGCCGCGTCACTACGTGCGGAGGAACGTCGACGGTCTACTGATCGACACATCGCCAGTGTCACATTATCGGATGGGCGTCTCGTGACTACAAACGACGGGATTTTGGAGGGTTTTCGCTCTTATTTTCAGGATCTTTTTACCAAGGAGCCCGGTCTGACAATGGCTCAGTTCGACGCCTATTTAGCTGACTTTTCTCGTCTCGAGGCGACCGAAGCAGCTAGGTGCGAAGGGTGTATAAATGAGGATGAAGTCCTGGGGGCCCTAAGGCAGGTTGGCCTTGATAAGTCTCCGGGTATCGATGGTCTGCCTTACGAACTGTATTTGAGGTTGTCGCCCATTTTTGTCCCCCTGCTGGCTGTGTTGTTTAACTCCTGGTTTAGGAACGGGTCTATCCCCCAGTACTTTACCAGGGGTATCATCAAATTGCTCCGCAAGGACAAGAGTGGTGGGGATGGTATAGGTAATTTCCGGCCCTTAACAATGTTAAATACAGAGTTAAAGATTTTGGCCAAGATCTTGGCTAATCGTCTGCAGGTTGTCTTGTTTCGTCTAATAAGTCCCGAACAGACTTGTTCTGTTAAGGGCCGGACTATTCAAGATAATTTGCACATGATACGCTTGATCATAGAGAAAGTCGACACTGAGGCCGCGCTGATCAATTTAGATCAGTCCAAAGCATTCGATAGGGTCGATCATCGTTACTTGGAGGCTGTCTTGTCTTCGGCTGGATTTGGTCCCCATTTCCGCTCCTGGATTCGCCTCTTTTATGCAAACCCCGGTGCGTTGGTTGAAGTGAATGGAATAAGGTCAAAGCCTTTCGATTTGTCCAGATCTATTCGTCAGGGATGTCCGCTTTCACCGATGCTTTATGTGCTTGCGTTGGAGCCTTTCCTTCGCAGGCTTAGGGTGAATCCGGTCCTTCGTGGGATTACTTTGTCTGGTGCTTGCCCCATGATTAAGTACTCCGCCTATGCCGACGACGTCACTGTGCTTGTAACGAGCAGTGCTGAGATTAGGGTCGTCGACATGGAAATAAGACGGTATGAACAAGTGACAGGGGCCAAAATCAACTGCGATAAGTCTGTTGGCTTACGCATTGGTGCCTGGAGGGGTGTTCCCCTTCAGGGGCCCTTTGGCTGGACGGATGGGCCTTGCAAGATACTCGGCGTCTGGTTTGGTCCTGATCTCCAGTTGGAGAAAAATTGGTCGGAAGTGTTGAAAGCGGTTAAGGCTGCAGCCCGTCTGTGGTCTTTGAGAAATCTTACTTTAAAAGGAAGAGCGGAGGTGTGTAATTCTCACATTTATCCTCTCATCCTCTACCGTCTTTCTGTGCTCCCTCTGCCGGCGATCACACTAGTTGAACTAGTGAAGGCTCTTTTCGCGTTTTTGTGGCGCGGAAAGCAGCCCATGGTTCGCCGGGAGATCTGCTACTTGCATCCGTCTGAAGGCGGTCTAGGTATGCCAAGCGTTGAGATTCGTCAATATACGCTTCGCTTACACTACCTAGACCGAATGTGTACACCTTGTGAGGGAAACGGTGAATTCTGGAAGGAAGACACCAAGAAAGCCTTTCCGGCTTTGAAAAGTGTGCACTTGCATGGGGGTGAGGCATTTCGTTTACCTCGACGCGAGTGCTCCTTTTATCGCGAGTGTCGACAGTCCTTGAAGTACCTTCTAAGGGTGTCAGAAAGCCTCTCTGACACCCGAGTGTTGTCTCGTAAAGCACTATATCGGGTTATGGTGAGGGGATCTGTTCGTGACGATATTACTGAGGAGCTCGGTCTTACGAAGGGAGAACTTCGCTTGATCTGGCCTTGGGCGCCTGGGTTGAAATGCTTCGATAATTACGAGGCATCACTCACCTGGCTGATAATACGAAATGCACTCTGGGTCGGCAAAAAGCTTTACGCAGCGGGATTAGTAGAGACACCAAGTTGTGTTCGATGCGGCGACTGGGAGGAAACGACCAGTCATGTTTTCTTTCATTGCCCCATCGTTCGCCCGCTGTGTGAGTTAGTTGAAGGCTACACGGTTCGCATGTTGAACGGACAGTTCTTCGTTTTGGAGTCTTTTTCGACATGCTGCAATTGGGCACCAAGCATGAAGTGGGAGGAGCATTATGTGTTTCTTTGCTTACTAGCAGTCATGAGAGGAGTGATTTGGTCGACACGACAGAAGGAAGTCTACGGGGAAGAGACCTTCACTGCTCCCCAGCTTGTCCTCATTTTCCAGTCTCGCTTGAAAATGCGTGTCAGGCTGGAGAAGGTGAAACTCCCTTCGGCAGATTTCAACAAAAGGTGGGTGAAAGTTGCGCGTTTGTGTCGTTTGAATGGAGCTAATTTTGAGTGGTACTTGGACGTGCCTTAGACAGAATATTGGGTGGCCGAACCGAACACTGACCCTTTTATTTGACCCGGTTAGGCAAGATTAGGTTATGTTTTGTTTTTCTTCCCCTTTTTTAGCTTAGCTAGAGGTATGTAAGTTGTCATAGGCCCCCCTTTTTTTTCGTCCTCTCCCCCCCCCCTTTTTTTTTTTTTTTTTTTTTTTTTTTTACCCCGACTTTTATTTTCTAATTCCCATTCCCGACCCCTATTAGGTGACTGATCTGTTGTTTTGTCAGAGATGCAGGTCTCCTTTCGTAATTTTCGAAGGAGGTGTGAGAATAAAACTTTCGTGACCTGCATCGCCTTTTTTCGACTGGCAAAACTACTTATCGGCCACATTTCTTTAGTGGGAGGTTCTTATACTAACACTTAATTTTATTTTATTTTTTTTTTTATTTTTTCATTGTATATATATATATCATTCTTGTTCCCCCACTCCCAATTCCATGTATATATTGTCATTTTTGGGTTTTAAGTAGGTATATCATGGAGTAAATTTGTTTTGGTGATTGTGACTAGTTAAGTTAAAAATGTTAAGTTAGGTCAACATTTTCCCCACCCCCTTGTAGGCCTTGTGCCAAATTTTGTATTTTTTACAAATAAATATAGTCTAGCTAAGCAACAAATGGTTAAATAAAGCTTATCCTTAAGTTATATTCGGCGTCCAGTTTTTATTACAATTTATTTAACCATTCGTTATGGAACGTTACTTGAAACCCGATCGTCTAGACCTTGATACGGCCGACTCGGAATCTACTGACAAATGGTGGCATTGGAGAAAAATGTTCGAAGGATTCCTTACAGCTCTACAGTTATCTTCAAACGCGGCTTTAACAGGTACTGAGAAATATACCCTTCTTTTACATCATGTCTCTACTGCTATTTATAGAAATTTATCTGAATGTGAAAATTATGAAACTGCGGTGGACATTTTAGAAGCCATGTTTGTCAAGAAAAAAAATACTATTTTTGCTAGACATTTACTTGCTACCCGGCGTCAACAACCAGAAGAAAGCCTTGAACAATACCTTCAGATTCTAAAGACGTTAAGTCGCGAGTGTGAATTTACAGCCTTAACTGCGAACCAAGCGAGAGATGTTTTTATCAGGGACGCATTTATTAATGGAATACAGTCCAACCAAATAAGACAAAGACTACTAGAGAATAAAAACCTAGACTTACCAACAGCTTATGAACAAGCTCTAACGTTGGACATGGCACAGAAGCAGTCTGTCTTCTATTTACAACCCGATATTTTGGGAGCTGCTATCGTAGCCCCTCCTCTGCATGTTCAAAATTCTTCCATTGTCCAAGATGCTGCCACCCCCCTTTCTAACAATCACGAACAACTTATCACTGCCGCCTCAGCTGGATCCACATGCTACTTTTGTGGCCTTCGTATACATGCTCGTTCGTCCTGCCCGGCTCGAGATGTTAGATGCCACAAGTGTGATAAGCAGGGACATTTTTCGAAAGTTTGCCGGTCAGCTTCTCAAAAAAAAACGTTCGGCTACTCTTGCTACTGTAGCACCAATTACAATATCAGCTGCATTCCCCGGCTGCCTCTCAAAAACAATCGTGAGGGTAAAAATCAATGGATTGACTATTCATGCGCTTATTGATACAGGCAGTTCCGAAAGTTTTATTAATGCCAGTATTGTAAAAGCAAATAAATGGGAAATATTTCCTTGTTCCAACCAAATATCAATGGCAAATTCATCTTTATCGTCCCATGTAATTGGATATTGCATGGTTAACCTGAAACTAAAAGGAAACTCCTATCAAGGGATCAAATTATCAGTAATGAAAAACCTCTGCTGCGAAGTGATTTTGGGTCACAATTTTCTAAAACAACATTCATGCGTTGAAATTCCTTTTGGTGGCCCCAAGCCAGTCCTAAGCGTATGTGGACTAGCAGCTGTCAAAGTGCGGCACCCGTCACTTTTTACAAACTTAACTCCTGACTGCAAACCAATAGCAATAAAATCAAGACGCTATTCAGAAACGGACAAACAGTTCATAGCAGCAGAAGTAACAAAACTACTTAAGGAAGGAATTATAGAGCCAAGTGAATCTCCATGGCGAGCACAGGTCCTCGTAACAGCCACTGAAAATCACAAGAAAAGGATGGTCATTGACTATTCCCAGACCATCAACAGATACACATTACTCGATGCCTATCCACTGCCTCGTATTGACGAAATGATTTCTAATATTGCAAAATATCACACTTTCAGTACTTTAGATCTCAGAAGTGCCTACCATCAGGTACCTATCAAGCCAGAGGATAAGCCCTACACGGCATTCGAGGCCTGCGGTCGCCTATATCAGTTCTGCCGAATTCCTTTTGGGATAACAAATGGTGTGGCTAGCTTCCAGAGGGTAATAGATGAAATAATCTCCAATGAAAAATTGAAGGGTACTGTTGCATATATAGACAATGTCACAGTATGCGGACATAACCAAGCTGAACATGACCACAACCTTAAACGATTCATGGCTGCCGTCAAGAAATATAATCTGACTTTAAACAGTGAAAAATGTTCCTACAACTTGAAAAGCATCAAATTATTGGGATACATTGTCAAAAATGGCACCATGACGCCGGATCCCGAGCGACTGAAACCGCTAATGGAATTACCAATCCCTGGAAACATGCCCTCTTTACGACGAGCCCTCGGTATGTTTGCTCACTACTCCCAATGGGTTGCGTCTTTTTCAGAAAAAATACACCCATTGACACAAGTATCTACTTTTCCGTTGTCCTGTTCCGCCATCAGAGCATTTCAAAACATGAAAAGGAACATTGCTCAGTCTGCCATTTCTGCTGTGGATCCTTTTATCCCTCTATTAGTTGAGACGGATGCCTCCGACTGTGCGATAGCTGCCTCACTGAGACAATCCGGTCGTCCTGTAGCTTTTTTTTCAAGAACACTTTCGAAATCCGAGCGACGACACTCTGCAATAGAAAAAGAAGCGTACGCCATAGTTGAGGCATTACGAAAATGGAGGCATTACTTAATCGGCCGACATTTTGAATTAATCACTGACCAAAAGTCGGTCTCGTTTATGTTTAACCCAAAAACAACGAGTAAAATAAAAAACGAGAAAATAGCGAGATGGAGAATGGAGCTTTCTTGCTACTCCTTTGACGTCACTTACCGCCCTGGTAAGGAGAATGCCGCGGTCGACGCGCTTTCAAGGGTGTGTGGCCTGGTAACTGGCTCAGATGATCTTCAGTATATACACAGGGAATTGTGTCACCCAGGTATCACAAGAATGATTCACGTAGTCAGGAGCAGAAACTTGCCATATTCTGTTGAAGACGTAAAAAGAATTACGAACTCTTGTCGGATATGCGCAGAAAATAAGCCCAGGTTCTACAAACCTCCTCCAGCAACACTCATTAAGGCCACACAGCCTTTTGAAAGACTTAACCTGGATTTTAAGGGCCCTTTACCCTCTAAAACTAAAAATAAATACATGCTCCCAATAATAGACGAGTACTCAAGATTTCCGTTCGTCATCCACTGCCCAGACGTAACGGCTGCAACAGTAATTCAAGGCCTCTGCTCCATTTTTGCCGTTTTTGGAGTGCCTGCATATATACATTCAGATCGTGGGTCTGCTTTTATGTCGGACGAACTCAAGCAGTTTCTGCATGAACGAAGGGTAGCTGTAAGTAGAACAACTCCTCACAATCCTCAAGGAAACGGACAGTGCGAAAGATACAATGGCATAATATGGAAGACAGTACAGTTGGCGGCAGCAAATCGCAATAGTCCGATCTCCGATTGGGAAAGTCTCATCCCCATGGCCTTATACGCTATTAGGACTCTATTATGTACAGCGACAAACGCTACCCCACATGAGAGATTCTTCTCGTTCCCACGACGAAGCTCAGCAGGCACATCACTTCCCTCGTGGCTTGCACAACCTGGCACAGTTTTATTAAAACGTCATGTTCGTCATAGTAAACATGACCCATTGGTAAGCGAGGTACAATTAATCGAAGCGAACCCTCAGTATGCACTGGTCAGAAATTCAGAAGGAAGGCAATCTACTGTCTCCTTAAGGGATCTAGCCCCAGCAGGAAATGTATATGAACGTAGAACTGCTTCAGATGGATATAGAGCTCCGGTTCGTGGAACAAGTCCGACCCTCTTAGGTGATCGTGTGCCAGATACGTCAAGTTCAGAGTCCCAACAAAACGAATCTGAATATACTAACAGAGTCGTCTCTGACTCTAGTTCGGACGACAGATGGGTACCACGAAAGCGGTTTCACCCAATATCTGAGACAGATACTCAATCTTCAGACACCAAGCGACCGAAGCGCCGTAGAAAACGAGAGCGATTTGGAGCAAGATATTTTAGCCCTAAACCAGCCACACAAGACAGTCCCGAAACGTCGTCAGGTCCCGAGGAGCCTAGATTAGAAATGGATGTCGGGCACGAACAACCAAGACGCCCTCAAAGAACCCGCAGGAGGCCAGGTCGATGGGATGATTTTGTTCCCTACGAATAAGAAGATAGATGGGGGAGAATGTAGTAACAAAGATAATTGATGCCTGTCTCCCCCTTGGAGTAATAATGGAATGTTCTACATTCGTGTATATTAAAGAGTGAATGTTAAACACTATTTGTCTAGCTAAGCAACAAATGGTTAAATAAAGCTT
This sequence comes from Sepiola atlantica, assembly GCA_963556195.1. Classification (NCBI taxonomy): domain Eukaryota; kingdom Metazoa; phylum Mollusca; class Cephalopoda; order Sepiida; family Sepiolidae; genus Sepiola; species Sepiola atlantica. Next base: position 24,580,962 of record OY744516.1, on the reverse strand, counting down.
ATCCTTAAGTTATATTCGGCGTCCAGTTTTTATTACAAATACTATGTTTAAAAACATAGTATTATTTTCAAACATAAAACATAGTATTACTTTGAAACATAGTATTACTTTTAAACATAAACATAGTATAGCTTTTAAACATAGTATTACTTTTAAACATCGTATTACTTTGAAACATAGTATTACTTTTAAACATAAACCATAGTATTACTTTTAAATATAGTATTACTTTTAAACTAAATATTACTTTGAAACATAGTATTACTTTTTAACATAAAACATAATATTACTTTTAAACATAAAACATAGTATTACTTTTAAACATAGTATTACATTTAAAACATAAAACATATCATTACTTTTAAACATAGTATTACTTTAAAAACATAGTATTACTTTTAAAGCATAAACCGTAGTATTACTTGCAAACATAGTATTACTTTTAAAACATAAAACATTGTATTACTTTTAAACATTGTATTACTTTTAAACATAGTATTACTTTTAAACATAAAAAATTATATTACTTTTAAACATAGTATTACTTTTAAATATAGTATTACTTTTAAACGTAGTATTACTTTGAAACATAGTAATACTTTGAAACATAGTAATACTTTTAAACATAGTATTACTTTGAAACATAGTATTACTTTTAAACATAAAACATAGTATTACTTTTAAACATAAAACATAGTATTACTTTTAAACATTGTATTACTTTTAAAACATAGTATTACTTTTAAACACAGTATTACTTTTAAAACATAGTATTACTTTAAAACACAGTATTACTTTTAAAACATAGTATTACTTTTAAACACAGTATTACTTTTAAACATAACACATAGTATTACATTTTCATTTGGTTATCTCTTGTGTTCATGTGTTAGAACGAATAAGGATTAGATAAGTCTAAGACCCAGTGTTTCTGTTTGAGCAAGTGAGAAAAGTACATAGAAAAGAAGGAATTTGAAACGATTGATTATTATTGAAATGACGAAATATAAACGTTTTATTTCTCAAGATTAGCACACAAATAAATAAAAATTGTGTCTGAGAAAAAAACTTAAAGGAAAAGAATTAGTTGTTGAAAAATTAAAAAAAAAACTTTTATGTAACATGCGTTTGGAGTTCTTCAGTCCCCACCTAGGTGACCCATTATCTTCACGTTGACACACACACACATATATATATATATATATATATATATATATATATATATATATATATATATATATATATATATATATATATATATATATATATATTATATACATTTATACATTATTTACATTTACCAATTATATACATTATATACATTTTCAATTATATACATTATATACATTATATACATTTATACATTATATACATTTTCAGTTATATACATTTATACAAAATATACATTTACAATTATATACATTATATATATTTACAATTATATACATTTATACATTATATATATTTACAATTATATACATTTATACATTATATATATATTTACAATTATATACATTTATACATATATTCATTTACAATGATATCGATTGTATAAATTATATACATTTAAAATTATGTACATTATATACATTTACAATTATAAACATTATATACATATACATTATATACATTTACAATAATATACATTATATACATTTATACATTATATACATTTACAATAATATATATTATATACATTATATACATTTACAATTATATACATTATATACATTATATATTAGGTTGGTGCAAAAACAATGGCGTTTCTCACTTATGTTATATTTATATATGTTTTCTGAATTAACTTATTGATAAATATAGCATTGTTGTATGTCATTCTAAAGCGCGTTTTTCGCTCTATCGAATCCTGTTATTCGTTTCCATTTTTAATCTTTTCATTTATTGTTTTTGCAGGTTTTTCGACAGCATGGGTAAAATTGAAATCCGCACGATATTCTTGTTCAAGTTCAAACTAGGCCGAAAAGCTGCCGAGACAGCGTGTGACATCAATAGTGCGTTTGGCCAAGGAACCACTAACGAACGTACGGCACAAAGGTGGTTCAAGAAATGTCGCAATGGTGACGAGAGCCTCGAAGATGAAGACGGTCAAAGCCGACTGACTGCGGTTGATAACGAAGATCTGAAAGCCTTAATTGAAGCCGATTCTCGCAAAACCACACGAGAAGTTGCTGATGAACTCGAGGTCGACAACTCAACAGTTGTTCGCCATTTGAAGCAAATAGGGAAGTCACAAAAGCTGGATAAATGGGTGCCGTACGAATTGAACGATGATCAAAAAAATCGTCGTTTTGAGGTGTCTTCTACGCTCTTGCTGCGCAACAGAAACTGCCCATTTCTCAAGCGAATTGTGACATGTGATAAGAAGTGAATCCTCTGTGACAATCGGCGACGTTCGGCACAGCTCCAAAACACTTTCCGAAGCCGAAATTGCACCAAAAAAGGATTATGGTGACTATCTGGTGGTCTGCAACCGGTTTCATTCATCACAGCTTCTTAAATCCGGACGAAACGATTACGGCGGAGAAGTACTGCCAACAAATTGACGGAATGCACCAGAAGCTCCAACGTATGCACCCGAGATTGGTCAATTTTCCTCCATGACAACGCTCGTCCGAATGTTGCACAACCGACCCTGCAGAAGCTGAACGAATTGGGCTACGAGACTCTGCCTCATCCGCCATATTCACCGGACCTCTCGCCCACCGATTATCACTTTTTCAAACATCTCGACAACTTTCTGCGCGAGAAATGCTTCAAAAGCCGAGATGATGCCGAATCAGCCTTTAATGACTTCATCGCTCTCAGAACTCCGAATTTTTATGATAATGGAATAAGTAAACTTGTGTTGATTCTAATGGTTCTTATTTGATTAATAAAGTTTGATATAAAAGAAGTTATGGCGTTTTGAAGTTGAACGTCAGAAAACGCCATTATTTTTGCACCAACCCAATATATTTATACATTATATACATTTAGAATTATATATATATATAGAAATTTTAACAGAGAATCAGGCAAAACATTGATAATTGCCAATGAGAACATTCCGCAAAACCAGATCCTTTTCGACACAAACTTGCATCATTGCACAAAACAATATACATTTGTTCTATTTATATACTGCTAAATCATGTCATCTAATCCAAAAGTAGACCATTTAATAAAACAATTCCCCAAACAATTTATTCATTTAACTGCTATATATTCACATGTACAATTTGCATGTGAACATAATGGAAGTAGTTCTGCGTCTTGCGTTACCCCTTTAAAAAAGTTAATGACACTTTTCTAACATGTTACACAATGAAATTAATCTATTTATAAGCGTTAGTTTAAGAGTATTAACAAATATCTGAATAGCTCAGTGGTAAGCTATCTAGCTGACAACATCAAGGTTGCTGTTAAAGTTAACTCTCCCTAATATGATGCTTCATATGAGGCTATGCCACACTCTAACGCGGTCAACGCCTGGTAACCGTGCTAGTCTTCTATGAATCATAAATTCCTCAGGTTATCAATAATGTGGTAAAATATATGTAAACAAAAACATTACATATAACACTATAATTTTGACATAATGGGTGAGATACTTGACTGCTGATCACATTTATAGGTGACCGGTCGTTTGGGTTTCGTATCTCGCCGTAGTTACACTTGCTATTGTGTTTTTATACCTACAGTCGATATCGTTTCGTTTTTTTTACCCTCATCAGTGCAGGAGTGGCAGTTGCAAGCGGTCGCATGGGATCGAACACAGTTCGTAGATTCAGACTAGAATCACGAGGTTAACGTCTATGCCGATGCGGCCATGCGAAATCCCCACAGGCAGTAATTGAAATTAACGTACACTTACCCGAGAGGCGGGGCAAGCGTTTTGTTGTTGAAAGTGTTCGACGTTCATAATCGCTGGTGACAACAATCTCGTAACTCCAAACAGTGCTCTACTATTCAGACTGGTAAATCTTAAAGGGCATTAACTGTAAATCTTTTTAAATATTAAAGTGTTTTTCTACCTACAGGTGATACATATTCACCCTATATTGAGAAAAAAATGATTGCATTTACTATCCATTCCTGATTTCGTGTAGTATATTTGCTGTTTTGATTTTACGTTTTCTGTATCAGGCCTTTCGTCCTGATATGCGATTCTGCCCGACGCTGAGATCGTATGTGTTTTGAGGGAAGAAAAGTAACCTAGTGTGCAAGTGGTTCTACTCAAAGAAAAACGTTCAGAAACGCTGAGTGTCGGGGTTTGACCTTTCGCGCACGACTGCAGCTCACAAGACCTGTCGATTGAATCTGAAAAGTGACTAAGCACATTTTTCTTTCAATTTGATTCGTCCCTTTTTTCTTCTTTTTTTTTCTATTACTTATTCTCTCTCTCTCGCTCTCTCTCTCTCTTTCTATCTCTCTTGCTATGATAAAGTGTATATAAACATAAAGATTTCTTTACTTCGTAGGGCGGTTAATTTGTATTATAATTATAATTATCTGGATTTAAGCGGTTGATTCATACTTTATTTTTAGTAAACTATTTTTCAATAGTTTGAATTTTAGTGGTTAAGTCGGTAAGGGAAATAAGCGGATCCCACTAGTGATAATGCATAAAAGAATAGAGAACTCTAAGCAGCTGGTAGTGCATTTATATAAGCATTAAGATTTCTCTTCGTAACTTGTGCTGATTACGTATTGAGTGATGACTGTCTCTTTATTGTCAGTGAAAGTCGATATATTTTTATTCCAATAGTATATTAATGAGTTATTAAATACATTTATCAATAAAGTCATATGAAATAGAAAAGTCTAATTGATCAATTAACATATTAACATAGATTATTGAACCCTAACCCTAACCCTAACCCTAGTGACCACTTTTCCCAAAAAATTAGTTTTTACGTTACTAGCTTGTATAAGCTATTCTCTTTCTTTCACCATTCGTTTAGCTATTTTTCCCTTTTCACCACCCCAAAAGTAGAATTTCATATAAGGGTGCAAAACCTACCATTTTCGATCAATGAAAATAATTCCCACTCGTTTGAAACGATAGTTAATGAGACGGTGTTAAAAATCTAATAAAAATAAAACAGACAACCAAAATTTCAGAACAACAGATCAAGTCCAGCTAAGTCTGAAAGAAGGCCAGAATGCAGCACGACATTAAGCTCCTTACCTTAACCTTCGGCCAAGAGGGGGGGGGCGGACAATACTCAACTAGCGAACCATGAATCCTGAACTCGCACACGCATATACACCCAGACAGTTGCCGCATAAACAAATGATTACAAACTCACTCACACAAGTTCTCACATATACACACATTGACAAAACAAAGGTAAGCCCATACATACACAATGTCACGCGGCCTTTCACATATGCATATTCACACTAATGATGGGACGATTCCAATATTTTCCCCGATTCCAATACAATTATTGATTCTGTTCTGAATTCCCGATTCCGATACAATTACCGATTCCGATTCCAATAACAAAAGTGTCCGAAAGAGCACAGATACAGCATAAAAGTAATCACATGCACAACTATAGATCCCCTATCGAAAGAGTTCATTAAATGGCGTCAATTTAAGTTTACTTATTTAGAAATTTTCCGATATTTTCAGCTTTTCTCATCGCAAACATTTTTCCTAAAATAAGAATGAGGTTAAAATGTAAAGTTAGTTTTTTTTTTAATCAACTAACAATTTGTTTACGTCATTTTTTTTCATATAATTTTGCGCTGGAACAAAATCTATAAAAAAGGGATATGTTCATTTTTTTTGTATCTCACTGATAAGTTATAAAAAACAATACACATTTCATATTTTGTTTTGTATTTTTACACAAATAAAATAAATGTATATCGTATTTTTATGTTATTATGATGTATAGATACTCGTCGTTTAAAAACAATAAATATTTATAATTTTATCTGTAGTACCAGCAATAGAAAACTAAGTTCTAAATTTTATTTTTAAAGAATCGATTTTGGAATTGGAAATTAGGTTCAATTCTTTTTATTCCGATATCGATTCCGGTTAATCATCCAAAACACTAATTCACGCATACAAATACGTAGACATGCACTGGAACATTCTCTACCAAACAATTAGTCACTAAAAATATCTTCACTATATTGTAAATTTATAGGCATAAAAATATGTTTTGCTTTGTTAACCATGGTTTAATCTTTTCATTCGCAACATTCTGTTGTTGGTTTAGCAGTTACTAAATGGTGACCTTTTCATTCTCAATCATTCTTCCATTTTCATAATATGCATGTTTTTATCCATGTTCTTCCTTCGCCATTTTATAACATTATATTACTTGTCAGCATGATTCTTGGCACATTCTAAAAACGCACCCGTCAGAAAAAAACACCAAAACTAGGAGCCACACTACAAATTAAAAAAAAAACACACAAAATGGCTAAACATCCGGTTTATTTATTTTCTTTAAAATTGTCAAATTATTACAAGTTAAATATGTTAGTGAAATATGTACGACTCATTACACTTTCGAAAATCATTTCGGTCGCATCTTTGTTTATGAAGACGTTTCCTCTCCAGAAGTAGTATCTGTTCCGATGGATACTGCACCCCATAGACTGGTATTGTCTTGGCCTTCGGTGCTTGATTTACTACGGTCTATGGGTCTGTCCTGTGCAATTCAAGGAGGTCCACCCTCCCAGGCTTCGCCTCCCCTCTTTGGGGAGGATTAAGTTTATTGCTTACTGCCTGAGGCGCCCCTACCGGGGAATGCCGACGGGGCTACCCAGGCATTTTTTAAACCCCACTTTCCCGACCCGACCTTGGGTCACATATTACTTGTGGGAGTAAGATAAAACTGGCCTTGTGCCTAACTCCTGGAGAGGAGTAAATCAATACATGTATAACTTATATATAAAGTAGAGGAAAACTATTTACTGTTTTCTTGTGATTAATAAAAGAGCGCATACAACAATTTAATTCTTTTTCGATATAAACATATGATTTTCATCCGGTGAAACAAAATGAATGAAAAAGAAAGTAGAAAGGAAAAAGTTTCTGTTGCTGCCATTCGCTAACATCCGGTAGTGAAAAAGGAATGGAGGAAGGAGTTAAAATGCATGTATGATGGTATGGTTGAAAAATAAATCTTTTTTTATTCATTATAGCCATTATCTAACCTCATGTTGTTTTCTCAGGTTATAACTTTAGCTGAAATGGAAAGGACTAAACTTCGCTATGACGGAAAACTTTGGGCAAGAATGGGAATATTAAGAGACCAATTCAAGCTATAGTTGCAAGTCACCGATACATGTTTGAAAGCAAATGATAAAAACTTAAATATTATTAACCCGCGTAGGAGTTAACGGTTGAGATATAAACTCAATATTTAACTTTGAGAATGGAGAACGAAAGTACGAATTACAGACAATAATCGAAACGTTCAAGGTGTGTTGTAACTGCAAAACACATTTAACTTTCCTAAAAAAAACACATTTAACTTTCTTAACACACATTTTTCACGTGTGCACAAAGAGAAGAGTAGAGATTTGACGATCATGTGAAGGAACTATGCCACAAAGCAAATCAATTTGAATTTCGATAAATCTCTGACAGGCTGATAAAATGTGGATATGCAAAATTAGGGCAATGTATTAAAAGACCGCATGCTTAGAGAACCAGATCTTAAGCTAGAAAAAGCGATTCAGGCAGGTCATACTTTGAAGAAATGACGTTAGGATCAACACCAGGAAAGCCAACAATGTGGTTACGATATGTGGATGACACATTTATACTCTGGCCTCACCAGGAAGATATTCAAAGATTACTGGACCATGTGAACTCTATCCGTCCATCTATACAGTTCACAATGGAAAAGGAACATAATAACAAAAATTATCCTTCCTAGATGTGCTGCTAACTCGCACTGATCAGGAGTTTAGCTAATCTGTAAATCGAAAGCCTACTTTTAATTGGCAATATATACATTTCCACTTCTATCATTCATATAAAGAAAGAAACGGTAACCTAAAGTATGAAATGGTGTCATAGTGAAATGGGCGAAACAACGTGAATTAAGATTTATGTACCTTCCTTTTATTAGTTGCAAAGATTAAAGTTCCAACGCATATTTTGAAGCTGTAATGTTACCATGTTGACATAGGTATGTCTATAACCATTGCAATGGGACCATATTTGGTTGTCTCAAATATTTTCTCTTGCGTTGTTTGCTTGTAACTCCATGGAACTAAAACTGTTGGTTAACGATGCTGTTTTTTTATCTAAATTGAGAGGTTCCTAGACTTGTTTTTTTTTTAATAAATCGCGCAAAAAGAGTTATAATTAGTAAACGAACATTATTTTACTTTTTAATTGTGAATTGATCACGTGGTTTTGAGGACGTCGTTGTAGACAATGGTTCTATGTAATTCTTGTTATCAGTTTTATTTACGCTTAGTTTTAAAGGAAAAGAACGAAAAGAAAATAGAAGAAAAGAGTGAAGCTAAACGAGTAGAGAAGGAAAGGCGGTGGCTTCACATGACAGTAACGTATATTGCTCATCCTCGCCTTGCCAGGCATGCTGCAAAACAATAAATAATAATGACAATATCATCGGAAACAGAAAACATATCCATGATACATGATGAAAGATGGCATGGCGCAAAAACCAAGTAAATGATCGGCTCACAACAACAACAAGACAAAAACTTATAAAGTGTGGGGGTACTAACGAATTCTTAACGTTAAACATGAAAGAACGAGTAAAAATACGCCAATAACCAACACAAAAAGTAAGAAAGCCAGCACTCAAAAATACATATAAACATATCAATTTATTCAACGTGGTTCAATTACATTGTGTAAATTCCTCAATGAAAAACTTTAGTTTTGTGCACAGGAAAATGTTCATTTTACTGTTTGTATAAAATTGTCTTTTAGTGTTTCTTCTTGGAAAGCACACGTGTTTTGGTGTGCGCGTAATTTAAGGAAAATGAGCATTTTACTGTTTGTATAAAATTGTCTTTTAGTGTTTCTTCTTGGAAAGCACACGTGTTTTGGTGTGCGCGTAATTTAAGGAAAATGAGCCGTCTCTGTACCCCTTTTTTGCCGGGTACGAAAGGGTAGGAATTTGGCGTTCGAACAAACAGAGAAAGGAAAAAAGGGTTAGGCTTACTATTCGTCCTGTGTCCGGTGAGGAGAAAAGGGGAGACGGCGTGTAGTAACTGTTAGACAGTAGTAGGCAGTGTTTTCTCGCCCACATGCTTTTCGAGTCATGCTGATGGGTTGTCTTAATCGCTGGTCGTAGGGAGAGAAAGACTTCGTTGACAGGACCGTGTTACTTGCTGGGAAAGGGGAAAAAAGAGGAGGAGAAGAAAGGCGTATCTTCTTTTATATCACTCAAATCACGCGTGGTCACGCATGATCTCTGGTCTGTGATTGGTCGGAAACCTCTGTCAACGTGATTTGCCGAGATCAAAGGCCCCGCAGGCTCTCTTTCTTAGAGACGAAAAAAGTGCTGAGTCAAATTGAAGGAAAGGTCGTACTTGTCTCCCCTTAGTTATTAGGATGTCAATCCGATAAAAGAATCAAAACTGGATAAATCATTGCAGATAATGGCGAACAACAAAACTGGCAGGCGTAAAACGTGTGGGAAAGATGACATTTCGCTAAGAAAAAGAAAAGTTGATACTCTTATAGATGACGCACCATGTTTCCGTGACTTCGCGTCGTCAACGTTCGGGCGGGTTACGGAAGCCCCCAAGAGTTGACGAGGCGAAAACTGCAAAACGCTAAATTGAAGACTGGCAGCCGATAAATTTCAGATTAAGAAAAAAATCAAACTAAAATACATATATAAAAATATAGAACGAACAAACCACAGTTAAACAACTGTTAGTAATTAGATGTTTATTTTTGTTTGTTTTTTGTTTTTTTGTCAAAAGAACCATTGTTAATCAAATGTTTTTAAATAAAACGTGTTGTTTTATTTTTTGTTGTTTGTACACCGGAAAGTTTCAAAAGATGATTTCGTTTGATTTTTTAAGTAAATGTTTTGTTTTGTTTTTACATTTTTTTTTTTTTTTTTCGAAAAACTCAATTAGTCTTCGGGAGATTCAACGAGCTGACAGAGATTATAGAAATTCATTTTTTTTATTGAACGCCATTAATTTCTTCCAAAAGTTATCGACTCTCGGGCGATTTCGAGACTTGCCCGAATGTTAACGACGCGAAATCACGGAAACATAATGCATCAGCTATCAGAGTACCGAAAAGTTTATATAAAACGAGAAAGTCCATCAATACTGAGACATCGGATCACGATGAGTACGACATAAACGCCATATTTAAAAAGAACGGAGAAACACTGCAAAATAACGAATAGAAAATAGAATTCAGAGTGAACAACGAATTAATGAAATTCAAGATAGACATAGATGCAAAGGTATATGTATTATTTGTTAGAATATACGAACATATCAAATGCAAGCCCCAAAATGCATAAAACATCGGTACAATTAAACGGAGACAATGCGTGTACAATAACCACAAGATTTCGGAAATTCGAAATTGAATGGCGACACTGCAAAGTGAAGATTTTTTTATTTTCAACATAATTTATAGTAATGAAAACCTCCCCTTCAAGGAGGGTCTAATGTTTCGTATGTGATGATCAAATAAAATATATGTTTGTTATCGGATGCAAAAAAAAAAACAAATCATAAACATTACAATTAAATCATACATTGTGTCCTCCGAAAGTGAGAACACTTCATCTAAGATTGTCTCTCTTTGTACCATGATGGCCACCTCTCCGTGAGTGTGTATTGGCGCTCTGGAATCAAAGTTGGCACAAACTATATATTAAAAAACTATATCCTGAATTTGAAGAAGGATAATTTTATTAGGCTGTTTACGTTGCCTTCCTCTCTGCTAGTGGCAGGGAGAAGAAATATCGCCCCTTTTTTATAATTGATTCTTAAGTCATTTCTTATCAGGTCTCGTTGCTTCTAGCTTTAAACTCAGAGTTCTCACTCTTTGAGACTATTCTATCTCGTGTGACGTAATTTCCTTTAGCTCGTGTTCTCATAGAGAACAATGACCCAAAAAGGTCAACTACCTGACCCTGTCTGACTTTTATTTACCGTTTACACGCATAACGTTTCCTGTGCGAATTTAAATAATCAAATAAGTACTAGCATACGTACCGTAACTATTTAACAAAAGGATACCAACGATAAACAAGACGGATATAACACGTCTAATAGAAGAATATAAAGACTGTTTGGCGATATAGGCAAACTGTTGTCCAATGATCCTGTGCGTTTCGACTGGTTGCTCTGTCAATCGTTCTGCACCAACGTTGTGTTTGGAAAATCCACAGATCTTTGGTGCCGACACAATTGAATAATTGGTCGGTCCAATCGGCAATCCCAAAACAAGAAAACTAGTTCTTAAACTTTTTTCTATGGGAATCGCTCCAGACAAGGCATGAAGCCACTTGATGTAAGGAGCTAACAAGAATGAAATATGATTATCGCACATACAGGAGATGGCACACATATTAGCAGGCTGACCTCGTGAAGGATGTGGTTCTTTACCACACATGGACGGTCATTCCCTATGGAAGGGGGGGGGGGTGTTTTGCACATCACATAGTGCGCATTTAACTTTGAGAATGACGTACAACACACAGACAGTGATCAAAATGTTTGCGATATGGTGCCACATTGTCCGGTGTTAGACCTGCGTCCGTGACTAAATGTAATTTTGGTACTTCTACAGATTAGGACCCGAGCTAACTTTTACCCATACCCATACTCATATCCTAACCCTAACCGTGATCCTAACGACGGGGTCAAAGTTAGTTCGGGTCCTAATCTGTAGAAGCACCGTAATTTTTATTTTTGGTCCGTTCAATGGCGTCGTCAGTCTAGGCAACGATATATCTTTGGCTAGGTGAGGTGTCTGTCGATGGGAACTGATGAAAACGCACAAAATACGATGCACAGCGAAATAAACACAAACAACGATGTATTAAATTGAAGAAAGTTTTATTTCATGAAAGGCTCTACAACGAAAAGTGATGACTGAAGATAGACGTGTTATTGAGAAGCGAGAGGGTGTGATGCGGTGCGTAAAAACTAGTTCTTTGGCCAATATGTATATATAGAGAGAGATGACAGAGATGTCTTTACTTGGGGATAATTCGATATTGATGCCGATAAACCACTAGTATAAGTATTAGTGTCCGTTGTAGTAGACACAAACAAAAAGATAAATTGGTCTTGAATTCCGACTGGAAAAGTGCTAGTAAACTTTTCACACCTGTCAGTATCCTATATCTATACAAAGCCATCATTCGGCCATGTAGCGGCCTGCATTGTTTGGAGTGAACTATGTTAAAAAATAATTTTTAAAGCAGGTCTGAACTTCTCATAGAAGACGTAGTGGGGCAGCATGGCTAACCTATTGTGCATTTTGTGATACAGGCATCACCTTTGGCACAAATGTACTTGATATATGGCTAACATTTTCAGATATTGAGCCACTCGGAATTCTCTTTTCATGTCCGCCATATTGGAATTCAAAATGGCCGCCATTTGAAATCTACATTTGCGCTTATCTGTGGATCTAAAATTGCTATTGACTCGATTCTGGTGCTTAAATGTATGTTTTTGGGGGCAATGAATTCAATGGTAACAATATGCATTGCGTATTTTTTACCACTTAGCCGCCATATTGGATTTCAAAATGGCCGCCATTTGAAATCTTCATTTTCGATTATCAGTGTGTCTAATGCTGCTTTTGACTCAATTCTGGTGTCTAAATTGGAGGGCAAGGAATCCAATGATAACAATCTGCATTTTGTATCTTTTAGCAATAAGCCACCATGTTGGATTTCAAAATGGTCGTCATTTAAAATCTACATTTGCGATTACCTTTGGGTTTAATAGCGCTATTGACTTGATTCTTGTGTCTAAATGTATGATTGGGGGTGCAATGAATCCAATGGTAAGAAGCTGCATTGCGCATCTTTATTAATTTTGCTGCCATATTAAATGACCCGGAAAAGGATCAGTTGGGGCCAAACTCCATTTCGGGTAAAAATGACACAGAATAAGGTATAATAAATATGACCATTTCTGGGTCAGATCTGACCATTTCTGTGTAAAATCTAGCTCTTTTCCGAGTCATTTTTGATCTAGAATGGAGTTTGGCTCCAACTGATCCTTTTCCGGGTCTGTAGCGGAATTTTTAAGAGTGTAGTTGTAGTAGCAGTTTTCAAGGCATTTATGATTACAGAAATGCTACATTGTGTCTTTTCACGTTCATCATGATGCATGTACGCCTGTAGACTGACGGTGCTGAAGACAGTTCGATCACCATGTGTAAGAGGTTCACACTAGCTCATGCTGAGTGAACTTCATCAACATCACAACACCTCACCACTACTGACTAGAGGTTATGCATCATATGTCAAGAGGACAAGATGGAGACATTGACCAAACCTGAACAATCTAAGAGAAAATACATTGGTAGTGGATACAGTTCACTCGCAGAGAACTTAATCAAATTCAATGAACTTGGAGAGCTTCCAGGATCACTCCAATTGGCATTGAAGCTGCGATAGTTGCACAATTTGGCACACAATATCACCATATGTGCAAGCTCCAGTACAACAACACCAAACTACAAAGAGCACAGAAAAGAGCACTCAAGAAAGAAAGTCAGAGCGATGAGGAACAATCTTTATGCAAACGCAGCAGAGCACATTCACGTTCGAGTACAGAGAAGGTTCCAGAAACTTGTTTCTTCTGTGGACAACCTGCGCGGACTAATAGTCCTCGGAAAGCTGCAACGTTCGAAATTGACAGACGGGTCCGTGCCTGTGCAAACCTCCTTGGTGATACAGAACTGCTTGGCCGTCTCAGTGGTGGGGACATGGTTGCGTTGGACACCCAGTATCACCTGCAGTGCTTGATAGAACTGCGTGAGATCGGTCCAATCAATAGGACCTCTGACCAAGAGAGAAGATTGGCCAAGAGCAGTTCGAGGCTTTCACCATAGAGTGTCTGTTGGACAGAACAAAGGCAGTGGACAACTCCATACCTTGTAACAAGCTGAAGGTGTTCAGCACTTCAACTCCAAGAAGCCAGAGCAAAGGTCAGCAACAGCTCACCTCCATCAAGAATGACCATGAACTCATTGCACGTCTGTACATTAGCTGCCAGACAAGGGAAGGAAACCTTGAGGAGTTCTTTCGTCATGAGAACCAGGCATGTCCTCCTGCAATGTCCGATGGTAGAAACCTCTTCACTGGTACCAAGAGTGATCTCATCACATGTTTGGAAGAAATCTCCGACGCTAAGACAGAGACTCCTGTCACTGCCTGTATAGTGCTAGATGGAGCAGCTATCGTCCAGATGCTTAAACCGGCTGCATCAAAGATCTTTGAAGAGTATGCACATCCGATCTTCATTCGAGTCAATAGCAGCATTAGACCCAAAGATAATCGAAGATGTAGGTTTCAAACAACAGCCATTTTGAAATCCAATATGGCGGCTCATTGGTACAAAATATGCGGTGCAGATTGTTACCACTATATTATTTGCTGGTAAAACATATATGTAGACACCAGAATCGAGTCAATAGCAGCATTAGACCCAAAGATAATCGAAAATGTAGATTTCAAACGGCGGACATTTGTAATTCCAATATGGCGGACATGAAGGGATAATTCCGAGTGGCTTAATATCTGAAAATGTTCGCCATATATCAATGTATATGTGTGCCAAATTTTATGCTTGTATCACAAAATGCACAATCTTTTTGAAATTTCCAGCTAAACCGACCCACTAACGCGTCCCTATCGAGGAAAACACTATGACATTTTTTCGTCAACTTCCGTTTTATTAAATCTTTTAGTTTTGGTTTGGCCCGTCAATTAGGATAATCTATCAGATAGACACTTGCATTTTTCTCTTAATGTTTTATGGTATCCATTTTTGGGGTCGCACCTTTTGATTCAAGTGGGGTAAGTAACTAAATCTACTTCCAGTATCTGCTGATTCTCGTCTAAAGGGAAAAGATTGAAGAAAGAGTGGAGTGAGAGAAAAAGAGAAGCACACCATAGACTCTGGTCATCTGTGTACACCTTCCTTTTTTCTTAGTTGGAAAAGGAGATTAGATCTTGATTAAGACTGAGTATCCTGCTGTCAGGCAGGTGAAATACATTATTATATTTAACTAACATGGTGATTTGAGTTTTACCATTCAACTTTGTTGATTGCTAATATTACTCGGTAACTACATTGAGCACTGTAACTCTAAAAAGTACTATATATCCAACTCGGATCTACCAAGCTACGCACACACACACACACATATATATATATATATATATATATATATATATATTAATTTTAAGTAAATAATATTAAATTATTTTTACCTACATATGCCAGCATTTCAAGCTTTTGCTCTCATCAGTGTAGAGAATGATAATCTCAGACGATCGTAAGGTTCGAACCTGGTTACAGAATCACCCTAGACTCTGCAAGCAAGCATCATAACTAAATGGCCACGAGACATTACTACGTCAAAAAAGGGAATTTAAGTTCTATTTATGCGAAGGAGACACATATAGAAAGACTGTCTGGAAAGTGTTCTACGAACGTTGTCAGAACATGCCATATAGCTACATGACAGTCTATTTTGAACTTCCCCAAACAGGGCTTAACTTCAATGTCTTAAAGGAGCTTATAGCAATATTAATTGTAAGTAAATAATATTAAATTTATTTTACCTACATACGCCAGCGTGTGTGTGTGTGTGCGCGCACATATTTTAAATAATTTAATAGTCATTCTCACAATATTTAATTTGATAGTGTAGTGAAATTTGCACTCAGCATTTTACTGTAATTTGCTCTATTTTCACAGAGGAAAGAGTTATAATAATTATATTTGCTGTTTCAGAAAAAAATCATCAATTTTAACCAAAAACAAGTTCCAAAACATATCTCTTTATTATTTCAATTATACTGGCCACGTACGTTTCAGAAATATGAATGTTCTAGTTATATTTTAAAGCAAGATGACAATGCAAGAAAAGTTATATATATATACTCAAGTACGATCGTCGACCGATTTCAACA
The DNA here is from genome assembly GCA_963556195.1 of Sepiola atlantica. Classification (NCBI taxonomy): domain Eukaryota; kingdom Metazoa; phylum Mollusca; class Cephalopoda; order Sepiida; family Sepiolidae; genus Sepiola; species Sepiola atlantica. Next base: position 24,564,799 of record OY744516.1, on the reverse strand, counting down.
CTAGGCACATTTCCTCTTCAGGCCAGATATGAAAAAAAAATATGTCAGGTAATCCAGTAAGGTCCAATCTGTTTGTCAATTATATGAATAACCTACAGGGTTGAAATGGATGAAAGTCAAAGGAATCCGTTTAGGGTTGATAGCAAGTTGCATTGCACATGTCAGCTAAGTAGTAAATCAAGGAAATTTGGCCAGTGTTGAACTTTTCTTGCATTGTCATTTTGTCTTCAAACATAACTGGAACATAAATATTTCTGAAAGGTTCGTAGCTAGCATAATTGAAATAATGAAGTAATATGTTTTGGAACTTGTTTTTGATTAAAATAAAATTGATTTGTTTCTGAAACAGCAAATATAATTATTTGCTTGGAAAAGATTTCACCAATTCGTATATGGAACAAAATGCATCTTCTAAAATAATTATCAGCCATTAAAACAGATTTTGACAAAAAGAAGATTACAGAGATCTCTATTAGCATTCTATAAACATTCTATGAGCATTCTATGAGCATTGTATTAGCATTCTATTAGCATTCTATGAGCATACCATAAGTATGAATTCGAACTCACACACATTCCAGCATGTGTGTCGATGATAGCGGGTACACTATTACACACATATTTATTGGATAACATTCAAGAAATAACATATACAATTCTGAAACAGTGTTCAATGAGTGAGCACAAACTCGAAATATACCGGGAATAAAAGTGTAAAAACGCTTATGCAGTATGCAACAGTAGAATGACCGCAAAACAATAAAAATGGCGTCCTTCCAATCATGCAATATATGCTTATTCATGATGAGATCTTAGTTACTGAAGGCTACAAGGATAATCGTTCAGAACTTCATACAAAAGGAGAGATAACAAAAAGTCAACACTGGAATCTATGAATATAAAGATGCCATAGGCATATATCATGTCTTTAAATCCTAGATTTTAGAACCAATAGCGTGTGTGCCAATGCACAAGGCATGCCTCAAAATTATGCCTAAAAATGTAACCACAAAATTCAGCTCAAAATAGAAAAACACACGAAACCTCAAAAATACTAAGTCATGTGATGTATTTTCAACTACGCCAGCAAGCTACAGCACTTTGCACACCAAAAAACAAATTTGTTCTGCGTTCTTGATGAAAAGAATTCAAAGAGCCACGAAAACCAGTCAACCAGAAGCAGTCACACAGATGGGTCAAAAGAGAGGACACAGCACATCTTCCCCTAGCTGCTAATCTGGGGAATAAAAACTGCAATCAGTTCCTATTCACTGCCATACACTGACAAAAGAAGACAAACACACTTTTTATGCAGACTAATGCCTCTTCTCCTTTCTGAAAACAACGAAAACGATTAAACTGTCTCATACTTCATAAATTATTATTCTTGTAGACTTATATTCTATGTTTATTTTGTGCATTCCCTTCCTAACGAATCAAAGTGTAGTATTTATTCCTGCATATTCAATTCTGCCACAGATGTCAGGCTTGTTGAGGGCCCGACTCGTGAATAAGAATGATGGCTGTGTTCTGTACTAGTAAAAAAAAGTTTATCTCTCTTTTTCTCCTAAATTATTATATCCTTTTTTTCATCATGATGATGAATTAGCTTCCTTTAGTTTCTAAATATTCCAATTTGATTGGCCACGGTAATTCTTCTTGACCAATCAACAGACGCCTAATTTTGGTGGGCTGGATGCAAAAAAATCCTTTGCCCATCCTCTTTTGTAAGGCAATAAATGCAGTTCCGTCCTTTTGAATATGATCGCCAACCAGACAACATCAAATGAACTACACTTTATTTGTATCTGACGTCTATTACCGATGCTAAATGGGCATATTTCACAGTTAGTCTTGTTTAAAGCCGCAAAATACAATCAGTTTCGCAAGACATTTCCGGCATTTGTTTAAGCCACGTATATTATCCTTTTATTTAAATCTTGTGTGCATTCGTCTATATACTTTGTTTCAGCATCTTAACAACTTCGGCAATCGTCAATTTGGCTAGTCAGAATCAAATATCAAAAAGTCCCTACCAGCAGAAGCAGGGAAGTCACCTATAAGAAAACGAACTCTCGCTGTAATGATTAACCATGAAAATGATAAATGGCTGTATAAAACATAGACAATGAGGGAAGCGTCTGAAAAAAAACAGCAACACAAAAAAATACACAAAAACTGTGAAAAAATAAATATAAACAGTATTCTTTTAGTGCAGATAGAAGTAAAAAAAAATGTAAAATTAACAGATAAAAAAAGAAAATCATAGATGTGTAATGAACAAACACACGTCCAAAAATAAAATGAACTGAGGAATAAGTAAGATCTGTCACTGGTGGTCAGGCGATTCATTTACTTTTATTCCAGCAGAAGCATAAAAAACACTAATAGGGATAAAGTGACTCTATGAAGGACTTTCAGTGCCAGTGTCAGTGCCAGGTTTGAAATAGTGCGACCAATAGTAAACCTGTGAACTGTGTACTGTGGATAGTTGTAAGACTAACTGAAATGACGTCATACCTTCTCATAACTATTCTCCACAGGCACAGGTATATGTCATTTCTGGTTAGTCCCATAACTATCTCTTCACAGGTTCATATTTCAAACCTGTCATTGGCACCGTCCACTGGTTGAGCATTGTCCACTGCCGGCGAGGGAGGTCCATGGACAATGCTCAGCCGCCTCAGGACCGGTATCGACAATGAAAGGATTGGGACTCAGGAACTCGGCTGTCTGCGAGTGTGGTCACCCTGAACAGACAGTCAACCACATCATCGAGTCATGTCTAAAACACCGACCACCTAATGGTGAAGTCGGCATAGCTGCTCTAGATGCCGAAACGCTAGCATGGCTTTCCTCAACCGAGATGATGATCTGACACGAGATGTGGAAGCAAACGATAGAAGACCGGCACCGTCATTCCTTCAATTCTATTACCATCTTCCCTGTGGAAAAACACAAATAGGACGAAGGGACTCGATGAAGGACCTTCGGTGTCAGATTTAGTCCAGATTGTAGAGAATTTTTTTTTTACATGTGTGATTGCTTCGTTATTGTATTGAATAATTGTGAAAAACATGATTTATCGTATTAGACATGTACGTGTATAAATAGATGTTGTAATAATGTGAGTTTTTTGTTTCCAACCTACTCTGCTACTCTTTTGTAGAAGAACCCCATCACTAATGGAAAGTTAATTTTAAAAACAAAATAACCTCACTAGTTATGAGCGATGCGCGCACATGCTACTTTTGTTAGTATCTAGACATTTATCGATTAGCGTTAGGGTTAAGGTTAGGGATAGGTTGTACAAAATACAGAATAAGCAGAATAAGCGCCACTATAGAACACATCGCAGAATAGTGGGCAGCTAACTGTATGAGTTTATGTGAAAGTAGAAATATAAAGGAAACGATATTTTATGCAAATACTCAATAAAATGAATGGATTCCACTCTCTTGAGTAATTAATAAAAACCTTTATTTTTTACTACAACCCACACTTTATCTGTTTTGGGGGTGGCAGGGGTATTTGGTAGGGGAGGGTGAAAGGCTTTTTCACAAAAGATCCCAATATAATTGTCCAAATCCCTAATTATCCTAATTAATTATTAAATGTCCGAGGTTGAAACAAATTACTTGAAGCTTAATTGTGTTAGCATTTAGCTAAATTGCAAACATGTTTTCGGGCACGGAGTCTGTATACGATTTTTATAAATTCTATTTCAAGTGATGAATTAATTTGCGATATTTCGGGTAAAATGAAACTGATTTCATTATTAATTAATCGATGACACCAACAGACAATCATTTATATTTTGAAATTCCGTGCGTTCTTCAAATTAGAAGTTTGTATTTCCAAATCGGGAACAATTATTTTAGTAGATAATTAATTAGAAACTTGAGAAATCTTAAGATTTTGTTAAAACTAGCATATTGGGGTTTGAAGTATATAGTGCGAACAGTGGTGGACAGGGTAACCTGGTGATACTTGAGATAAACCTCCTTCTCAGTTGCTTAGATCTAACCATCTTCATGAAACTCTAAAGAGGCAATCTGCACAGTTTGGGCAGGATTTCAACAATGGTCAATCAATACTCGTCTGTCAACGCCCTCAGTGTTCTCAATTCCTGTTGTCGTTCTCAAGCGTTGTGCTCCTGAACTTGCTTCTATCCTCTCTAAATTATTCAATCGCTGTTTGTCTCAGTCCTGGTTCCCTTCTTGTTGGAAGGAGTCCTCTGTTGTCCCTATCTTTAAAAATGCTGGTGATCGGTCTGACCCAACTATCGTCCTGTTAGTTTCCTCTCTGTTATTAGCAAAGTTTTTTGAAAGGTTGGTCAACGGCAAGCTTGTTCATTTTTTTAAAATTTGGCCTCTTTAGTGTTGTTCAGTATGGCTTTTGTGGTGTTCATTCAACTGCTCATCTGTTAACTGTTGTAGCTGAGCGGATCTGTCAGTTTATGGATAATTCATGAGAGAGTAGAGCCATTGCACTTGACATTTCGAAGGCATTAGCCAGAGTGTGCCAGAAGGTCTCTTACACAAACCTCAGGGTTATGATATTGGTGGTGAGGTTCTTGACATTATTAGGTCTTTTCTTTCTGACCGAACCTTGCAAGTAACTTTGGACGGTGTATCTTCATTCTCTTTTCCTATCAATGCTGGTGTTTCTCAGAGCTTTATCCGAAGCCTAACATTGTTTATTCTCTATACAAATGATCTTCCAGAGAATATTATTCAGAAAATTAACATCTATGCTTATGATACCACTCCCTATTCTAGTGTTGCTTCTTGCTCATCTCCCTCGGATCAGTCGAAATATGCAGCTGATCTAGAAGTTGACCTGGGTTCAGTTGTGGATTGAAGTACGAAATGGCTTGTTTCATTTAATTCAGTTAAGACTCAGCTCGTGTCTTTCAATCGTAGGCGTGCCCCTTTTCTTCCTGAGATTCTCATGGATGGCTCTGCTCTTGAGGAGAAATAGACTCTGAAACTTATTGGACTTTTTCTCTCATCAAATCTTTCTTGGAGTTAATACATTAGATCCATTGCTCTTTCTGCTTCTCGTAAAGTCGGTTCTCTCTATCGCTCCAAACATTTTCTCACACTTGAGACTATTCTCTATCCCTTGGTCTTTTGGCTTAGATCAAAGTGTAGTATCTGTTCCGATGGATACTACACCCTATAGACCGGTATTGTCTTGGCCTTCGGGGCTTGATTTATGCCGGTCTATGGGTTTGTCCTGTGCAGTTCTAGGAGGTCCACCCTCCCAGGTTTCGCCTCCCCTCTTTAGGGAGGAGTAAGTTTATTGTTTACTGCCTGAGCGCCCCTACCGGGAAATGCCGACGGGGCTGCCCAGGCAATTTTTAATGACCAGAGTGCTAAACTTCTCGAGTGCTGGTTTTTCTAATCCCACTTTCCCGACCTTGTGTCACATCTTTCCTTGTGGGAGGTAGATAAATATAAATCTCTATCCCTTGGTCTTCTGGCTTAGATCAAAGTGTAGTATCTGTTCCGATGGATACTACACCCCATAGACCTGTATTGTCTTGGCCTTCGGGGCTTGATTTACGCCGGTCTATGGGTTTGTCCTGTGCAGTTCTAGGAGGTCCACCCTCCCAGGTTTCGCCTCCCCTCTTTAGGGAGGAGTAAGTTTATTGCTTACTGCCTGAGGCGCCCCTACCGGGAAATGCCGACGGGGCTGCCCAGGCAATTTTTAATGACCAGAGTGCTCACCTCTCGAGCGCAGGCTTATCTAATCCCACTTTCCGACCTTGTGTCACATCTTACCTTGTGGGAGGTAGATAAATAACATCCCTTGGCCTTTTGGCTAAGATCAAAGTGTAGTATCTGTTCCGATGGATACTGCACCCCATACTGGTGTTGTCTTGGCCTTCGAGTCTTGATTTACGCCGGTCAATGGGTCTGTCCTGTACAGTTCTGGGAGGTCCACCTTCCCAGGCTTTGCCTTCCCTTTTTGGGGAGGAGTAAGTTTATTGCTTACTTCCTGAGCGCCCCTACCGGGGAATGCCGACGGGGCTGCCCAGGCAATTTTTAAACCCCACTTGCATTTACTATCCATTCCTGATTTCGTGTAGTATATTTGCTGTTTTAATTTCACGTTTTCTGTATCAGCTCTTCGTCCTGATATGCGATTCTGCCCGAGGCTGAAATGGTATGTGTTTTGATGGAAGAAAAGTAACCTAGTGTGCAAGGGGCTTCTTGGCCTTTTGGCTAAGATCAAAGTGTAGTATCTGTTCCGATGGATACTGCACGCCTGTCCTGTGCAGTTCTAGGAGGTGCACCCTCCCAGGCTTTGCCTCCCTTCTTTGGGGAGGAGTAAGTTTATTGCTTACTGTCTGAGGCGCCCCTACCGGGGAATGCTGACGGGGCTGCCCAGGCAATTTTTAAATGGCCAGAGTGCTCACCTCCCAAGCGCTGGCTTTTCAAACCCTACTTTCTCGACACGATCTTGGGGCACATCTTACTTGTGGGAGTAAAATAAAAACTGGCCTTGTACCTAACTCCTGGAGAGGAGTAAATCAATACTCTCAGACCATGTATGGAGTACTGTTGTCATATTTGGGCTGGTTAATCTCTGTCCCATTTGAGGTGTCTTGATAAGGTGCAGAAACGTATCTGTAATTTGATTGACCCTAGCCTTTTTTCTTCTGGGCACCCTCTCTCTCACAGACGTGATGTTGCTAGTCTCAGTCTTTTCTCTAAATACATGGCATGTGTTCTTCAGAGTTATGTGATCTATTCCCTGCTCCTTTTGTTCCAGCTTGTTTGATTCGTTTGTCTAGTGTTCTCCATCAATTCGCTGTTTTTATACCTCATTTTAATACAGCTTCCTATTCCAGTAGCTTTATTCCAAGAACTGCAGGCTTGTGAAACTCTCTTCCTGCTGACTGTTTTCCTCCTACCTATAATTTTGGTCTTTTCAAGACTAAGGTCAATGGACATCTCCTGTAGCAGCCATCATGCAGGTCCAGAAGGAAAGAGAGTGAGGGGTGCATTATTCAAATCAGGTGCGGCAAAGAAGGCTAAATAAAAGGCGTGTTTTTTGGGTCGACGGTGGTTGAGTAGAGAACGTCTCGAAGTTCGAATGCGTTTGGATAATACGGTTAAAAGAAGGAGGAAAAAAGTACACAAGTCACGGTTACAAGCTATCTCGGCTTTTGTGTGCTATTTATTTGGGACATAATGGCAGATGCTAAGTTCGACCTAAAACTCAACCCTGAGTTTGACGAATCTACGTCTGTGGTGGACTGGGTTCAGAGTGGAGCTAACCTGTCGTTTATGTGGGGTCAAGCAGGTCGAGTTAGTCATTACCCTTCGACTAACGGGAGGCGCTCTAGATGTTTACCAGCAGCTAAGCCAGAATGATAAGGCCAATGTTGAGCAGACGAAGACTGCACTCTACAAAGCTTTTGCGATAGACCCCTGCACGGCATATGAACGTTTTACTACCCGGAAACTATTGGCAGACCAAACAGTTGATGTCTTCTTTGCTGCATTGAAAAAACTGACCGTTCTGTTTGGAGGGTTGCCTGAACAGACTTTCGTGTATGCATTTGTGGCCGGACTCCCTGTTTGAGTGAAGCAACTCCTGAGGGCATCCGTAAGCATAGAAGCGACACCGATAGAACAGCTACTTGAGCGCGCCCGTGCTATCATCAGGGATGAAACGGAACTTGATGAGCATGTCGTAATGGCCACGCAGTCGGCCCAGAGAGTGCTTAAAAATTCGCAAAGGACGGACTCGCATGCCAATGTAAATTGTTTCCGTTGTGGACGAAGTGGTCACATTGCAAGGAATTGGGGCGCATACGGTCTTCCAGTGTGGCGGGATCAGACACATGGCCTCAAGCTCTTCGGGAAACGAGTCAGGGGACAAGATGTCAGCGCCGCTCTGCTCCCCAGACAAGATGTAAACGAGGTGCAACCAATCATCAGAGTACATGTCAACCAAACGCCTTGTTCAGGCTGCTCCCATACTATAGTGAGTGCAAGGTTATGCCACAACTGGAGCAAGAGGAGCATTAAAATAACCACGATAAATGGCGAGACACAGGCATGCTGTGGAGTAGCATTGGTAAAGATTTGCACAGACTCTGGTGTATCCGCTGAGGTAAATGTCCTCGTTACACAGAAAGACATACTGGGCTTCGACCTACTGCTCGAATTTGACGCTATTAAGGCACTGGGTAGTGTTCTCATTACATCAGCTGGGACTGTGAAATTCCCTAAGGCACCGGTGTGTGCTGCACTTTGTATTGATCGACCAGACTTCAAGGTGGAGTTTTATCAACGCCAAAAGATCTGGACTGCATCGTGGAAATGGACGGACGATAAAGTACCAATCAAGTTACGGAATGGTGTCACAGAATATCCCGTAGTCGCGAACGTTAGAGCCGAATATGAACAAGAGCTTAACGCCTGGATCAAAGATGGCTGGTAGATCCCGTACCCCAACCAAGAGCTTGGACCTCCAAAGGGTCTTATCCCTTTAATGGCAGTGGTACAACATAACAAATCAAAGGTGTGACCAATCATGGACTACCGTGAGCTCAATCAATATATTGAGGCTTACACGGCTGATGCCGATGTATGTGCAAGCAAGTTACAGGAATGGCGCCAGGAAGGATCGAATGTATCATTGCTCGATCTGAGGAAGGCCTATCTGCAGGTGAGGGTCGACAAAACTTTATGGCCATTCCAGACGGTGGTATTTTGCGGCAAGAGATACTGTCTAACCAGGCTTGGTTTTGGGTTGAATGTGGCACCGCAGATCATGAAGACCATCGTTAGTGCTGTGTTATCCCAGGAAGAGACCGTCGAAAAGGCCAGATCGGCGTACCTTGACGACATGTACATCAATGAAGATGTCAAGTCGACAATGCACATCCGCGCAAAATTGTCAGAGTTTGGCCTAACGTGCAAAGACCCAGAGGGGCTTAGAGACGGAGCACGCGTACTTGGCCTGGAAGTCAGAGGGGAGGATGGCACCCTGCGATGGAGACGAGGAAATGTGATTTCTGGCATCCCTGGAGTTCTCACAAGAAGGACCATTTTTTCTTTGTGCGGAAAACTTGTGGGGCACCTGCCAGTGTGTGGTTGGCTGCGTGTGGCAGTGGGTGTAATAAAACGCAGGGCGAATGCGGTAACCAAAGGGTGGGATGATCAAACAAGCGATGCCCTCCTCACCCGAATGATTGCAGAAAGTGTTGAGAGAACAATGCACGAGGACCCTGCTCGAGGAGAGTGGTGTGTCAATGGAGAAGAAATGAATGTATGGGTTGACGCTAGTTCACTAGCATTGGGAGTCCTGTTGGAGAAGGATGGAGCCATGTTGGAGGATGCCTGTTGGTTGCGGCCTGCAAACACTGCCCAGCACATCAATTTTGCTTAGTTAGATGCTGTGATGAAGGGCGTTAACCTAGCACTACAGTGGCAAGCAAAGAGGTTGCACTTGCATACTGACTCCCTTTGCGTCTATCACTGGGTGTCCGACACGCTGACTGGGAAAGCAAGGATACGCACTAAGGCAGCAAGTGAGATGTTGATAAGACGAAGGTTAGACACTTTAAAGAGTCTTGTCTGCGAGTATGGCCTATTAGTCAGCGTAACATTGGTCCTGTCATACTGCAACCTTGCTGACCAACTGACACGAGTGCCTCGCAAATGGTATGATGCAATAAAGGTGGGTGCCGAGCCCGTTCAGCAAATATGAACTGCTACAGTGAGCACGATGAGCAAGCAGCAGACAGAAAACATCCACAGACAGAGTGGACATCCAGGCGTCAAGAGGACTCTATATTTCGTGAAGCACGTAAATCCAGCAGTAGCAAAATCAGAGGTGAAACAAGTCATCAAGCACTGTGAGATGTGTCAGTCAATTGACCCAGCACCAGCGTGATGGCGAAAACGACGACTGGAAGCAAGTGACGCATGGCAAAAAGTGGGAATGGATATCACCCATTATAATGGGAACCACTTTCTTACTCTCATCGACTGTGGACCAACCCGTTTTGCAGTTTGGCGACCAATTGAATGCTAAAATTCGGCAAGCGTTATTCGACAACTATTGTCCGTCTTTTATGAAAGGGGTGCACCACATGAGATTTTGGCCGATAACGACCCAGCATTTTGCAGCCAGCGAGTAAGACAGTTTTTATTTGAATGGGGAGTTCAATTGCGGTTGCGATGCGCTTACGTACCATCAGGCAATGGCATCGCGGAAAGAAGCCACCACAGCATAAAGAGGATTGCTGCCAGGAAGAAGTGTTCTGTTGTGGAAGCAACATACTGGTACAATGTTACGCCGAAGGATGGCATGTCCCCGGCAACCGCACCTACGAATGCCATCTACACGTACCAGACTCGGGTAAAAGGTATCGACATTGAAGTTTCTTGTAGTTGACAATGAGGAGATGGACGGACCATATGATGTGAGAGATCATGTCTGGGTGAAATCGCCAGGCTGTCGATGTACCACCAAATTCAAACGTGGACGAGTGACAGGCATGGTCAGTCAGCAATCTGTCCTGGTTGATGGAATTCCACGTCACATACGCGATCTCCGCCCTGCTTTGAGGGGCGGACCATTCAACTACTAGAGAAAGTAATAGGTCGTCTGGCGATGAACTATTAATGGGCAGCGCCAGTGATCCCCACGAGAATGAAGCCGCAAGTTCAGAAGTAGAAATTTTGTCAGTAGATTATGAAGTCGAAACTTCATCGGACGATTCAGAAGCAGAAACTGAGATACATGTCCCACTTCGGAGAAGCTCACGAATCAAAAGGCCACCACCACCCTGCATCATGTGTGATCAAAAGATCAGGGGGAGTGTAGCAGCCATCATGCAGGTCCAGAAGGAAAGAGAGTGAGGGTTGCATTATGCAAATCAGGTGCGGCAAAGAAGGCTAAATAAAAGGCGGTGTTTTTTGGGTCGACGGCGGTTGAGTAGAGAACGTCTCGAAGTTCGAATGCGTTTGGATAATACGGTTAAAAGAAGGAAAAACGTGTTGCCTGGAAGAAAAAGGAACACAAGTCACTGTTACATCTCCTGTCTTTCGATAATCATATTTTGTTCTTGTTAGCTCCTTACATAAAGTGGCTTCATGCCTTGTCTGGAATGATTTCCATTAAAAAAAAACGTTGCCTTTGTGTTTATATGTATATCCATTGAGGATGTCAGATATCCACCAATGTCGACTGCTGAGTCGGTAATCAAATACAATACTGTTGCCTGTCATTGAAGAGCCAAGTTGACGCTTTTGAGTACTGTATACAATTCAACCAGATTACGTACCTGGCATCGTTGGTCGGACGTAACCAACAAGCATCTTCATTAAGGCTTCCATCTGCTTCTAATGCCACTCTCGGGGTCACGGAACTTACATCCACTCAGACCTTCAATTCGTTGCCATCCATACACCAGTCTCCCCACCCCCCACCCCCAAAGGGTCCACCTCACGTAATCTGGTCATCGTTTTTGCTAGCATTTGACAGAGAAAAATATATCTGATCTTATCATTCCATCTCTTGGTCACCACACTTGCCGCTTAATAAACACAGTTACCGCTCTGAGCCGGCCGCTCACAGGAAAATAATCCACAAGTTTCCTGTAAAGGGAAAACATACATCGATAGGTAATTACCTTGGAAACTTTCCTGGCCTGACCTCTCCGTTTCTATCTGAGGGTACCGTTATTTCCTCAGACTTGCAAGCCTTAGTTCTGCCTCTCAATCACTCTGGTTTTATAGACTGTAATCTGAAAAATGATGTCGTGTGCATGCTGCTGAAAATGATGTCGTGTGCGTGCTGCCGAAAATGATGTCGTGTGCGTGCTGCAGAAAATGATGTTGTATGCGTGCTGCAGAAAATGATGTTGCATGCGTGCTGCCGAAAATGATGTTGTGTGCGTGCTGCCGAAAATGATGTCGTGTGCGTGCTGCCGAAAATGATGTCATGTGCGTGCTGCCGAAAATGATGTTGTGTGCGTGCTGCCGAAAATGATGTCGTGTGCGTGCTGCCGAAAATGATGTCGTGTGCGTGCTGCAGAAAATGATGTTGTGTGCGTGCTGCCGAAAATGATGTTGTGTGCGTGCTGCAGAAAATGATGTTGTATGCGTGCTGCAGAAAATGATGTTGCATGCGTGCTGCCGAAAATGATGTTGTGTGCGTGCTGACGAAAATGATGTCATGTGCGTGCTGCCGAAAATGATGTTGTGTGCGTGCTGCAGAAAATGATGTTGTATGCGTGCTGCAGAAAATGATGTTGTGTGCGTGCTGCAGAAAATGATGTTGTGTGTGTGCTGCCGAAAATGATGTCGTGTGCGTGCTGCAGAAAATGATGTCATGTGCGTGCTGCCGAAAATGATGTTGTGTGCGTACTGCAGAAAATGATGTTGTGTGCGTACTGCAGAAAATGATGTTGTGTGCGTGCTGCAGAAAATGATGATGTGTGTGTACTGCAGAAAATGATGTTGTGTGCGTGCTGCCGAAAATGATGTCGTGTGCGTGCTGCAGAAAATGATGTTGTATGCGTGCTGCAGAAAATGATGTTGCATGCGTGCTGCCGAAAATGATGTTGTGTGCATGCTGCCGAAAATGATGTTTTGTGCGTGCTGCAGAAAATGATGTTGTGTGCATGCTGCAGAAAATTATGTTGTGTGCGTGCTGCAGAAAATGATGTTGTGTGTGTGCTGCCGAAAATCATGTCGTGTGCGTGCTGCAGAAAATGATGTTGTATGCGTGCTGCAGAAAATGATGTTGCATGCGTGCTGCCGAAAATGATGTTGTGTGCTGCAGAAAATGATGTTGTGTGCGTGCTGCCGAAAATGATGTTGTGTGCGTGCTGCAGAAAATGATGATGTGTGTGTACTGCAGAAAATGATGTTGTGTGCGTGCTGCCGAAAATGATGTTGTGTGCGTGCTGCAGAAAATGATGTTGTGTGCGTGCTGCCGAAAATGATGTTGTGTGCGTGCTGCAGAAAATGATGTTGTGTGCGTACTGCAGAAAATGATGTTGTGTGCGTGCTGCAGAAAATGATGTTGTGTGCGTGCTGCAGAAAATGATGTTGTGTGAGTGCTGCAGAAAATGATGTTGCATGCGTGCTGCCGAAAATGATGTTGTGTGCGTGCTGCAGAAAATGATGTTGTGTGCGTGCTGAAGAAAATGATGTTGTGTGCGTGCTGCAGAAAATGATGTTGTGTGTGTGCTGCAGAAAATGATGTTGTGTGCGTGCTGCAGAAAATGATGTTGTATGCGTGCTGCAGAAAATGATGTTGCATGCGTGCTGCCGAATATGATGTTGTGTGCTGCAGAAAATGATGTTGTGTGCGTGCTGCCGAAAATGATGTTGTGTGCGTGCTGCAGAAAATGATGATGTGTGTGTACTGCAGAAAATGATGTTGTGTGCGTGCTGCCGAAAATGATGTTGTGTGCGTGCTGCAGAAAATGATGTTGTGTGCGTGCTGCCGAAAATGATGTTGTGTGCGTGCTGCAGAAAATGATGTTGTGTGCGTGCTGCAGAAAATGATGTTGTGTGCGTGCTGCAGAAAATGATGTTGTGTGCGTGCTGCAGAAAATGATGTTGTGTGCGTGCTGCAGAAAATGATGTTGCATGCGTGCTGCCGAAAATGATGTTGTGTGCGTGCTGCAGAAAATGATGTTGTGTGCGTGCTGAAGAAAATGATGTTGTGTGCGTGCTGCAGAAAATGATGTTGTGTGTGTGCTGCAGAAAATGATGTCGTGTGCGTGCTGCAGAAAATGATGTTGTATGCGTGCTGCAGAAAATGATGTTGCATGCGTGCTGCCGAATATGATGTTGTGTGCTGCAGAAAATGATGTTGTGTGCGTGCTGCCGAAAATGATGTTGTGTGCGTGCTGCCGAAAATGATGTTGTGTGCGTGCTGCCGAAAATGATGTTGTGTGCGTGCTGCAGAAAATGATGTTGTGTGCGTGCTGCAGAAAATGATGTTGTGTGCGTGCTGCAGAAAATGATGTTGTGTGCTGCAGAAAATGATGTTGTGTGCGTGCTGCCGACAAAGGTTGTTGTGTGCGTGCTGCAGAAAATGATGTTGTGTGCGTGCTGCAGAAAATGATGTTGTGTGCGTGCTGCCGACAAAGGTTGTTGTGTGCGTGCTGCAGAAAATGATGTTGTGTGCGTGCTGCAGAAAATGATGTTGTGTGCTGCAGAAAATGATGTTGTGTGCTGCAAAAAATCATGTTGTATGATGCCTAAAATGATGTTGTGTGCATGCTGCAGAAAATGATGTTGCATGCTGCAGAAATCAGGCTTTCATTAACATATGCCCATGTGGAATTTTTGACCACGTAATCTTGGGATTTTATTGCATCAACAACAGATTTCATGACAAGTGGCACCACATTTAGGCCCAAACCCAACCGTGTAAGGTAAAACTTATTATTCTTGAAGATGACCATTTTAAATGGCTAAAGCACTTTGCAGATTTGCAGATAAGAATTTTGTGGAGAAAAAGATACTAGATAATTAGAATATTGTGAATAAAGAGAATCTTTCACCCTATAATAAAGACAAATGTGCATTTATTTGTATATTTTTATATGAATAAATATAATATATCTGTCCCGTCACACAAAAGTTAGTAAGTAAAAAAATGCCTTTTTCTAGCCTCTAGACGAAACTATTTTAAATGGTTAGAAAAAGCGAAAACGCAAATAGCAAGTCAGACAACCGTCGCTGTCTGAAATGAATTCAGAAATAAATCCTTCATTCTAAATAAAAAGATTCTTTTTATTTCAAGTGGTGAGAAGAAGCAAGAAAGCAAATAGCAAGTCCGACAGCCCTTCGTTGTCTGAAAGCATTTTGAAAAGAAATACTTCACTCTAAATGAAAAGTCAACGGTAAGTGTTTTTTTAGGTCATCAGAAATGATAATAATAATTTATATATGAAAGTTCAAATCACTAGCAAAATTCTATAATTTTATATGAATATTAGTGCAAATACTGGTGGAGCATAAATTTCCCCATCATTTTTGACGGCGGATGTACACTAGTGGCATAAAAAAATTGGAAAATAATTGGATGCGTTAAGTTTGCAGGGTTTTGTTGAAATTATGTGAGAAATCTGATGTACCTGGGAAATTATGTGAAATTTATATTTGAAAGATTTTCGCATCGTGAAGACGCCAAAATGGCCAATAAATTTTGAAATTTTGGATAATTTATTTTATGTTGAAGATTTTAATAACAAGGAGTAACATTAAAATTGTAATATAATTGTGTTGCAAAAAGAGTTATATTATAATGATCAGATGAATTAGAATGATTAAATATGGTGGTTATAAATTATAATAATGAGGGATTTGTGAATTAGGTGTGCGAATTGTGGTAGGAAAGTAGAAGACTAAAGAATAGGACGGAGTAGAGGAGAGATAAAAGAGTGAGAGAGAGGGGGATGGAGAGAGAGAGGGGGATGGAGAGAGAGAGGGAGAGGGTGGTAGCAGGCCATCAAGTTGAGCCTGTAGGAGGAAAAGAGAGGAACACAAAAACCTCGGACATTTTTCCCTTTTTCTTTTTATGAAATAGAAATGGAAAAAAAGTATTTAAGCTTTTCTGAAAAATGGTTGAAATTTATTATTGAAAAAAACAAAAAATTTCTAACTAATTAGTTTCCCAGGAAACATTTTTGATGTTTTATCGATTGCTGCTCTAAGAGTTCAAAATCGACTTCACAATCTTCTGTTCCTTACCGCCCCTTTCTTATAGAAGAGACGTTGCTAGTCTCTCTCTACTCTATTGTTATTTTCATAGAAGGTGCTTGACTGAACTCCAATCTCTGGTTCCTTTTTGTAAGACATTCACAGTAAGAACTCGTCTATCTAACACAACGGAAAAAGACTCCCTTCTTCCTCCATGTGCCTAAAATCAGACGGAATTTTCATGGACTGAGCTTCTTTGCAAGAGCTTCCAATCTGTGGAACACAATACCGCGGGAGTGCTCCCCTACAGACTACAATGTCAACAAATAATTGTC
Source organism: Sepiola atlantica (assembly GCA_963556195.1). Classification (NCBI taxonomy): domain Eukaryota; kingdom Metazoa; phylum Mollusca; class Cephalopoda; order Sepiida; family Sepiolidae; genus Sepiola; species Sepiola atlantica. The sequence goes on along the minus strand of OY744516.1, from coordinate 24,548,766 downwards.
ATAAACCATCCCATAAGTAATCAAACTTAGTTCATTGCAGTGATCAATTTCGCCTGACAAACGTTCCATTTCATTAACACTCATCCTCGAGTAGCTTATGGCCTTAATAAGTGAAGACCAAACAGTAAATATAAATGAAAGTAAAAAAAGAAAGAGAAACAAAAGAGAGAGACTAAATGAAGTTTCATATATATATATATATATATATATATATATATATATATATATATATATATATATATATATTAATTTTATACATACATAATAGTAATCCATATACTAGCGGTGTTTACCCGGTTACAATACTTCTTATAGCTAAAATAATTCCATTTTTTTTTTTAACAAAGTTCACTCCTAAACAAGGCAAGTTGCCACTGTAGACGTAAGAGGCTACTGAGAATTAGGGTGAAAGTTTTGGGGGGTCATCCTAAATTGGGAGCTGTGCAGCGAGATGCTTGTTCACATTAGTTTTAAATTTCTGCATGTCGGTACAGTCGGTAAAACAGGGATCAGGGAGGGAGTTCCAAAGACCAGCAGCACGAGGAAAGAAGCTATTGGAGTAGAAGGTTCTTCGGCATCTAGGGACCTCCACAGTGAATGGATGGGATTTAGCTGATTGTTGGGTTGGTCAAGTGTATTTACGTCAAAGGGGGAACCAGAGGAGCAAGTTCATCGGAGCACATCCCATTGAAGTACTTGTAAAACAAACACAAGGATGCAACATTGCAGCCATGGGGCAGGGGCTAGAGCTTAGTGGATAATGAGGGACCTATTAGATTAGCAACTCTTTTTTGGGGCCTTGTCTAAGAAGGAGAGACTAATGGATGGTGCACCAGCCCAGATGTGGAAACAATACTCCATGCATGAGCGGATTATAGCTTTGTAGAGATATAGGATACTGTCAGGTGTGAGAAATTTTCTTGCATGGTAGAGGGAGCCCATCTTCTTTGGAGCAGCCTTAACAATGTCTTCTATATATTTGTTCCAATTCCTGTGAAGTTTGAACGTTGGACTCTCAGATAGGGCGTTATTTGCCATGGCAATCAGTGGTTAAAGAGGTGTCTTGTAGTTGTTGAAGGAAAAGAGCTTTGTCTTAGCAGCATTAAACAGACTGGAGGTCATTTTCTAAAGATTCAGCCATTGCCTCGAATATGTGTGCATCCGTTTTGCCCACATGACGAAAGTAGAGCATGGTCAGCAAATATACCCATCTCATATACAATGCTATCAGGGAGGTCGTTTATGAAAATCAGGAACAATAAAAGTCCAAGGATCGATTCCTGGGGTATACTTGCATTTATGTTCAGTAATACCATATGAATTAATTTTTATGAGAAGCCATTTATGCCAGACCTTGTCAAAGGCTTTAGATATATCAAGCACTACCATCCTAGCTTCGCCTGTCTTGTCCAGTGTATGGTATATGCGTTCAGAGATGACCGTTAGGATATTCGCAGTAGACCGTGCTTGCCTAAATCCATACTGATAGCTAGAAAGAAGTTTAGTATTAACGAGGTGATGGACTATCGCTAGATTGATTAAAGATTCAAAGATTTTAGCGAAGAACGAGAGTAGACTGATGGGGTGATAATTCTGAGGGTCAGTTCTATCTCCAGAATTCTTGAAGACTGGTACCACAGAGGCCATTTTCCAGCTATCAGGGAAGCAAGATTCAGCAAGGCATTTATTGTAGAGTTTAGAGAGGACAGAGGCCAGTTCAGCAGAGCATTTCTTTATTAATATTACTGGCATAAAATCAGGCCCACAAGCTTTGGAGGTGTCAAGGTTTTTTATGATGTCCCTGACATGAGATGGAGTGATGACCAGATCATCAAGTGTGGCTTCAGTCCGCAATGTGGATTTTTGGGAGGGAGTTATTTGCGGAGTCTGAGGTGGAGTTTAAGGTGAAACGTTGGGCAAGTAGTTCAGCCTTATCAGTTGCCATGTAGATGACATCATTGTGGTTTGACAGCGGGGGAATTGTTGACCGTCCATTGTTCACCAGACTATTGAAAATTTTCCAGAAACCCCGAGTACCTAGTTTCTGCAACTGAATGCGTTTTCTGGTCATCTCTGTATACTTTCTCTTTGCTTCACCTAGCACAGTCTTACAATTTATTTTTTTTGAAGCTATAAATTTAGTTGACTTATGGCGGCCGAATTTGCAGAATGTTTGCTCCCTCTGAGCAATAGCAGTTGCATATTCCAAAGTGAACCATTGATGGGAGTGGGGCTTGGTGTAGAATTTACGCATGGGGATATAATGTCTGCTTTGACCCATTCGGTTACCTCATTTGCACACTGATCAACAGGGAGATAAAAAGTATTACTGGTGTAATCTCTTATGGATTCTCAATCAGCCTGGTTGTAGTATCTCATCGTTTTGAGCAACGGCTCATCAACTTTGGGACGAGATTTTAGAGTGATATCAATCATTACCACAAGATGATGAGCGTTCCCGAGCGGGCTATGGGCATTTGTCACACATGCTTTGGGGAGTGAAGTCAAGAACAGGTCGAGAAATGATGCTTGCTGATACACACGATCAGGAAAACGGGTCGGGAAAGTGACAGTCTGTGAGAGGGAAACTAAATAACTTATGCTGTGTTGTAAGGTTAATGTAAAGCATATGTAGGCTTGATCATCTGATTCTAACCTATGTTCTCTAGTCAGGGAGAGGGTGTTCCGAACATAAACTCCTAGCCCATTCATATATTTGTCAGAATCTTTACGGTAGAGTGGGAGGTAATCAGTCATGTCAAAGTGGTGTGAGGAGATTGAGGATTCCCAAAGTTTCACTTAGTGCTAGGATATCTGGGGAGTTTACTAGGAGAAAGGTTTCTATATCATTGAAGTTGGTTCTAAGCCCCTGGATATTTGTGAATGCTAGTCTCAAGGATGGAGGCGAAGATGTTTTTTGGTGGGTGTCTGGTTTAAGTTTGTTTCTTTTTCTTTGTATTGTCGTTATAGATTTTGATAGAGTGGGGAGGGCAAAGTGGGTGCTTGTTTGGTGCCAATAAGCTCACAAATCCAGACTATTAGTGGAAACTTGATCCATGGGGGTTGTGACCTTGGGAAAGCCCATTGAGGATAACTGTAGGGTCTCTTTCCATGCGCGACATGGCACATACAGCTACCCACGATATTATACAACTATTGACAGAGCAGCCGTTCTTAGTACTACTAGTCAGAAACAGCAGTCAGACAAGCTGTCTAACCTGTACCCTCAACCTGTCGAAATAAGAGCGACCCAGATTAGTCATGTGAAACTTAGTGACGAAAAAACTTTCCCAAATTGCCCAGTTAGAGAGAAAGAGAGACGCATTCATTGTCCTGGTCAGGAAACAAGGACACAAACACTGGCTATCTTTAAGGTGTCTCTGTGCTAGTACCTCTGTACCTGGCTAATAGACAAATCATATTTTATTTTAAATTTGCATTGTTGAGGCTTCAATAACATATAATAATTTCTAATGTACGAGCGATTTTTCGAGAGAACATTTTTTATATATGTATGTGTATGTATGTGTGTGTAACGTTTCTTTTTTGTGGATATTCGTGCTTGTATAGATAGTAGAATTCTTAATTAAAATTTAATTCATATATAAAATCCACAAGTTAATCTTTAATTGAGGGATGTAAAATACTACATCTAGATTGAACTATCACATTACCTATGCAAGCAGTAATGTCAGATAACATATTCTCGGAAATAAATTCAATGTTTTTATTTTATTCCATTTAATATATATATATATATATATATATATATATATATATATATATATACATATATACATATATATATATATATATATATATACATATATATATATATATATATATATATATATATATATATATATATATATATATATATATAGGATACCTCAACTTCCTTCCCAACTACCTACATACCGTCCGTGGTAAATCATACAATTTCACCCTCTCTCTCTATATATATATTTGTCTCTTTCCCTCTCACTGTATTGCCTTCCGTTATAAATCGTGCAATCTCTCCCTCTCTATATATATATATATATTAAATATGTTGTCACTCTCCTCCGCCTCGATTTACATCTTAAATACTTCATTTCCCCCTCTCTCAAGATATGTATTAAATATGTTGTCGCTCTCTTTATATGTATATTGAAATGGTGAGTGTGAATTTCTCTTTTTTCATTTTCAAAAATGCAATCACCTCGCTTGGATGCTTGACAAGACCATAGGGGCGAAATAAATTATTGCACCAGCGATTATGTGATTCTCTGTTATTTTATTTTTATTCTATTCTTGCTCTGTTTATTACATTGAGCTCTCATACCCGGATTTCCTTCTGGAATTTATTTCACTCTAACACTATATATATATATATATATATATATATATATATATATATATATATATATATATATATATATATATATATATATATATATATTTCGGCAGCAAGTCATTTATTATACACGCGTCGTTGAAGACCACAGAGTTTTCTTTCTTCGCTATCTTTCTTGTTAATTTCTCGACGCGGCGAGCGATTCGTCGGTTTTCTGGTGTTAATTGGTAGAGTATGGCACCTACATTCTCTACCAACAGATTTAAAACTTTAAAAACACGACAAGATCGACATACATCCAAACTTAAAAGATCTCCTAAAAGCTGAAGGCATTGAAAACAGATACAACCACCGACATCGCACTTCCCTCCTAACCCCAGAACTGAAAGAAGCTGCTAAAGAACTACATAATAACAACATCACTATACGAATGGCCGACAAATCAAACATATACACTATACTAAACAAAACCGATTATAACACTAAAATAAACAACATCCTCTCAAATAAAACAAAATTCAAACGACTCTCAAAAAACCCCACCGACCAATTAAAAAAAGAAATTAATCAAATAATAACCGCGAACAATGCAAAAATAGGAACAATTAAACTCAGTAAAATTATAGGCGACTATAAACCCGGTTATATCTACGGTAAAATAAAAACACACAAAAATGGATACCCCCTCAGACCTATAACTCCCAAATCCCCACACCTGTATACCACATTGCTAAAATTATTAACAACATCATCCAACCATACACACCGAACAATACAGTATAAAATCCACAACCGACTTCATACACTTACATAACAGCCTCCCTCGACGTAGAAAATCTATTCACAAACGACACAATAAAAATCATCCTCAACCAAGTATATAAACATAGCACCATACCACCCCCAGCAATAAAACCTAAAACCCTCGAAAAACTCTTCCTAAAGTGCACCACACAAGTCCCGACCCCTCCGGTAAAATATATATCCAAATTGACGGTGTTTCGATGGGATCACCCTTGAGTCCCACGTTCGCCGAATATTACATGGCACACATTGAAAACAAACCTCTATATACACCCGATACATTGACGACATCCTTATCGCTACTGAATCCCTAGACAATATAGACAAACTCAAACATATCCTAGAAACCCACTCAGTACTCACCTTCACACATGAACTAAATACTAACAACAAAATCCTCTTCCTCGACGTAATTATCGACTCTAACAATCCTGCCCAATACACAACATCCACATATAAAAAAACCACGAACAATAACCCTAATTTGCTCAATTACCATAGCGAATGCCCCCAAAAATATAAAACTGCCCTAATAAAAAACCTCGTCCACCGCGCATACACGATATCTTCATCTAATAAAATATTCTACAAAGAACTAACCAACATCAAACAAACCCTAGTAAATAACAATTTCCCCAACAGAATTGTTGACCAACAAATAAAACTATATTTAACCTCCCTACACCAAAAGAATCAGACAAAAAGCACAACAAAAAGACACTCTTTCCTTGTACTATAAAAACCAAATGCATTCTAACTACAAACTCTAACGACGAAAAAGCTATAACTAACATAATAAAGCGACACACTAAACCCACCGAACAACAACAAAAAATAAACTAATAATTTACTACAATAAATTCAAAACTTCTAACTTAATAATAAAAAATAATAACACTTCTAACTCCCCCCTAAACCAAACAAACGTACTATATTTGTTCCAATGCCCCTTCGAGGAATGTTTTCCCAAGACCCAAACAAACAAACACAGTACACTCGTCTTGAACTGCTTGCTATTGGAATCAAGCAATGCCGACTCAGGAGATGTGTTGCTGGGATTGCGCAACCCTTGCTTCAAAATTACATGCGTGGCCAGCACCTTGCGGGACACTCATACGTCGAAATCGATGGGAGAGTCCATCATATATATATATATATATATATAGTCTCGGAAGTTGCTCAACCATTAAAACTAAAAACAAAACAAAAACAACAAAAAAAAAACCTTAAGTCCCAAGTCGTTCAGTGGAAAATCACTCATGTAAGTCAATTTAGTTTTTACAGTTATTATATTAGTTTGCTTCTAACATTATTTAAGGGATCATCAGTTGTTTACCATGAAAAACTGTTTCGGGAATTTAAAAACAAGACAGTATTTAATTTCATGGCTTCCCAGCAGAGTTGATCAGACCCCACTTCCCTTAAAAGGCAAAAACATAAACGTTCCGTATACTAAATCTAAGTTTTGTTCCGTATAAGTGTTTTGCTAACTTATATTAGTTATTAAAAATAAATTAATTAATCAATTAATTAAATATATATATATATATATATATATATATATATATATATATATATATATATATATATATATATATATATATATAAATAGATAAAAAATAAAATTTCCTCCTTACCTGTGTTGTTCGTTTGTCTAATAAAATTTATCCGTTACTTACAAAAATGTTGCTGCATTTTAAAGTGTTTAGACGAATCCATTACTTTTTAGGTGCTTAATGTATTTTTAGTTTTATATTAAAAATATAAAAAATATCAACATATCAAAATATTAAAAAAAATTTTTTTAATTATATATATATACATATATATACTTTTAGTCCTTCTTTTATAAATACTTAGATTCCTTGCCCACTCACAGCGTATATAAGCTTAACTGCCGATTTTTTCTCTTTATTCTTCTTTTTTAACTCACAGTATTTCCAATTGGCGTTCATAAGCTAACCGTCTATTCTTTATCTCTTTCTTCTTCTTCTTTTTTAACTCACGGCGTTTCTAATCTGCGTTCATAAGCTAACTGTCGATTTTTTCTATATATTTTCTATATATATATATATATATATATATATATATATATATATATATATATATATATATATATATATATATAATTTATTTAGATACTGTATATTACATATTTCAGCAATGTACCGCGGTTTCATCCAAAAGGGCAGATTTAGACATCTTTAGTAAATCTCCGTGCCCAGTGGAATCATCGGCAAGCTGAAACGATTGTAGTCACGGCCCGATAGGGAATGGCGTCAACAATGACAGAAAACGGTGTATCTCTGAGGGGGCCCCCGAAAAAATCCGGTGTGGGATAGTGATTAACTAAAAGAGTTCGATGTTAGTTCGTGTTTGAAAGGCCTTCAAGTTTTATTTATTTATTTATCTGTTCTTTTGTGGATTTGTAATATTATTGTTTTACCTAGTCTGAAAAAATACGAAAGGGGCGGCTATGAAGTTTGCCGTTTGGGTTTGTGAAATTAGGGTGCTTTTTTGTTGTCGTTTTTGGGAATAAATTTATGTATCGGATTAATTGTTCGATATAGTGCTGAAAAAGATGATATAATAATATTTTTATGGACTTAACGTGTTTGTTTATTTTTGTTTATTGAATTGGTGTTTTCGTATTTTCTGAATGTTAATGGGAGGAAAGCCGTACATTAAAAAACGGTGTTTCGTTGATATGTCCCGTTTATAACCAGTAGTGTTGAAAACAAAAATTGGTTATAAACGAAATGATGGATGCTATCTGTTATTTCCATTTGAGGAGTATAAGTTTAGCCTCTGGGTGGGGGTTGTTAACTTATATTTTATTGATGGTGTATTAATAATATTAATATTTAGTGTATTTCAGAAAATTTATTAAATTTTTTATCTTATTATTTTATTTTATTCCACTCGTACACGTACTTCCCTCCATGCGCACCGGCAAATAAACCTATATACACATACGTGCATGGAACCACATGCATGTCTATATACAACATCTGCACGCATATGCGTATGCACGTACGTACACACATCTACACTCACATTTACAGGGGAGTTATTAATTTAATTTTTTAATTTTTGTGTTTTTGTTTTGTTATTAATTTAATCTTTTATCTATTTTATTAATATTATTTTCTATTTTCTATTTATTAATAATATGTACCTATACATACACCCGCGCACCCGCACACACGTGCGTGTACATACACACGGACGTATACACACGCATGTACACTCATCTTCATTTATACAGGGGTGGGCGGGTGATTTGAGAATCTATTATATGGACTGTATGAAGCTTGGGGGGAGGTTTGGAGTTCTTAGGGGTCAAAAATTCTTTCGTTCTGTGGGGTATCTGTATTCCTGGGAGTTTAAAGGGGTTTCATGTATTTACCGTGATAGGAGGGTCACGTGGAGATGGGTATCTGCTGATAAATGTATAAGCCACGATAGATGGGGTTAGTTTTAGTATGGATGATGTGATTATCTGTGGTGAAAGGGTGGGGTGTTTATTGATGAATGTTTTATCTGTGGTTAGGACTAGGTTGTATCAGGGTAGGCAGGGTTTATGTAGTCGCGCCCGTGGTGTGTGTAACATATATCTGGGGGGGGGAGGTATTTTGTACGTAAATAGGAAAATAGGAATTTTGTTATGGGTTTAGGGAGGTCTTGGGGAGATTGGTTATTTTGTATGTTTTTAAGAAATACTTTACTATCTTTTTAGAGGGGTATTTGGTTTAAAGGGATGATTGGTGGGTTATGTAATATTTTTATCAGACCATTGGGCTAGCAGGAATTTTCTTTTGTGGAGGCATTTTCTGAAGACCTCGGTTTTTATGTTCATCCAGTTTATGGAAGGGTTGTTGATAGCTTGTATAATTCTGAATTTCTCAGTAGTGCACAAAGGGCAGGTCCTGGAGGTGGGGCTGTAGGATTTAGGCTTGTCGGTAATTCTCCATTCTATTTAGTAGGGGGTGTTGGACTTCTTGAGATCCCATACGTGGGTTGCTAGTGTGGTTATGTGGTCTTTTTAAGAGTATTTGAAAGTGTTGTTGTGGGCGCAGAGTTTTTGTTTAAAAGATCCTTGGGTCATTCCGATGTATATATCCTCCCTTTTGGCATCCACCCCGGATATAACCTTGACTTCGTAAACAACGGAGCTGACTGTGCATCCTCCGCCCAAGGGACAGGTCTCACCTCTTTTGCAAGAGCAATGAGGATTGGGTGAATTAGTTGGTGATTTGGAGGTCAGAATGGATCCCACGGACTGAAAACATGAATAGCTAGTTTTTTCTGTATTTCTGTTAAAAAGTTTATGGAGATTATTTGATGGCGGGAAGTGCTTGTCTATTAGTTTGAGAAATTGCTTACCTACGCTATATTTGACGCTGAGGGAATAAGGAGGGAGTGCGAACCAGATAATATTTCTTTGTCCCTTGCGTCTGTGTTGACTGGTGGATTGGTTGGGTATGTAGGATATTTTTTCGTCATAACCGCTCTCAATGAGGGCATTATTGTAATACGGGGCGGCTTGTTGGAAAATCTCAGGTGTGGATGAAAGGCTGGAAATTCTTTTACTAATATTGGGTATACGGTTCTTAAATATATATATATATATATATATATATATATATATATATATATATATATATATATATATATTGGTTTTATTTATAACAGAATGTCATAATTAGAACGATATTTCGCACACACATATGCATACACATATAGATTTTGAATTACCTGGAGAGTTTGAATTACCTACTAGATACTGTCCTTGAGTGTCTTCGGTCTCTCTATACAAGGGTTTGTCAGGATAACTTGATACGAAAATACTTCACCTAGCATACTTTACCCTACAAGTAAACCCTGACCAAATATTCAAAATAACATAGTATTCAAAGCCCAAATAAGATCCCTTCGACACGGCTATACACTGGCCCATAAGAGGAATGGTGCAAATTCTCCAAGTAATGTTACCTCAAGTAACAGCACGTAGCTAGATACTCCACCAGACTAGATGAATTCTTGTCCTGGATACCGGTAAGACAAAGAGACCACAAGAAAGATATACTATAACATAGTTGGTTGGTCAATTAGGGAGAGGAAAATTAATGTTCTTAACTTCTTTACTAACTCAACGTTTGAAAGGTAAAGGAGAACCTTAATGGAATATTCAAATATCTACATATTTCGTATAGAGATAAAGTATTAGCCCTATGAAGGAGCACCTTGATTTCTGAGAACTTCGACTGAAGTAAAATGAAACAAAATATATATATATATATAATAAATACACGTGGATGTGTGTGTGTGCAATATTGTTCTAATTATGATATTCTGTTATAGATCGAAACACTTTTGTTTTATGGTTTCTTTTATGTGATTTTACTTGTTTTGGATTTATTTGATTCGCATACAAAATATGTTTTTTTAACGTTGGTCTTATCATATTGCAACTATCTTAGAAAAATTCTCCATTTCTTTTTGTAATATTTTGTCAGTCTTATTGTAGAAATTATCGTTGATAATCAGTGAATAGCAAAGTCTTTTATGTTTTATTTTTTTATTTTCCTACAAAAGTAAAATCAATTGCTCGCCTAAAGCGCTAATGTCTCTTGTGGACATCGAGACATACGTATCTGTATGGATGTAGAAAAGAGATAGAAACAGAAAGATCGACACACACACGCAAACACACACAAACATGTACATTTTACGCACACACATGCAAACACACAGATCACTACTCTAACATTATGTATATCTACTTGACTCTGTTCAATAAAATGCTTCTTGAGAAAGTTTCGTAGATGAAACGAAATATCACAATCAGCATGAACCTGTGTTAATTCTTTTCGTTTGGTGTAGCTTGTCTTGGTATTATCTATTACTAATGGAGATTTGGTATCTGTCTGTCAGAAGCAGAAACTATATTATTACTTCTTTTAATTAGACTATTGTACTATCTTTTAACGCTCAATTCAGTTTACTATACTATTTCAGACTAATGTACAATCTTTCAATGCTCAATTCAGGGGGGATGGTGTAGTATCTGTTCTGTTGTCATGAGACCATCCTTCCAGGCATCATCTTCTCTTTTTTTAGTGCAGGGTTAGTGTAGTAACTGTTCTTTGATCATAATACAATTCTCCTAGGCATTATCTCCTTTTTTTGGAGGGGGGGGGGGAGGACTGTAGTGTAATATCTGTTCTGTCGTAATGAGACCATCCTCCCAGGCATAACCACTTTCCTTTTATTTTGTTTTTGGGGTTGGGCGTAGTGTAGCATCTATCCTGTTGTCATGAGACCATCCTTCCAGGCATTACTTCCTTCTTGGAGGAGGGGTAGTGTAGTATATGTTCCTTTGTCATAATGCTATCTTCCCAGGCATTTCCTCTTCCTTTAGGGGAGGACAGTGTAGTATATGTTTGTTAGTCATGGTAGCGTTCTTCAAGGCTAGCAAAAATATGCGACTAAATGGAGACTATATTTCTAGTTTGCCTTATTCCTTTATATATTTCGTCTGATTTTAATCCTGTAAACATACCTTGCACACACACACACACATATATATATATATATATATATATATATATATATATATATATATATATATATATATATATGGAGAGAGAGAGAGAGAGAGAGAGAGAGAGAGAAAGAGAGACTTGTGTCTGTAAGGAGATAATTTCTAAAGCTCTCAAAATGTTTTCACACCTACTTGTGAACTGCCATCAGCTTCAATTTTAAAAAGAATCGGTACTATTGAAAACAATGAAAGAAAAGGAAATAATGGGAGCAGATGAAAGGAATAAATCTAAAAGTAACCCCCTCCCCTGAATTACCACCTCCATCTTTCTCTCTTCCCCTCTCTCTCTCTCTCTCTCTCTCTCTCTCTCTCTCTCTCTCTCCATGGATGTAATTTAAAATCAAGTCCCAGACAACGTTTCTCATGTAAAATGTTACGAGGAATCCAATGACGGTATTAATTTTGTATTAGAGTTTTGTAATGAATGGAGCCAATCCGGACATAAACAACAAAAATAGTCTGTGGCCTGCATTAAAGCTGAGAAGGGAGATTTGCATTACGTCCAGGTTGTCTCGATTCTTTTGGTTTTGTGCGTGACTTTCTTACAGGTTTTAAAATAATATTGTAGCATCTGCTACAAACAGCCATAAACAAAAAATATGACATTTTACTTTATTTTTTATTTATAACTTGACAATTATACAAGTTCAAAAGTAAGTCATCTATGAAGGCTTAATGCAAAATACTGAACAGACAAGCTCATCCTAACCCTAACACAGACATCTGTAAAAACTTGTCCTTGCATTATGCTCGAAAACTTTCTGTTTAGACATATAAATGTTTAAAACCAAAAGACTGCAATATTTTTATTCGTTATTTTGAAGAGGTTTTCAGGCCAAAATTATTATTGTCTGAAATGTGTTAGAAAATGTTACCTAAGTACTTGCCCTATGCGCTTAATACATTGAGCTCTCTAGCCGGAAATATGATGTCTGATAACTCTATAGAAATTTGATATTAGAAGGAACCTTTTCATTCGTATGGAATCTACAAAATTTCAAAACCAAAACTATCTAAATGAATAAATGTTAAAGTTGGGCTCATTTCTCGCACTTACGGTGAAATCAGGCAATTACTAAATCATCAGCAGACAACATCTCTTCCGAACAACCTTTACGGAACTCTTTAGATAATACTCTTTAGACAATACTTTAAGACACAAATGAATAGCAACGAACTCAGTACACTTTGGTCTTCGTAACATTCACTTTCAAACCTTTACTTTCTATAGCATTCCTCCAAGTCTTTAACAAGTAGACCTTCCATTGTTTCACAGGCAAGTACTAAATCATTAGCATAAAGCATCTCTTCTGGACAATCCGTACGAAACTCCCCAGACAATGCTTCTAAGACAAATGAAAAGTATAGAATCCTGATATACGCATACTTTAAAATTAGAGCTGTTACTAAATGAGCTGTTAATTCTAACATAGCTTTGAGCATTTCTGTACATTGCTTGAACAACCTTCACTAACCACACGTTTGTCCCTAGTTTATGCAAAGCTCATCAGACAACATCTCTTGGCATTCTGTCAAAAGCTTTCTCCAGATCCACAAAGGCAAGATACAGGTTCTTCTTCTTACCAAGATACTTCACTTGCATTTATCTCAGGATAAATATAGTAGCAGTGGTACTTTGCTCAGGCATTAAACCAAACTGCATTTCATCTATGCTTATCTGACTTATTATTTGCTACTCAATTATTCTCTCAATCACTTTCAGGGCCTGATCCATCAACTTTAAGGTTCTGTAATTACTTCTATCTAGTAACCCTTGTAACAATTCACAATTTTACTAAGTTCCCAGTCTTTAGGAATAACCCCTTCTTTTATGGTTTGATTTGTTATGTCTGTAATCATCTCAATACCTGTTTCACCCGCAGCCTTTAACATTTCTACAACAACGGCTGAGAGTCATCTAGCTGTACCCTGTAGCAGACGCTACTACCAGCCAAGTGGATATTTGCTGCAACTTCTTTTCTTTCTCTGTGCGATCAAATTCGTCTCTGAGATAGAGAAGAAGAGAATATCTCATGAAAACACGTTGGCTGAAGTTCCGGACAATCAGGGACCAACATACTTTATCCTTATAAAAAGAGATGCAACAAGTCGCACCCCCTCTTTTCTCTTCTGCTTTCCAGCCGACAGCACACAGGAGGAGATCGTCGTCCACAACCCCCTCCCCCCAGGCTCGACCGAGTAGGTGGGGGAAGCATAAGTCAAAAAGAAAGTAACTTGTTCCATTTCTCTTCACCATGAAGAAAGAACTTTACTCACACACATACACATTACAATTGCCACAAAAATACATAACTTTACATCAAACACGCTCGCACACGCACCCATCATACTAACACAAACACTATGGCTAAAATTTTCACTGACTGTTTCACTCCTTAAAAATGAACTCAAACATTCTCTGTAACTGATAGCTTTACAAAATGTCTTATCCAAATAAATTGTTTTGTTAATATAAATGTTTTACTCTAATTGTTGATTTGACTAAATACTATTCTTGTGTGTGTAGCCTTATTATTCTTTCGCTCTTCTTTTCCAATATAATTTCAATAATATAATAATAATGTTTCCGTCGCCTTCGGCCATAACCCTTCTTCATCTTACTCATAGCTTCTCATACCATTTCTTTCTCAATTCTTATAGCAGCACCTAGATTTTTACGGTTCCATGAAAACTCAGTATTCAATAATTTTTCATAGAGAAATTTTCAAGCATCCCTCTTGTTCTGTTCATTTGTTGCTTACGCTTAATTTTTTATTTATTTCGAATGCACATCTCTCCACAAATATATTTGCCAGCTGTTTAGCTATTTTGAATATTACATTATTTTGGTCATCCCTTAGTATATTTAGAAACCCGTCTTCCTCCAGATTCACATCCTTAATCACTAGACCTTCTATCCACCGACTCTTACTCTTTCGCTTTTCTTTTATACACTCCTCAACTTCCTCATTTCACCACCATTTTATTAGTTAGTTATTTAGATAGAAAAGAAGACCAGCCATTGGCTAATTAAATCATTAACCTGTGGGAGAAAAATAAAAACGAATTTTATTAGTTAGTTATTTAGATAGAAAAGAAGATCAACCATCGGCTAATGAAACCATTAACCTGTGGGAGAAAAATAAAAACGAATTTTATTAGTTAGTTATTTAGACAGAAAAGAAGATCAGCCATTGGCTAATGAAACCATTAACCTGTGGGAGAAAAATAAAAACGAATTTTATTAGTTAGTTATTTAGATAGAAAAGAAGATCAGCCATTTGGGGGGGGGGGGTCTTTCTATCTACTCACAAATCTGGTCTGTCACTTTGAACGTCTTCTATTCTTCTTCCACACTTTCTGACGTTGATATGGTAGCCGAACGCTCCATCACTTGGTCTCTAAACTCACGTATCCTCTAGAGTTGAATATTCGTATATCGGTGATAAAGCAACACTTAATGCACGATAGGTAAGCAACAATGGTGTGAGCACAACATGAATAAAACATAAATATTGCAATGCAGTACAAGTTGCAGATGGCAGACAAAAGTGGGAAAAACGCATAACTTACCAGACGAAAATGAATAAGAGAAAGAAAAAAGAAATGTCTTGCTTTGAAAATAGGATTTTATGTTGAAAGCTAAGTTATAAATAAATAAATTCGTTTATGTTAACGGAAAATACATTGTTGTTTTTTTTACCAATTTCTAAAATAAATTATCATACAAAAAAAATGTTATAAAAATGCGTCCATATATTTTATATATCATCTTCTCTTCTCATTGAGATCCTTGTGATTGCAGCATATATATATATATATATATATATATATATATATATATATATATATATATATATATATATATATATATATATATATGGACACATTTTTATAACATTGTTTTTGTATGATAATTTATTTTAGAAATTTGTATAAAAGACAACAATGTATTTTTCGTTAACATAAACGCATTCATTCATTTATAACTTAGCTTTCAACATTTCAACCGGGGATGAAACGCGGGAGCCTCTGTGTAGCTTAATTGCCATAAATATATTTTCATAGCTTACTATATATATATATATATATATATATATATATATATATATATATATATATATATATATATATATATATATATATATATATATCATAATATAAATATTAATATGATATTAATGCTCTATCCAGTATATTGAGCTTCAGTTTTTATCCGGATGTTTCACTAATTATAAGATATTAGTTGACTCTTATATCTTTTGTTGGATTACTTTATATATATATATATATATATATATATATATATATATATATATATATATATATATATATATATATAGTCTAAAGAAGCTTTGAGTTATTTTAAACAAAAAGACAAAAAAAAAAAAGGAAAATGCAGTTTAAATTCCCAGAGAAACTAACTAAATCCAAAATAGTGTAGACTTAACATTTGTTGGAAAATTCATAAATAAATAATATATAATAGTAAGTAAATAAAATAAAAAGGGGGATTTAGTATCTAACAGTGAAACAAAAGCAGGAGATCTTAACGTAAGCATCTAATATTAACACGGGGATCTTCAGCTGTTTACCATGAAACTGTTTCGGAGATTTAAAAACAGGACAGTTATATGCATGGCTCTCCAATGGTACAGATAAAACTACCATTTCCCCAATAATTCAGCTTAAAATGTTACTTATATATATACATAAATAAATAATAAAATAATAATAATACTAATAATATACTACCTTAAAACTACCGTGTGATATGGTAATTTGCATATATATATATTATAGTATACATTTTTATTTGTATCATTTAGATTATTTGATAAATGATGAGTTCAAAAGGGTAAACATAATGCGATAAAAAAAATTGTGTATATACGATAAAAATGTTTTTATGTTGTTAGCAATATATATTTCTTGTTTTTTGTTATAAAAACTGTTGTAATTGTTTGTGAAATATGTAAAGGATGTTGATGCTTTCACTCAGTTTTCTGCCGATGTCTAAAGTATATAGCGCTGAAGAAGACGTATCGGAATTCTTATATATATATAAAAAATAAAAAATGAGAAAATTAAATATGATTCCTAAACGTCTCTGAAACGATCGTACGCAAGACCATTATTGATATGGAATTCTTGGAACCATAATGAATAATGTTATAAATCATTTAATTTCTTTATTTATCACTACCCTTATATATATATATATATATATATATATATATATATATATATATATATATATATATATATATATATATATATATATATAATTTGGTATATTCGGACTACTATTCTCATCTTGGGTGTTTTTATCACAACGTTTCGGCCGATGTAACCTTCGACCTTTTTCCGGTGTATTATGTTGAACTCTGGAATCTTTCTGTCGAACTCGGGAATCTTGACGGAATTTTGAATGGAACCCTTTATTAAATCCACGGGGGTAGCATTCTCTCGTTCCATCTGCCATGACTGGGAAGAAGTCTTCAGTAATTCGCAATTCTTCATATCGTCCGCACTGAAGATTGAACCTTCAACCTTCAGATGACTGTCACTTGTAAAATTCAGTTCTAAGTAGTCCGAATATACCAAATTCTACAAATTATCAACCCTTATGTCAAAAATTCTGAAACATATATATAGTTTGTTGTTGTTGTTGTTGATCACTCTTCGCTGCTTGCTGTAAATACCCGCCGACTTGGCATTTACAAAGTTAAATTCCTCCTAACTTCCAAACTAATTTGTGGTGGCCAACGGGTATGTCTCTTGACTGTGAATCAGTGGTGATTTGTGATCGGAGTTCACGCCCTTCGACTGTAGGGAATTAGCTTCCTGCACTGAAGATTACGTAAGCATGAAATATCGATGTCTGTAGGTAATAAATAATTAATATTTATTTATAAAATATAATTAATATATATATATATATATATATATATATATATATAAATATATATATATATATATATGCATATATATATATATATATATATATATATATATATATATATATATATATGCATATATATATATATATATATATATATATATATATATATATATATATATATATATATATATATATATATATATATACTAATAGAATACCTGTTCCAGGACGGATATAAGCAATAAATATAGCATTAGTTTTAAATTTTAATGTTTTTCCTTTGGAGAGTATTTTTTTTACAAACGGTCACCTCTTATCAGGACCCAAAGGCCACTGGAGAATAAAGATTATTGAGTTAAACACACAGAGGGGATTAGTAACGATGGTTGTAACTGGTCAGAAATTGATTAGTTAAGAGGACGGCTCAACAAGAATTTGTTTACATCGGACTGAATGATAGATTGAAGCTCAGTCGAGCACCTGTCATGAAAATAACGATAGAGTAGAGAAAGACTAGTAATGTCTCTTCTATGAGAAAGAGGTTGTAGGGTGGAGAAGAGGACATCGGCCACTAGATTTCGGAATAGGGGTTGTCCTCTGTCAAGGCAGGACAGGGTGCTCTGGCTGGCAGTACTCCATCTGCCTTTTATACATGTAGAGAATCGCGTCACGGGTGAGATACCTTCTTGAGCAGTAGAATGATCCAACCATTTTTCCAGCGACCCTCGCAACAGATTTGATTTAAATCTTCCATTTCAGGTCTGGAGTGAAGGTCAGTTCCAGAAGCTTATCAAAGCAAAGGGTTTCCTCAAGGTGAGAGCCATTCATTTCAATTTAGGCAGAGTGAGGATCAGAGTGTTGGTGGTGAAAGGAGGGAATCTTGATTTTAGACATATTAAAAGTAACCAGCCACCTTCTTTCCCATTTCACGATGTGCTCCAGGTCAGAAGAGAGAGAACTAGAAAGATCTTGATCATTAATGCTCTTCAAAGTGTTGCCATAGATGGTTGTGTCATCTGCATTGATACTATGAGCTTCAGACTTCTGCCCATCAACGAATACTTTTATGAACCTATCAGAGAGAAAAAATTTGATGGTTGAGATATGGTACCGTTTCGGTGGCATTCCCCTAAATGGTAAAGTTTACAAAAACATAAAAATAATATTCCCATATTACTCAACCTGTTGCCTAGAATACATATTCCATAATTTATAATAAGTTCAATAGCTTAGGCTTTTACTAAGCACATACGTATTATTGATACTCACGTATGCACCAATCGTTTTAAAATCGTATTACTTGATATAACTCAAAATTTGATGTGGAGCAATTCTTTTCTCTATTAAATTTTTGGTATCTAACTCATTTTAAAAGTGTTTTGGGGATGGGTGCGAGTTTGAGTGGGCGCACGCTTTAAATGGTAAAGTTTATAAAAAGAATGATCTGCCCATGTTACTCACCTGGTTGCCGAGAATATATATTCCAAAATTCATAATGATCAGTTCATTAGTTTAGGAGATTACCCGATGCATTGATATATATAAATATATATATACATACTTAACTATACACACACACACACATAGACACTATTCTCGAGTGTCTTCAGTCTCTCTGTACAAGGGTTTGTCAGGACAACTTGACATGAGGATACTTCACCCTACAAGTAAACCCTGACCAAATATTCAAAATAACATAGTATCCGCAGCTCAAAATAAGATCCCCTCAGCACGGCTTTACACTTGCTCATACGAGGAATAGTGCATCTCCTAGTGATGTTACCTCAAGTAACACCACGTAGCTGGATACTCCACCAGACTAGATGAATTCTTGTCCTGGAATCCGGTAAGACCAACAAACCACAAGAAAGATATACTATGACATACTTGACTGGTCAGTTGGGGAGAGAATAAATTTATTATTCTTAACTTTTTTACTAACTCAATGTTTGACAAATAAAGGAGAATTTTAATAGAATATTCGGGTATCTATGTATCTCATATAGAGATCAAGTGTTAGCCCCAGGAAGGGGCCCCTTGATTTCTGAGAACTTCGACTGAAGTAAAATTAAACATTCAGATATATATATATATATATATATATATATATATATATATATATATATATATATATATATGTATATATATATATATAAATTCCCGAAACAGTTTTTCATGATAAACAACTGATGATCCCTTAAAATAGTGTTAGAAACAAACTAATATAATAACTGTAAAAAATAAATTGACTTACATGAAAGATTTTCCACTGAAAGACTTGGGACAAAATGTTTTTTTTTTAATTTTTTTTTTTAATATAGTTTTAATGGTTGAGAAACTTCCGAAACTATATATATAATGAGCAGAAAGAGGCTAATTTGGAATTTTGTCTTTTTAATTTTATATTTAACTGGCTTTGTAGACCCACTTTTTCCTGATTCAGAAATTTAACCCGAATTCGGTGGATGACCCAACGGGTCACTTCTTTTTAGTGTATATATAATCCTAGTTCTACCCATATTTTTATTTAATTTTAACTTCCAATGCTTTTTGCTTACCGCTCGTTTCTTAACTGAAAAACGATAATTTCAACGCATATTCTTTGAGGATGAGCTTTATGTTATCATACTGAAACAAAACTGGATAATTCGCTCATCCATCAACCTTTTCATCTGTTCCGATCAGTTTCTGTGCTATTCTGGTTGTGTTCTGTTCAAACATGCGGAAATTGATAAAGACCACAAAAGACAGAAAATACCTGACATCGCATGACCAAATACTCAACCGATGTGGCCGCCTCCTCCCTACTTGTTTATTCTTTTTATATAACTAGCTGCACCTAAATGGCGTTGTCCGGGAGTCTTTTTACTTTAATTTTTGCTTCGTTTTATTTTAACCATGCAGTTTGTTTCTTTTTATTTACCAAATTATTTTTTAATAGGATTTTGAAAGTTAAATCTAATTATTATGATATTGTTTGGTCATTAAATTATTAACTGAACCAAATTGTTATGAAACTATAACTGATTCTGTTATGATAATGGTGTTTTAATCTTTATTTAGGAATTAATATATTAAAAAAAATGTGAGGTGTAAATAGATTCTACTGTTGGATAATGGCCCTATGGGAATGGACGTATCTGTTGGGAGTCGTTGGTTTGACTTGCGCGAGTTAACGCGGGTACAGTCGAGTGCAGATTAGGGCCTGTTCTCACAGTCAGAGCTAACAGACTTGACATGGTTATCATGTGACGAGACCCCAGATCAGGGGTCAGTCTGCACCTGCGAGAGGCTCTGTGACGTCGCGGGCCTTGCGTGGGAAACAGAGGATCCGTGACGTCACTCGTTCTCGTGAGAAGCGAGTTTTTAGTCAGTCTGGCGTTGAGATGATCACATACTTGACAAATCAGATCATAAAAAAGAGGTTATCCCGAAAGACTGGGAACTTAGTATAATTGTGAGTGGTTACAAGAGTAATGGGGAAGAACTAGATAGAGTTAATTACAGAGGCTTAAAAATAAATGTATCAGGTCCTAAAAGTGACTGAGAAAATAATTGAACAGCAAATAAGAAGTCAGATAAGCATAGATGAAATGCAGTTTGGTTTTATGCCTGGGTAAAGTGCCACCGGTACTATATTTATTCTGAGACAAATGCAAGTGAAGTACCGTGGTAAGAAGATGAACTTGTATGTTGGCATTGTGAATCTGGAGAGGTTGTCTAGTGGGCTTTGCATAAACTAGAGTTAAATTAGTGATTGGTGAAGGTTGTTTAAGCAATGTATAGAATTACTCAAAGCTGTATTAGAATTAACATCTAATTTAGTAACAGCTTTAATTTTAAAGTGGGATTACAACAGAATTCAGTACTGAGTCTGTTGCTTTTCATTTGTGTCTTAGAAGTATTGTCCAGAGAATTCTGTACATGTTGTCAGGAAGAGATACTGTCTGCTAATGATTTAGTAATTGCCGGTGAAACAATGGATGACCTACTTGTACACTTAAAGACTTGGAGGAATGCTATGAAACGTAAAGGTCTGAAAGTGAACATTACCAAGACCAAAGTGATGATCAGTGGTTGCAGTGTTGGAAATCCCTTTAAAAAGAGGAACGTTCCCCTGCTCAGTTTGCATACACAAGAAGGGAATCGGTGTAACTCATTTTTTTGTGGTAATTGCAAGTATAGCATACACAAGAAGTGCAGTGAAATTACTAATATGTTGAAAAATTGTAACCAGTGTAAGAAAATTGAGATGGATGAAAACTCAGGTGTTGTTAAAATATATGTGGATGGCGAAGTTATTGATGTTGTTCAGAAATTGTGTTACCTTGATGATACCATTGGAGCACAGGGTGGAGCAGGTGCTAGTGTGATTGTAATAATCAGGAGTGGATGAAATAAGTTCAGGGAATATTTGTCATTACTAACCAGCAGAGTATTACCATTTTTGACCAAGGGAAGAATCTATCAGGCATGTATGCTGTGTGATGATGCATGAAAGTGAAAACCTAGCTAGTGAGGGTTGAGGACATACGTTGCATGGAGAAAAATGATATGATAATGATATGATGGATGTGTAATGTGAATCATAAAGACAGGCTTAGATCTGATGAGCTCAGAGCAAGATTAAATCTGGAGAGTATAGGGAGATACACGCAGAACAGTAGACTTCGATGGGATGGCCATGTTGAAAGGATGGATGAGAGTTCTTGGGTCAGTAGATTTAGAAGAAGTGAGGTAGCAGGATCAGTCCACAGAGGAAGGTCAAGGAAAATATGGAGGAAGTGATAAGGATGGACTTGAAAGAAAGAGGGATAAATAAAGATCTGGGCAGAGATAGGTTAGTTTGGAAGTTAATTTCTAAAAGCCGACCAACACATGCCAGTATCTAAAACGGAAGTTGAATCAAATATGATGATGACTTTATAACACTGTCTAAGGTATCCGTTACATTTTTTTCGGGTCCTGGCAAAAAGTGGCATTTTTCAGAATTGCTCAAACTAGACATACAATGCATAAATTTTTATCAAAATTTTATGAAACTATTTTCAATGCAAATGGAGTTTAATTTTGTACAAAAGAATCCAATTTAAAGTTACCCTACCAACATTTTCAAAAAATATTTTCCAGACGGATAGACATTAACATAATTTGCAGCTTTCCACACCCATCATACCTATATTCAGTATGAATTACTCCAATGGATTTAAATTCAATTTAGATATAAGATAGAATAGTATTAAAAAACAATTGCACAGTTTTTGCAAAATAAATTAACAAAAAGTGTCATTAAAACTGAGAATCACACAGAAAATATCAAGCAATGAAAACTAATGTTAGAAAGATCCTCACTCTAATCGTTCCCAAGATCAGGCTTGTTGATATCTTTGATGAATATCTTAATTAACAGCTGCTCATGCTGAGTCACACTTGCACTCCAACAATTCATTAATCATTTTCACATTTAGATATAATTGTTTTCCCACAAGAGAATTCGACTTCCTTGATCTGTTAAGATGATTTTGTAATTTATCAGGTAATTCTTTGGTGCTTACTATTTTACTTGAAAGTATATTCGTCCCTACTTTACCCAAACAACATCTTTAGGTACCTAATTGCCAGTTTCATCATCATCATCATCATCATCATCATCATCATCATCATCATCATCATCATCATCATCACTATCTACTGTATTTAACAGTTGATGAATCTTCGAGATGCCAATGATTTCAAAAGTGGGTCTCTTCTTTTCATCAACTGTCTTTAGCGACGGAAATCTCTCCACCTCAAAGAAATCAAATTCCTTAGTCTTTGTGCAGATATTCTTTTTCACCAGAACAGCAACATCTGATGCGTTCCCAATTTCCTGGTTCTCCTTAGCGATTCTTTTCATGAAGGCACATTTTACGATAGACCCAATTGTATCAAAGATGATCTTACGTTCGTGAGCATCGAAGTAGCAGAAACTAGCATTTTGGAATTGTCATGTATCATGTGCCTGCAGAGATCATGATTAACATACTTTGGTTTGAACTGGGCACCACAGCCATCAGGCCATCTTTGCCAATGAATGAGTGTCAAATCATTGTTGCACACACTCTCAAATATTCGTGTTCAAAGGTTTTCACTTTCTGATGAAAATGTAATTTACTATCTGAAATTAATGTGATCTCATTTTTTTGCACTGGTCCATCATCTGCAAGTTTGAACTCTGCACAAATTGGGTCAATTTGTTGCTAGAGTAGGCCATTGATGTTGGCTGCTCAACATACTCCACCTCATTATTCCATTGGTAGTTTTCAATGGTGAATCAAATGTTAGGTTGTTTCTTGCTTTTTAATGTGTATTCCATTGATTGTAAGCAATAAATGTATGACACTTCAAACGAGGCAAGTATTACAATAAAGTAATGACCAATTCTTCCACAGCTGTTGTGATAGGAAACAATCCAAAGACCTTAGCTGTTACCTCTTTTTCCCCATCTCTTTCTCTTTACTTCATTTCTTCTTGACTTCTTGAACCTTCTCTTCAAGCTGCCAGCTTGAATGTCATAGACATTTCAGGAAGAGCAAGGTTCAATGTTTGCATTCACTGCAATGACCAAGCACACATTCTTCCTTCCATGTCAGTGATTATTACATCATCTTTGACACACATATCTCTACAGGACATTGCTATTTCCTTCACAACTGTGTTTTGGTGCAGACACTTGAACAGCTTTTGTGCATTTGGCAGGTGTTCCTCTCTCTCTCTCTCTCTCTCTCTCTCTCTCTTTCTCTCTCTCTCTCTATTTCTCTCTCTCTCTCTCTCTCTCTCTCTCTCTCTCTATTTCTCTCTCTCTCTCTCTCTCTCTCTCTCCCTCTTACTAGCTGATACAGCATTCTGAGATAATATCTCTGCATATCGCAGAAATACTAAAGGGAAAATGTGAATGGTCTGCCTTGAACATCTATGTAATCTTTCTTTTGGATCAAGAAACACATATTTGGGTTGTCGAACGCCATATCGAACTGATACACTCTCCTGACCTGGTACTGCTCTCAAATTTTCAGGACTAAGCACATAGCTTGAAATTTCACTAGGTCATAATGTTGCCTTAATTGAGTCACACCGTAAATTGCGAATCAAGAGTTTGGCTTCAGACCCATCTTTAATTGCAACAAGAATACTTTTAGCAAATGTTCAACTATAGGTGGTTCCATCATAAAGCAGTAATATGACAATGATTAATAGATTTCAAGTTAGGGTTAGGGTTGCAACATGAATCAAAAAATCAACACGTTGAATTTGTTGTGCATCACTGGTAGAATCGCGCTGCAAGAAGGAATGATTGAAGTCAGTTGTCAATAATGCTATTGATAATGATTTGGGCAGATATTTAGTAGGCAAATTCCAATACTCGACTTGATTGACAACCAGCTTCTACAACCAATATTTCAGAAGACTTGTCTGGAATTTTTTATCAGTGAGATAGCAGAGTATCCTTTGGGAAAGCAGATCTCTTTGGTATTTTAACTGATGTGCATTGAGTCTTTCAAAGTTGCTCGAATCTGCTTTAAGTGAGATCGGAGTCAGAGTTAAATGAAAGTATTTCAAAAAAGTAGAAAGTGGACCTTAGGTTTACTTTCGGCAGTCTCATAACTCTCACTTCCCTTATTTTGTCGTGAGCGATGTTTCTGATAAAGGGGGAAGAATTGCTGTTTTCTGGGTCGGAATCTATCCATCTAAAACTTATTGTTGGCTAGTTTTAGATCTTAAAGTAGTATTAATGTTTAGCTCCTTACATTGTCTGAAGCGATTTCCATAAAAAAAAAAACACACGAAAAAACACTTCAAATTGTCAATTGAAATTGGTAGAAACATACTGTCAAAGATGATTTGAAACTCATAAACCCACATCTAGACTGTCATAGTCACCATTATTGCCATTACCATGGGTCTTACCTTAGAAATTGTCGATTTGGAAGGTGGGATTCCTAGAAAAATTATCATTGAAAATGGCCAATTTTTGGTGAATTTTTGCTACAAATGCCCAAATATTTCTGAAACTATTAAATTTTACCTCAATTAACTGTACATCTTCTGAAAGGACTTCTAAACTAAAACTAATCCCTGAAAAATACATCCTTTCTTACAATAATTATTTTCAGTGACCGGAAAAAAGTAACGGATGCCTCAGCAATAAAACAAAGACTGTTGGAAATTCATGCCTGAAACTTGGTGGACAAGCCAGGCATAGACTAAAGTTTATTTGTACCAAATATTCGATTGCAAAAAAGATTTTGAATTTTATTAACAATTTTATGTATGGTATTGGGGGGGGGGGGTCACCCTATATTAGCAATGGATTTGTTAATTTGAGAGGAACAGAAAAAAGAAAACCATCTTGGTACCTTCCCTTTTCATTTACAAACTCTGCTACAAAATAGGTTGGGTTGGATGTCTTGTCTTATGGTATATCAACAATTTTAGGGTTATTTAATGCTGAATCCAGTTATTTTGGTAAAAGTTTTTATGCTTCAAGTTCTTAATATTTTCAAATATTTAATATTATATTTTGTATGTGAATGGTTTGTAGATTAATGCGTTTTCTTGTCATATATTTAGTAAATAAATAGTCTCTAATTGATTAATTCTATTTAACTTATAGATGGCATCCAGACAGGTATTACCGCTCTGGGGTCAGAGTTGACTTGGGGTTAATGGTAAATTAAGGGTAACTCTCCAAAGCTCCCAAAAAGTGTATTCATCCTTGGATGCAGTTTTGTGTCCTACAACCGTTGGAGAGAAAGGGAGTTTGATTACTTGTTAAGATTTACAATAGGGTAGACAGAAAAAAAGTTAGAAAAGGCTACGAAAGATGGATTTCAGGGTGGTGAAGTGATAGGGGCAAACACCTTACACAAGGATTCTAAAGCGGTTTACTGTCATGCCCAGGAAAATTGTATTTAACCCGTAGATGGGACCTTGACAGTTACTATCACGCTAGAGTGAACGTGAAAGTAATGGTAAATAAAGCGTTACTCTGTTGCAGCCGTACAACTACAGCCGCCATTACGATTTTGAATCTGTGCTTAATTCATAAGCTCGATTCTGATTGGTGCAAGCATTTAACTTCCTTTCTGGCTTGCCCAATCAGAGGCCATCTCTCATGCGAGATGACCACGTGATGAGAGATGATAAAAGGGATTGCCCAGCGTTTACTTCCTCTTTTCTTTCCCATGTGCAGCGACTGACAACAACTCAACATTGCTTGGGGCAGCTTCCAAACTCCTCTCTTGGAACCCAACAGAAACTACATGGGTTCGAATTCGACAAAAAGACCCAAGATTCCAACATGGCTACTTCTGCCGAGACACGTATACTACTTAATACAACATGCATACATACTTAGATACATGGGTATTGCTTGACTTCCACACCTGTGTACGAACATAAACATTTTTCATATACGTACTCTTACTCTTTTATTACAAACCGGACATTCCTCATATATGAACTCTTTTCTCTTCCCTACTAACGGGACATTTATTTAATACCCTGTGGACTTTCTAACCTTTCCTCTTCGTCTATATTCATGGACGCGCTTCTCTTGCATTTTCCTTTCATACATTTTAAGGAAGACGACCAATACAGTTGTTATAAATATTAGAAATGGTAGTCGTCTCATTTTTATAACTCCACACTCTCTAAAGCTCTCAAATTTTGGTCTCACCACCGGATGCTCATTAAGGTCATACTCAGAACCTTGCTATAAAATAGGATTATCAGGTACGGACATGATTCAAACTAAGCTAATTATTCGTCTAGAAAAAATAATGAATGAGAAAGTATTAGAAATGTACAATAATATAATGTGGCCAATATATTCGCATAATACTAGTTTTATACAGGGTGAGCAAAACGTAAGCTCACACTTAGTAGGTATACACTTTGCATTTTCTCAAAACATTTTATTACATTTATCGTTATTTGGTATCATCATATTTGCATTGTGCGGACTACTATTCTCATCTTGGTTGTTATTTTCACAACGTTTCGGACAAGGAAATCTCTGACCTTCGAATCCTCATCTAAAAAATTTCGAAACATAACATCAAATTGGTATGGTTCTGAAATAATACAACAATGGAAACAAATGGGATTCACAAGTTCAAAAATTGGCACTTCAAAAAGGTCGGAAGTTACACCGGCCGAAACGTTTTGAAAAGAAAAACTAAGATGAGAAAATTATGTTTCAGAATTTTTGAGATGAGGATTGATAAATTCGTATAATTT
Source organism: Sepiola atlantica (assembly GCA_963556195.1). Classification (NCBI taxonomy): domain Eukaryota; kingdom Metazoa; phylum Mollusca; class Cephalopoda; order Sepiida; family Sepiolidae; genus Sepiola; species Sepiola atlantica. The sequence continues at coordinate 24,520,833 of OY744516.1, read as the reverse complement.
ATATTATTCGGACTACTATTCTCATCTTGGATGCAACCATCTTGTCGAACTCGGGAATCCATATGTCGAACTCGGGAATCTGTGGAGAATTTCGAACTGAACCCTTTAATTCACGGGAGTAGATTGTTCTTAAGTAGATTTTATTTCATTCTTAGTTAATATCGCCTGTAGTTAGAATTGAACTATCACCCTCCAGAAGACTGTCACATGAACATGTAGCGCCATGAATAAAGACATTGAGTAACAATCAGTTCTAAGAAAAGAAAATTTACTTCCTTAACACTTTTACCCGTGGATTAAATAACGATTTCAGTTCAAAATTCTGTATAGATTCCCGAGTTAGAAAAGATGCACTTGTAGAAGGTAGGACGTTACATCGGTTGAAACGTTGTGAGAATAACATCCAAGATGAGAATACTAGTTCGAATAATCCAAATAGTCCCAATTTTCAATCCTCATCTAAAAATTCTGAAGCATATTACCATATTTGTTTAATATTGTTTATTTAAATTTGTTTACCACTTTGCTTACATTTTTTAGCTCGGTTTAATCTCTTAAGTGCTCAAAATGTCACCTTTCAACATTGCAACCATCTCCAAAACACGATGACACACAAGACAATACAAAAAGCTGATCTTCATCAATTTTAATAAATGCTTCTGGATGTTTTCTTTTAATTCGTTCATTGTGTACAGATTTCGCTCATAAAAAAATAAAAATTGGGAAAACATTTTCACATTTCTAATTTTACTTTAGTATTTACTTATTGATTTAAATTGTTTGCCATTGTTAACATATATAAATATGTATATATACTTTTTTTATTGAACTTCATTCAATTTCAAGAGATAATGGATACCATACTTCCTGTGAGAGTGCCTCAACTGGTGTACACATTCGATCCAGGTAATATAGCCGAAGCGTATGTTGACGAATCTCAACACTTGGCATACCCAGACCGCCCTCAGAAGGATGTAGATAACAGATCTCGCGACGGACCTTAGGGGCCTTACCAAGCCATAAAAACCTGAAAAGAGCCCGCTGCATTTCAAGCTGTGTATCCGACGGGAGTGGAAGTACTGATAGACGATATAAGATGATCGGATAAATGTGTGAGCAACACACCTCCGCTCTCCCCTTTGATGAAAGATTTCTACGGATCCACAGACCAGCTGCAGTCCGAATCGCTTTCAATACTTCCAACCAATTTTTCTCCAGCTGGAGATCAGGACCAAACCAGACGCCGAGTAGCTTGCAAGGCCCGTCAGTCCAGCTGAAGGGTTCCTGTAGGGATACACCCTTCCAGGCACCGATGTGCAAGCCAACAGACTTGTTGCAGTTAATTTTGGCCCCTGTTATCGTTTCATACATTCTGATTTCTCTGTCGGCACTGCTAATCTCGGCACTGCTCGTTACAAGCACTGTTACGTCGTCGTCTATAGTGAAGCAAGTGTTGCGCAATTCACAACTTCATCTCTCCTGGACTGGTGTTGCTTGAGTCCAGTGAAAAGGAGAAGTCCAGGATGACAGCATAAGAAAAAAACAGACTGGTGTTATTTCAGAGTTCTACATCTAGACTATGTGCACAATATACTTATCAGGGCCCACAACATATATACATATGCAGGGATGGATTTAGACTGCAGAAAAGTGCTTTGGTGCTAATGTTCATTTCCAGTTCCCTTAAAATAACAAGCCATGTCAAAGGCAATTTTTGTCATGGTTACATAACAAAAAAAGTGTAAAAAATTCACTCATTTTATTATTGCAAAATTTTCTTTGAATTCAAAACTGCCTACCATCACTGAAACCTAAAAATCTATTTACTCAGTGTATGCTTGTTTTCATTTTCGAAAATGCAAACACTCCTCCCACTACCAATGATAAATCGTTCAGAAATGTTGAAAAGAATGTTAATATACTTTCGGAACTATGAAAAGAAGTTAAGAAATGCAAAATTCATTAAAAAAAAACAAATTCTGATTGGTTCTTAATAAATATGCAATTTAAAGTTTTTGGTTTATTTTCATCAATTTTGTCGTCACTTTTGTGTCTTCAATTTTAAAGGGACTCAAAGAGGCGATTCCTATTTGGCCTTCTCTGGGCTAAACCAAAACCTTCATACGCATTTATAGAAAGGTGGGCATCAATGTGACACAATATTATCGAACAGAAAAGGGTTCATTCGAAACCAGACCCTAGTATTTCCTAAGAAGGCTTTCAGTTTATTTTGCATCAAAGAAAAACGAAGTTGACAAGAGAAAGAATAAGTTGTTTTCGTTTCTCGATATTTTGGGAGATAGGAAATCCTTAAATGAAGCGATGACATTCATCATCTGACATTTGTATGTCGCAGAGGCCATAGTTTATTTTTGCTTCCGAGATAATGGCGATTGTGACAATATTGTCGAAATGACACTTCCCCATCTTTATCGTTAATGTAATTAATGGAAATATTTTTTCTATGAATAAGTTTCGCGGGAGGAAGAATCTGAGGTAACAGTGGAAGATAGAAACAGATGATGAAGAAGAAAAGAATATGGCGAGGTAGTATCCGTTGACCATTCAGAGCTGAGAGGGCAGATTTCCACAAGTGGAAATTACCAATATGACATGAAATAATAATGAGAATACATATTTTTTTGATTACTGAATTAATTCTATTGGGATATGAGTGGAGTCACACTCAGTCTCACAACATCTGAATCTCAATATAAGCCAAGAGAGAGACGGACCTCGGACTTAGGGTTGATATCGCTCAACCAAAATCGCCCCAAAACTTGTTAAGAAGTAGAAGATAAAAATGTGAAAATACACTGCTTATAACTGAACGACTTTTCTACCCAAATAATTATTCTTATACAAAAACCAACCGATAGATTTGTTAATTACTTTTCTTTCATTGTTCTGCTTTGAAATGACCCTATGCCCCTCAGTGGTACCAAGTTGCTGACCAGCACCGAACAGTTGCCCTCTGATCTTTTAATCACAACGTGGGAGAGCAGTGATTGCCAAAGGACCGTTCGACATCTTTGGCCTTCATCATCGCAGTAACTTTTCCCGAACAGTGCCAAGTGACCGAACTCAGGAACGGCCAAATTGGTGACGTCACCTAGTCGAGATGTGCGATACGGATAGCATAATTCTTGGAAACAATGTGCTCATTTATATCCATATCCTCAATTGCCGTATATTACTATTATTTTTATTATTACTAGAATACCTGTTCCGTCAAAAATGAGAAACAACACATTATTATGGTTGCTTTGTGTGTTAATGTGTGTGTATGCGTGTGTTGGGAGCGATGAAGATCTTTGAAGATTCCAAAGAAGCGTATGAAAAATCCATGAAGACAAAGAAGTCTGTCACGAATGTTCCGATTCAATGCAGAAAAATTAGGAAAAATTTACCAAATCTGAAAGGTTGCAATTCGTTGGCAGAACGTTGGGGACAATTATGATCTTTATTTTTATGTTGTTTTTTTTTAAATAAATACTTGCATAATAAATCATTATCTAAACATGGCATACAAACTTCGTCCTCACCCTTGTAGTATAAAAAACTTAAAGAAAATTGTGACGTTGTTTTGGTTACAGACACCGGGTCTCAATTATGATTGTTTTCTTAAATGCCGAAGTTATTTGTAGATCACTCATTCGATGCTACGCATACTTTGTATCCCAGTACTATCTGCTATATGGTTGGGTCATGATTGATTAAACAGTGCCCCCCCCCCCTTCATAAGATTCGTTTTGTGAGAAGGATGAAAACAGAACAAAAATAACATTTGTTGAAGGACAGATGAACGTTCCTGTAAGGCAACAGTCATCTCGCATTAGTGTGGAACACAAAATTGGCAGAGTATGGTCTCATAAAAGGAAGTATGTGACAAAAAATCACGAGAGTTCCTGTCTCTGGGAATTTGATGTTGAAGTGATCATATGTGGGTTTTAAGTCCTTTTTCTAGGCAGTTCATCTTGATGTACTTATTGCAAATTACCGTAAGAAGTAAACCAAATCTCAGAGCAATTAATGGAGTTATTTGTTGTTCTTTTTAATTGCTTCTGCTACTACAGCTATTAAGAGAAAGAAGAAGAAAAGTTTAGCGTCTTTACAACTGCCACATTACCAACTACTTCAGAGATAAGCAGCTGTTTCCACAACGCAACACCAACCAGTTGTTCACAACACGGATCAAAGAACATCCTACACAACAGTCACCTATTACCACAGCTATGCTACATCTGGCAGCTTCTGCAATCAAACTGATACCAAACACCAAACCCAGCATTTCTTTAGATCCTATCAGCACTGACCAGGAGAGGGATCATAACGATTGAGTCATCCAGGATCTCCATACCTCTTCACAGACTTGCATCCTCATTCACAACAGACAGTGCAACGACTATGTTGATTACAGGGTGCATGAATCATGGTTTCCCAAAACTAGGGTGAGGTGGGGTGAGGTAGAGTGGAGTAGGCGTGAGTTGCTTATGATGATGATGATGTATTGGAATTAATAAGACACTCATAGATTGGTCAGTGTAGTTGTGATTCCTTGTCTTTGTAAGAGTCGCATGGATTGGCGAAAAGCTATACTCAATCACTGTTCTCTTCGGAGTCATGTGAGCCAGCCCATATAAACTGAAATGCTTAGGGCTCCTGCCTCTTGTTTCAATTTTCACTACTATGGTTGATTGCATTATGAGACAAGCCGCAGAAAGAAACAAAACCGAGCTAAAAATGAACTTTCTTTCTCCACAAACTAAATACTCATTTAGGTTGGCAAAGACTAAACATGTGTATATCGATTGCAGATCGACTACAAAAAAAAACGATTTCCATCCTTTGATTAATTTGCTAGACAACAAGCTAAGACAAGACGATTCAGTCTCACAAATTGTGGGTTTAATGTCAACATAAATTTTCATTTGTGCTTCAAGATTTTCATATTTAAAAATCATCTTGTAATTTTGACAGCATCTTGTAATTGTGAGACCATCTCGTAATTGAGAAACCATCTTGTAATTGTGAGACTATCTCGTAATTGGTAGAGACAATCCAAAACTTTGAGACCATTTTGTTATTGTGAGATTATCTCGTAATTGTGAGAGCATCTCGTAATAGTGAGACCATCTTGTAATTATGAGACCATCCTTTAACTTTGAGACCATCTTGTAATTGGGAGACCATTTTGTAATTGTTAGTCCATCTTGTAATTGTGAAGAATATCTCGTAATTGTGAGACTATCTTTTAATTGTGAGATCATCTCATAATTATAAGACCATCTTTTAATTCTGAGACCATCTTTTATTTGTAGGAACAACTCGTAATTGTGAGACCATCTCGTAATTCTAAGAACATCTTGTAATTATGAAACCATCTTGTAATTGTAAGATCATCTTGAAATAGTGGGAGCATCTCGTAATTATGAGACCACCTGTAATTGTGAGACCATCTCGTAATTATGAGACCACCTGTAATTGTGAGACCATCTCGTAATTGTGAGACCATCCTTTAACTTTGAGACCATCTTGTAATTGGGAGACCATCTTGTAATTGTTAGTCTATCTTGTAATTGTGAAGAATATCTCGTAATTGTGAGACTATCTTTTAATTGTGAGATCATCTCATAATTATAAGAACATCTTTTATTTGTAGGAACAACTCGTAATTGTGAGACCATCTCGTAATTCTAAGAACATCTTGTAATTATGAAACCATCTTGTAATTGTAAGATCATCTTGTAATTGTTGAACTATCTCGTAATCGTCAGACCATGTTTTAAATGTGAGACCATCTCGTAATTTTAAGAACATCTTGTAATTGTGGAACTCTCTCATTTATGAGACCATCTTGTAATTTAAGGACCATCTTGTAATTGTAAGGCCATCTAGTTTTTGTGAAACAATCTCGTAATTGTGAGACTATCTTGTTATTGTGAGACCATCTCGAAGTTGTGAGATCATCTTGTAATTATTAGACCATTTTGTATTTGTGAGACCATCTTGTAATTGTGAAACAATCTAGTAATTGTGAGACCATACTGTAATTGGGAGAGTATCTTGTAATTGTGAGACCATCTTGTAATTTTCAGACCGTCTTGAAATTGTGAGACCATCTCGTAATTGTGAGACCATCTCGTAATTGTGAGACTATATTTTATTTGTGAGACCATTATATAATTGTAAAAAAACATCTCGTAATTGAGAGACGATATTGTAATTGTGAGACCATTCAGTAATTGTGAAATAATCTCGTGATTTTGAGACCATCTTTTAATTGTGAAATAATCTCGTAATTGTTAGACTATCTTGTAATTGTTAGACAATCTCGTAATTAAGAAACCATCTTGTAATTTTTAGACCATCTTGTAATTGTTAGACCTTCGTGTAATTGTGAGACCATCTCGTAATTGAGAAACCATCTCGTAATTGGAGACCATATTGTTATTGTGAGACAAACTTTTAATAGTTAGACCATTTCGTAATTGTGAGACCATCTTGTAATTGTGAAACCATCTCAACAATATAAGACCATCTTGTAATTGTGAGAACATATCGTAATTGTGAGATAATCTCATAATAGTCTGACTATCTTATAATTGTGAAACCATCTCGTAATTGTGAGACCATTAATAATTATGAGAATATTTCTTAATTGTGAGACCATCTTGTAATTGTGAGACGACTGAGGACCATATCGCGATTGTGAAACCATCTTTTAATTGTGTGACCATCTTGTAAATGTGAGACCATCTTTTAATTGTAAGAATACTTCGTAATTATAAGACCATCTCGTCATTGTGTGACCATTTTGAATTCTGTGATACTATTTTGTCATTCTGAGATCATCCCTTATTATAATTGTAAAAGAATCTTGTAATTGTTATACCATCTTGTAATTGTTAGACAATCTCGTAATTGAGAGTCCATCTTGTCATTGTGAGACTATATTGTATTTGTGAGATCATTATGTAATTGTAAAAATCATCTCGTAATTGACAGACAATATTGTAATTGTGAGACCGTTTAGTAATTGTGAGATCATCTCGTAATTTTGAGACCATCTTTTAATTGTGATAACATCTCGTAATTTGGAGACTGTCTTGTAATTGTTAGACCATCTCGTAATTGAGAAACCATGTAGTAATTGTGGAAACCATCTTGTAATCGTGAGACTATCTCGTAATTGTGAGATCATCTTGTAATTGTGAGACCAGCTCGTAATTTGGAGACGATCTTGGAATTGTGAGACCATCTCGTAAATGTCAGTCATTTTGTAATTGTGAGAACATATCGTAATTGTGAGATAATCCTGTAATAGTCTGACCGCCTTATAATTGTCAAACCATCTCGTAATTGTGATACCATCTCATAATTATGAGAAAATTTTGTAATTGTGAGACGATGGAGGACTATCTCGTGATTGTAAAACCATCTTTTAATTGTGAGACCATCTCGTAATTGTGAGACCATCTTGTAAATGTGAGAACATCTTTAAATTGTAAGAATAATTTGTAATTATAAGACCATCTCTTAATTGTTAGCATCTTGTAAGTGTTATACCATCTTGCAATTGTGAGACTATCTCGTAATTAGGAGTCCATCTTGTCATTGTGAGACCATATTGTAATTGTGAGACCATCTTGTAATTGTAAGAATATCTCGTAATTGTGAGACTATTTTTTAATTGTGAGACCATCTCATAATTCTGAGACCATCTTGTAATTCTGAGACCATCTTTTATTTGTAGGCACAACTCGTAATTTTGAGACTATCTCGTAATTATGTGCCCATCTCATAATTATGAGACTATCTTGTAATTGTTAGACCATTATGTAATTGTGAGACCATCTCGTAATTGTTAAACCATCTTGTAATTGTGAGACTATCTCTTAATTGTGAAAGCATCTTGTAATTGTAATATCATTTTTTAATTGTGAGACTCTTTTGTAATGTTGATACTATCTTATTTGTGATACTATATTGTAATTGATAAACTATCTTGTAATTGTGAGACCATCTCTTAATTGTGAAAGCATCTTGTAATTGTAATATAATTTTTTAAGTGTGAGACTCTTTTGTAATGTTGATACTATCTTATTTGTGATACTATATTGTAATTGATAAACTATCTTGTAATTGTGAGACCATCTCTTAATTGTGAAAGCATCTTGTAATTGTGAGACCCTCTTGTATTTGCGATGGTCTCACACTTACAAGATGGTTTCACATTTACAACTTGGTCTAACTATTTTACAAACAATTTTGTCAGTTTTTCTAGCATGAATATTTCCTAAGTAATAGTTAAGAATTCCTTAATCCTATTATTTGACTAGCTGTACTTACCCAGCGTTGCCCGGGTGTAGATATATTACCGAGTTGAGGACTTAGGAGAAACATAATTTAAAATATAGTCATGCTTACAATATTTTTTTGAATAGGATTTTTTAAAATTCATATTAGTTTTTTCCTTATTTTATTATTTATTTCAATAAATATTCGATTAATAGTAAGTAAAAAAGAATAATTCAATATATATTTATCAAAGTTACATATAGGCGAGAAACCCACACACAGAAAAATATGTTTGATAGTTTTGTTAATAGAGAAATGTATCTTGGAAGTAGCGTTCAACAATGCAGCTGAAATGAATAAAAAAAAGTGTGCATTCAATTTATGTGATAAGGACTTAGTTATATTTACAATTTCTTTCTTTTAATAGGATTTTTTAAATTTGTTTTAGTTTTTCTTTATTTTATTTTTGATTCAAACAAATATTTAATTAATAGTAAATTGAAAAATAATTGAATGGATATTTAGCAAAGTTACGTTTAGGTGAGAAACACACACACACAAGATATTTTCTGATAGTTTTATAAATACAGAGATTGAAATTATATAAGTTATGAAGACAAAGATGAAACTTTTGGGTTTTCTTCATTTGAAAGTTTTTTTTTTCTTTTCTTTATGAAATTCAGATTCAGACTGGTAACAAATTGGATTAGAGAGACAAATGTATCAAGTCACTATTTTCTAAAAAAATATCATTTGCCGCTTTTTATACGCTTGAATATTATACAGAATGACGAAAATAATATTCACCCATGGAATTCTACCATATTTGATACAAATAAACTTCAGTGTTTGTCTGACTTGTCCACTAAGTTTCAGTCATGAATGTCCAACGTGCTTTGTTTTATAGCCGTTCAATGATAAGAACACCTGGATACACTATGCAAAATTATTGATAACTCTGACACACTCCTTACTTGGCACTGCCATGATTTTAGCTATGATGGCCCCTTCCATTACGGAATAGCCTGGGGATTATTTTGATAGATAATTCCACAGATAAAAATATAGAGGTAATGGTTTGGTTAGTGTGATGTCTATACAGGATCACACTTCCTACCGATCAGACGTGCCTGCATATAAGTGAACAATAAAACAAAGACTGATGAACAAGTTCATGGTAAAATCTGGTCGTCTCAAAATTGATAAGTATCTCCATTTTTTGTTTCTTTGGCTTTTGTCGTACTAATATCTTAACATGTTGATTTCTTTGGTTTTTTAGTTTTCGAAAGCCGAAATAAAAAAAAAGAATAGTCTAAAACTGCTTCTTTTCCTGTTTAAATCGATGAGGTTTCTTTATATATAGATGAATTGTGATATTTGATATTTTCTTTCAGGTATCTAATCAAGAAAATGGAATCCGTCCTATTCTTACTTATGAGTGGGAACCCCATCTTCAATTTTCTGTTATCTCTGGGAGGTGTCGTTTAAACTTATTCTATATATATATATATATATATATATATATATATATATATATATATATATATATATATATATATTTATATATATATATATATATATATATATATATATTTATATATATATATATATATTTATATATATTTATATATATATATATATATATATATATATATATATATATATATATATATATATATATATATATATATATATATATGGATTTTTTTTTTACCTGCTGGAGCTCTGAAATACCTAACTAGTTCACGGGCTCCGGATTACCCCTTTTGGTGTGATGGGCCTGTAGACCTTGTCAGGTCATCCATCTAGGAGAAGAAAAACTCTGATATAAAACCTGTGCTACTGACTTGGCAGCAGACATCTGGGGGAAGGAGGCCTCCTTAATCCTGATTAACAACCTTCCTAGAGCTGGAGTCTCGAACAAAATATGCGGATTGCAAACCTAAAATTGCTTAAGGAGTAGATGGGCTCTGCCTATCGCCCGGCCTTTGCACTCCTTTTTTGTCTATTAGCCAGGTGAAGACGTACTAGCACAGAGTCACCCTAAAGACACCCAGTGATTGGCCTTGTTTCCTGACTAGGACAATGAACGCCATCTCTCTTTCTCTCTATCTGGGCAACTTTAGGAAAAAATGTTACCACTAAGTTTCACATAATTAATCTGGGTCGCTCTTGTTCTGACAGGTTGAGGGTACAGGTTAGACAGCTTGCCTGACTGCTGTTTCTGACTAGCAGTACAGGAGCCCCAAACTCTTAGGTAGCGCTAAAAACGGCTGCTCTACCAACAATTGCATAATATCGTGGGAAACTGTATGTGCCATGTCGCACATGGAAAGGGACTCTACAGTTATCCTCAATGGGAGTTTCCGAAGCCAAAGCCTCCATGGATCAAGTCTCGACTAATAGTCTGGATGCGTGAGCTTATTGGCACCAAACAAGCACCCACTTTGCCCTTCCCACTCTATCTAAATCCATAATGGCAATGTGACAGGGTGGCCGAGGCCGATGGGGATCAGGTACTCTAGTGGCGCACTAGTATGCATCTTGGTGATGATGCTAGACCCTACGTAGAAACAAGGTGATATAAGACTAGTACATATACTAAACACGAATCGACTATCCAAGCACGATCTGACCCGGCGTCGGGCTGTCTGGCAAAAGTGGTGTTGGGTGTCAATTGCGATTTACCACACACAAAGCCGGTTATAAACCAGATGGAAGATTTGAATTTTGGCAAAATCTTAATCACCAATAGGCTAATAAAATGTCAACACTTGGGAGATCGCGAGCCCTTTTAATGGAGACAAAGAAAGCGAGTAATTGTTTTTATAATGGCGATAAAATCTAAAGAGAGAAATCCCATTATCTGAATAGTTGAAGGGGGCACGCGCCCCGCCCGCCCCCAAACCACTGAGAGAGAAAGAAGGATATAGAGAAATATGTTGGAAAAAGAAAGGGTGTGACCATACACCCTTCTGGTAAGAGAAAGGACTTTGTTAGAACGAGAAAGCAGATCACAGTTACACAGCAGTGAGAGCCAGGACTCAGAACGGCCCAGTCGTGTCTGGAGCACGCACGCCTATTCTCAGGCGTGCGTGGTAGGACCCATCGTTTTCTTAACATAGATTAATGACTTAATTAACAACTTGCAATCGTAAATGGATCCGCACACACACATAGAGAGACAACGAATAGTTTAGTACAACAGCCACTTCTCATATGGTAGACAATAATTCAACGTTAAACCAATTCTTTTCTTTTACCTTGTTTAATAATTATTTCATACAAAAAGACCCGATCACGTTGTTTGCATTATTATTGCTGATTTGTTCTGCTTGAATAGACCTTGCCTTCACAGAATCAGCGAAGCCATCATCCTCTTCGACATCATCCCGGCCTGGAGGAATTTCGACCGAGATATTTTTTTTATTGCCATTACGACGATCGGCCAGAGAGTGTTCATGGTCTGGCAAGTTCTCTGTGTAGAGAACTCCTTGTGTTATAACTGATGCCATGATGCGGAAGAGAGTGGGGTATCTGTTTACAAGTGGCACCGCGACCAGGATATCAAACACCTGTGCATGAGTGGCCGATGATTCCCACAGAGCAGAAGAGAGTGGGGTACCTGTGTTATGGCAATATGACAAAAAAGAAACAAACCTAAACCAAACACCCATCAAAAAAATCTTTGCCTTCGCCCTTGAGGCTAGCATTCACAAATATCCAAGGGCTTAAAACCAATTTCAATGATGTAGAAACCTTTCTCCTAGTAAACTCCCCAGATATCCTAGCACTAAGTGAAACAAACCTACAATCTTCAACCTCTTCACACCATTTTGACATGACTGAATACCTCCCACTCTACCGTAAAGCCTCTGACAAACATATACACAGGCTAGGTGTTTATGTTCGGAACACTTATCCCTTGACTAGAAGACATAGGCTAGAATCAGTTAACCAAGCCTACATATGCGTTAGATTAACCTTATAACACAGCGTTAGTTACTTATATTTCTTATACCACTCTCCTTCAACCCAGGACTGTACCATCCTTGACTTTGTCTCTGAAAGCATACATACAGCACTCTCACTTGAGTCGAGTGCCCAAATACATGTATTTGAGGATTTTAATGCACATCACCGTGACTGGCTTGTTATACAGATACAGCTTGTAACTCCACATATAGTTTTTCCATGGCGCACTCCTTCTCACAGACTGTCACTTTCCCGACCCACCTCCATGATCGCGTGGACCAGCAAGCCTCACTTCTCGACCTGTTCGTGACCTCACTGCCCGAGGCTTGTGTGACAAATCTCCATAGCCCGCTCAGGAACGCTGTGGTAATGATTGATATCACCCTAAACTTGTTTCAAAGCTGATGAGCCATTGCTCAAAATGACGAGATACTACAAGTAGGCTGATTGGGAATCCATCAGAGACGCCCATGGAGTGAAACTTTTTCTTCCCTGCTGATCAGTGCGCAAATGAAGTAACCGAATGGATTAAAGCAGGCATTGAAGCACATGTCCATATGCAAAAATTCTATAGCAAGCCCCACTCTCCACAATCATTCACCTCAAAATGTGCAGCTGCTATTGCTCAGAGGCAGCAAGCATTCCGACAATTCGGCCACCATAAGTTAACCATAAATAGCCAAAAATTTATAGAGTCAAGAAAAAAACTTGTACGGCTGTGATAGGTGAAGCAAAGAGAAAGTATACAGAGATGACCAGAAAACGCATTCAGTCACAGAAACTAGGTACTCGTGATTTCTGGAAAATCTTCAATAGTGTGGCAACTGATAAGACTGAACTACTTGCCCAGCGTTTCGTTTTAAACTCCACTTTGGATTCCACAAACCACTCCCTCCCAAAATTTCCATTGTGGACTGAAGCAACACTTGATAACCTGGTAATCATCCCATCCCATGTCATGTAGAACCCTAAGACTGATGACGATGAGCCAGCTGCGGTTAATCGGTGAAAGAGGCAACGAGTAGTGAGCTGTGTTTGTGTGGTGACAGCAGAGGAAAGGGGTGCACAGCACATTAACTTGTTGGAGTTAAAAGGTGTACACCTGGCATTAATATGGAAAACGACTATATTGCATCTTCACACTGACTCTGCCTGTGTGCATAAATGGGTCATGGATACCCTCACGGGGAAGGCCAGGGTGCAGCAAATGAGATGCTAATCAGGCAGCGGCTTGATGCACTTGCAAGCCTGGTCAAACAGTATGTAGATGCAGTATTGGTGAGGTCAGAACAAGGGTACCACAGCAATGGCTTGATCTTATCAATAAGGTGGTTGAATCTCCGTACTGTGAAAGTGCTGTGTTGCCACATATGTGGTCCATATATCACCGAAGTGGTTACCCTGGCATATGGTGGATACTGTACTTTGTTAGATAGGTGGTGAGGGCGGTGATAAGAAATTGTGAGAAGTGCCAGTCGATAGACCAATCACCCACGCATTGGCCAAGAGGGAAATTATATGTTAGCAACACTTGGTTTTCGAGTGGGAGTGGATGTAACCCACTACCAAGACAGACACTATCTGTTGCTCATTGACGCGGTTCTCAATTTGGCATTACCTGAAACGACAAGATTCAGCAAGTGTCATAAGCAACTTGGAAGGCTTGTTTTCTGAGCGTGGGTCGCTGGCTGAAATACTCACTGACAATGACACAGCATTTCGCAGCAAGGTTCTTGGAGACTTTCTAGGCAAATGAGTCCGATTACGTTTTCGTTGTGCACATGTCCCCTCCGGTAATGTGGAATGATGTCATCGAAGCATAAAACAGATTGCAGTGAGAAAACAGTGATTGCAGTGAGAAAAATAATAGAAGCAGTCTTTAGTACAATGTTACCCCTAAGGATGATGTATCGTCGCTGACTGCCCCTGCCAACCTGATTCATCGTTACCATGTCTGACTGAAGGGTATCAATTGCACTTCCTCCATAAAAACCCAAACCGCAGTAGATTAGATACAACGTAGGCGATCGTATCTGGACGAAGACCCCAATTGAACGATGCATATCCCCTTATACACGGAGACACATTACGGGTGTGATCAGCCCACAGAACGTCCTTGTTGATGGGATGTCCCGCCATCTAAGGGACCTGCGTCCCGTCTTAGGCTTGGATACTTCAGAGAGTGGGAGTGCAAGAAAACTTCTCACACCTGACATTATCCTAGATCTCTAGAAAACCACCATCCGCCCATGCATGGAGTATTGTCGTCACATCTGGGCTGGTGCACTATCCACTAGTCTCTCCCTCTCAGACAAGGTCCAAAAATGAGTCTCTAATCTGATAGGTCCCTCACTATCCTATCCACCAACCTCTATCCCCTGTCCAAGCACCGCAATGTTGCATCTTTGTGTTTGTTTTACTTCAATGGAATGTGCTCCGATGAACTTGCTTTTCTGGTGGCCCCTCGACGTAAATACACTCGAGCAACCCGACAATCAGCTAAATCCCATCCATTCACTGTAGAGATCCCTAGATGCCAGAGAGCTTTCTACTCCAATAGCTTCTTTCCTTGTGCTACCGACCCTTGGAACTCCCTTCCTGCTCCCTGTTTTCCCGACTGTACCGACATGCAGAAATTTAAAACTAATGTGAACAAGCATCTCGCTGCACAGGTCCCATTTTAGGATGATCAACAAAACTTTCACCCAAATTCTCAGTAGCTCCTTACATCTACAGTGTCAGCTTGCCTTGTTTGGGGTGAACTATGTTAAAAAACAAATTGATGACTGAAAATTGGTGGACAAGTCAAACATATAGTGAAGTTCATTTGGATAAAATATGGTTGGATTGCAGAAAGGATTGTGAATTTTATTAACGATTTTAGAGAGGGAGGGAGTAGGCAATCTGTACTAAGTTCCATAAATGGTTATCAAGATTTGTATTCCTAAACTATTTATTATTATAAAAACTTGAAAATTATTTGTTGTCAAACATAAAAAATGATCATCGTCTGTACTTGAAAAAGGAAAAATATTGTTTCATAGATTGTGAGACCCGTCATTTTGTATAGCTCTGACGCGGAAGGTGGAGCGAAGATTTGCCGTGATGGAAACCAAAATGTTCCGCTGAATGTCTGGAATTACCCTGCTTGATTGTGTCTGCAATGAGGATATCTTAAGACGCTACGGCATCACACCAATTGAGGGCAAAATGGAGAAACAGTGGCTTAGATGGTTTGGACATGTGCTGAGGGCCAACAAAACTTGCCTTTGCATCAGAAGTGGCCAGGAAGCGGCTGCAAGGAAGGCCAATGATGAGATGGACAGAGACCCTGCGCAAAGACCTCTGTAAAACCGGCCTTCACTTGGGCAAAGCCTGTGATCATGTCAAGTGGAGACAAAAATCCATCATTGTGGATCCTGCCGTAGCTCGGGATTAACGCATAAGAAAAAGAAGCAAATGTCTTATTAAGTTAAAGTAAAGGTTTGAGAATAAAAGCTCCCTAAAAGAGGAAAATTCCGCTGCTCAGTTTGTGGAAACAGAGTCAGGTGCAATTCAATTTTTTATGATACTTGTAAGCATTAGGTACAGAAAAAGTGCAGTGGAATTGCTGGTTAGTT
Organism: Sepiola atlantica; assembly: GCA_963556195.1. NCBI lineage: Eukaryota > Metazoa > Mollusca > Cephalopoda > Sepiida > Sepiolidae > Sepiola > Sepiola atlantica. The sequence goes on along the minus strand of OY744516.1, from coordinate 24,504,937 downwards.
GAGAGATGATGACCGGTTTGTGTGCAAGAAATGTAAGACAATGGAGATATTAATGAGAGCTCAGATGTGGAGAAAATATATTTGGATGGTGAAGCTATTGAGGTTGTCGACAAGTTTTTTTTTACCTTGGTGATACCATTGGAGCACAGGGTGGGGTAGGTGCTAGCGTGATTTCAAAAGTTAGGAGTGGATGTAGTAAGTTCAAGGAAGTTCTGCCATTACTAACCAGCAGAGCATTACAACTGTCAACCAAGGAAAAAGTCTATCATGCATGTGTACGCAGTGTGATGATGTATGGAAGTGAAACCTGATCAGTGAGGGTTAAGGACATGCATTGCATAGAGAGAAATTATATGAGAATGATACAATGGATGTGTAATGCGAGTCTTAAAGACTAATTTTCTGTAAGACACCTTAATTAATTGCGTACTCAATGTTTCGACACTCTTCCATTTTTCAACATGGACTCAGAAACGACCTTTCGAACTTCCAATTCAATGGTTCGATCAAATCATATATAAAGCCGGCCTTACATGCCTTTTTCTCAATCCTTCCAAGGAGTTCCAATTAACCCAGCACCAGTGTCACATGACTTTCAATACCATTCTTCCCAGGAGCTCCCATTATTTCAACACTGACCCTTCCTGCATGGCCTAACTATGGCAGTGTGGTTGGATCAAGCTATGAAAACAAGTCCAATTTTTACTACCTTACTTCTTCAGATACAAAATATTTAAAATATTCCTGTCCCACCCCATGTCTCTGAAACACTCCATACATTTGTCTAACTCTCAACCTCTTTTGTATGATTGCCACAGGTCTGAAGTTGGTCTCAATATGGAACAATTTCTTTTGAACACTAACCCTTCTCACATGACCCTAACTATGGCACGAAAAGTAGAAGGTTGTTCTGAAGTCCCATACTGGTTCACATCAAATTGCGACCATAAGTCAACTATTTTTGTTACTCATCTCATACATTTAAAGACAAATCCATTAGTTTATTTCAGGGGTACAAATATTACATGCAATGCCTATGACACGTCGTGTCACTCATTATTTTCTCAGCATCCGTATATGTGGGGAAGGTTTGTTCTCCAAACTGCTATCTGCGACGAGCTATTTTGGCCTCATAATTGCTGGCAACCGTGAACATCTTTTGGACCAACTCAGTCTATCCTCTACTAGGAGCGATGAGATCACTTCACATTGAATGCATTAATCTTTCCAAAACAACTTTTTGAATGTTATTTCCGACCTGACAAGGAAAACACGAATGCAGTAAAAACAAAAGAAAACATCTCACATTCATTAATGGTTCGTTTTTCTTTTTTTTTTGTAATTAATTGGATAACACATTCATCTGATCAAACACCTGCTTTTTTGTTTGTTTTGTTTTTATTCTAACACACTTGCTTAAGTATTTCTCGTTCTCCCTCCCCTATGAAAGGGGAAAATACATAAGAAAACCTGACAGACACTGATCGCTCACGAATACAAAAATCACAAAATACAATCCTTTCTTCTTTTTTTTTTCAAGAAAACCACAAAACAGCAAAAACACATTCGTTCACCTTTTCCCATCCTTGCTTATTTCTACTTCATATACACATAAGAAAGCTTAAAAATACACAATTTTTTTCATAAAAAAGAATGTAATGACTCAGAAGTAGTGATGGTGCGATTCCAATATTTTTCCCGATTCTGTTATAAATTTCTGATTCAGATTCCTTTTCTAAATATTTAGGTATAAAGTTTTCATTGTTTTTTTTAATTTTCGGATTGTTGTCAAAAAAAACAACAAAAAAAACGTGTAATTTGTATTTTTGCAAAAGCAAAAATACACTTGTAGGGTGGTTTGTACATAACACAAGTAGATATTTTTCTTTTAAATGTTTTCCCTGTAATTGATTGAAAATAGTGAAGCCACTAAAGATCTATTTCTCTTTGAAAACAAAGCCGATTTGCAGGTATTCGTTGTAAGTTGACAAGATGTTATTTGAATTTTCATAAACAATTGAACATAGTCGACCACTTAATAATTTAGTAAAAAAAATTAAAAAATAAACTAGTAAGTAACTTATTTTAAAAATTCAAATACTAAAAAGAGAAAAGAAAGAATAAAAAAAGGGACAGAAACGGTCCTCTTTTTTCTTTTTGAATATTACAAAGTATACAGAAAGGTAAAGTTATGTGGATATATAACGGTGGTCATTTCTGTTTGAAACTTTGAGCTGAATTTTCTGTGTCTAATTCTGCCCTCGTAGGGAAGCAAGTATATAGGGACTAGAAATTCTGTAATCTTGTATAAAAAGAATGTTCAAAGTTTATTCTTTGTGTGTAATAAAAGAGTTCAAATATGTTTTATATTTTAGGAATTTTTTTTTCCAACCAGTTCACAGAGATGGAAACTCAAAATCAAGGAAGAACTGATGCCAAAGTGTATATTTCTCACACAGACGTGAAAATCTTTAAACCCACCAGAGTGCCCCATTTTTAGGAGCTGTATATCCCCCAGATTGGAAACTGACTTTGTGTCTAACTTTGCTTTTGTGAGAATCAAATAAATAAGGACATGTCTTCCCATCTTCTTTAAAAAACAGTTTAATAAATTAATACATTTGTTCTCTATAAAATTAGTACTTCTGCTTACTTTAATAAATTGATACATTTGTTCTCTATAAAATTAGTACTTCTGCTTACTTTAATAAATTAATACATTTGTTCTCTATAAAATTAGTACTTCTGCTTACTTTAATAAATTAATACATTTGTTCTCTATAAAATTAGTACTTCTGCTTACTTTAATAAATTGATACATTTGTTCTCTATAAAATTAGTACTTCTGCTTACTTTAATAAATTAATACATTTGTTCTCTATAAAATTAGTACTTCTGCTTACTTTAATAAATTGATACATTTGTTCTCTATAAAATTAGTACTTCTGCTTACTTTAATAAATTAATACATTTGTTCTCTATAAAATTAGTACTTCTGCTTACTTTAATGAATTGATACATTTGTTCTCTATAAAATTAGTACTTCTGCTTACTTTAATAAATTGATACATTTGTTCTCTATAAAATTAGTACTTCTGCTTACTTTAATAAATTAATACATTTGTTCTCTATAAAATTAGTACTTCTGTTTACTTTAATAAATTAATACATTTGTTCTCTATAAAATTAGTACTTCTGCTTACTTTAATAAATTGATACATTTGTGCTCTCACTTTCAATGTTCTCTCTCTGCTCTCTTGCAGAATTCTTAAGTAAATAATAAAAAACAAAAAAAAACAAAACAGAGGTTTTGAAAGGGAATAACATCAGTCCCCTCTTATTTATTCATAAGTACAGAATTATACTATCTCCTCCTACCCTCAACTTTTTAATTGGTTCACAAAGATGGTATTGCTTGAGAAACATTCATGAAAATGAACAGGAGATATGTTATGCAGTGGTAAGAGAAAGATGCACACAAGATGGGGTCACGACAAGATGGCTGTGTGATGTTATGCAGTGAACTAATTTGATAAAAACAAGTAATTGTGGGTGGAGTGGGATTTAGGGGTGGAGTGGGATTTAGGGGTAGGAAGAAAGAAATAAAACAGAATAGGTCAACTGGATTTTCAAAAAGAATGATTTTTGTCTTTAATAAAGAAAATGAAAATTTTAAAAATACAATCTGTCAGTTGAACCACCAAAGTCGAAGATCATTGGTATACGTTGACTTTTGCAAAGTGTCATCATCAATTTCCGAATCATCGAAAAGCGAAAAGTGCCGCTGTCCTGAAGCTGATGCAATAATCGGTAAAGATGGATGAATGCTGAAAAAAAACAAGAGAGAAATTTAGATTCATGAAAAGATTTATCAGCAGAAACAACAAAACAGATTTTCCTCCTCATTTAGAGATCAATCATTTAAAAACCAAACATAAGTGGCCAAAAGGTATAACTACTAGTCGATCTGTTTGGTTTGTCTGTTTTAGGAGGTATTAATCCTTTTTTGTCATTGAATAGTGAGACAAGACTCATACTGAAAGAAATTGCTATTTTATCCAGAGCTGAGGTAGAATTGTCCAGGGAGTTCATACCTTTCACAATGATATCATGTGCACTAGCAGTGATATCTAGTGTCGCTCAGGGTTCTATTTCAGTTAAGTACATAGAATTCCGATTATTTAAAATCTGATGCTCTTTGATAAAAGTACCCACCATGCAAAATTTCAGTTTAATCAGATAAATAGATTTTGAGTAATCAAAGTTTTCCTGGAATAATTTTGAGAATACTTCCAATATGGAAAAGTACGGCTCAGCTAAGACTTTGGCCCATCCTTACATTGTCAGGTAGATGTATACAGTCTCATGACTGACTTATGTTCTTTAACGTGTGTTTCTTACTGTATAGTTTTGCTGACTTTGCAATTTATTCAATTCCATTTGTTGTAGTTTCCAATTTATAAGTTTGTTTTTATTTCTTTGCTTGTATGAATAATTCATGATTTATCATTTTTATTTAAATTTTAAATTTCAAAAAAATTATTAATAATTTTTCTAAATTCTAGAATATTTACTGTATACATTCAAAAGTTATAATTTCTTGTTAAGATGAACATACTAGGTGTGTTTTATCTCTCCACACGTGTGTGACACAACATCAACCGTTTACTAATAAAGAAGTAGAATTCATTAACTACTTTATATCTGGTATGAGGAAGTTGAGTGGGCATCACTGGAAAGTGAGGAAGTTGAGTGGGCATCACTGGAAAGTGAGGAAGTTGAGTGGGCATCACTGGAAAGTGAGGAAGTTGAGTGGGCATCACTGGAAAGTGAGGAAGTTGAGTGGGCATCACTGGAAAGTGAGGAAGTTGAGTGGGCATCACTGGAAAGTGAGGAAGTTGAGTGGGCATCACTGGAAAGTGAGGAAGTTGAGTGGGCATCACTGGAAAGTGAGGAAGTTGAGTGGGCATCACTGGAAAGTGAGGAAGTTGAGTGGGCATCACTGGAAAGTGAGGAAGTTGAGTGGGCATCACTGGAAAGTGAGGAAGTTGAGTGGGCATCACTGGAAAGTGAGGAAGTTGAGTGGGCATCACTGGAAAGTGAGGAAGTTGAGTGGGCATCACTGGAAAGTGAGGAAGTTGAGTGGGCATCACTGGAAAGTGAGGAAGTTGAAAGAAAGGTCTCACATACTAGGATATACTAATTTACTCAGCAGGCCAAGTATAGAGATGAACACCATATGGGAACCTCTAATCAAGGAGAAACCTTTAATAGGTTTATAAGTCCCAAAAATTCACTTTAATTTGTCAGAGACAAGTGTTTAGGTTATCTTGAAGTTCAGAGTTCAATCCTGAACAAAGGCAGTAAGATGATTTAACAAGTTAGCTGATAAAATGGTACAATACCTAGAAAAATGGGATGCATATTTTTAGGGCTAAAAAGAATTCGACTCAAAATTCGATGTCCGTTACTGAGTTTGACACAAGACAGAGAAGGCCGGTGGTCAAAACGGACGAAATATTTTGATACTAACAAAAACTAAGATGTGAAAATGAACTTTAAAATAAATACATAGTGGTAAGGCGCATGTATAAAACAGTGGAAGGAAAAAGAATTGAGATTTCTGCTCTCTCAACAAGTCGAACATTGCTAGCGAGTTGCAATTAGATTAGGGAATGGTGAAGATCTTAAGGTTCACTTAGACAAATCCTGATTTTTCAAAATGATCTGACGCTCAAAATGACTGAAATTGTGAAAAAAAAAAAAAGATCTCTATGGCCACAGAGTCCAGGGCTGTAAAAAATGAAGGAGAAAAGAGCTTGAGATTTATGAAAAGACCCCTATCGACTGTTTGCATACAAGAGCGCTGTTATCTTGACAATTTGAAAAACTATGATTTTCTTGAATGAAAAAACATTCATGTGAATATGGCTGTAAACAAGCAGAATGATCGCTTACTTAGCTTTGACAAGGACATCTCTGAAGTCCGCTACATGCAAGAACCTGGCCTCTCTGTTGATGTTTGGTGTCATGATCGCAAATGAGAAGATACCGCACGTGTGGTTCGAAACTTGCTATAGGTTAACCGCTGCCAATTACAGGGATATCTTGGTCATGAAAGTTCTGCCATAAATGAAAAAATAACCTAGACTGCAGACTATATCTTTCAACAGTTCCTCAAGCACATTTGACCAAAGTTGTGCAAGAGTCGCTGTGGTCAAACATGAATTTCTGACTGAAGAATTTCTGGCCACAACAGTCACCTGACCTCAGCTCGCACATGTTGAGAACAAAGCTTGCAAAATTTGCCATAATAATGTCGATGAGTTGGTCTTCCTTTAATAATCTTGATGAAGAAAGACTACATTCGTAAAGTAAGCAGTTTTTGGACAACACCTGAACCTTGTCGTTTTGCATATTTTTTTTTTATAATGAGTCACCATTTATCAAGAACAAAAGCCACTCAGGCATAAGCGTTAATGAGACGGATGGATTGTCAGTTGAATGATTATAAATATTATGAGAGGATTGAAAATGATGAATGGAATCAACAAAATTTGATGACTTATGAGGACGGTTTATGACAAGTATTTGTTGAAATTGGATTTGAAGACGACCATGCTGTAGTCTGCAGGGAAGCAGTTCCGTGGTAATGTGTTGCACAGATGGGAAGTTTTTGGAAAGAACTCTGTCCATGGAGATTCCATTTGATATTCGAAAGCAAAATAACAGTGTAGCAGGACTTTTGCTTGAAAATTGAAAATTATTTGAAAATTGAAAATTACTTTAAATTGAAAATTATACAAATTAAAAATAATAAAGTGGTAACGAAGTTAAGGGATGGGAGCAGAAATAGACATTTATTGCCAGTCAATGCTGGGTGAGGGGCTGCTAGTCTAATATATTTCTTTGAACACAGCAAAGCCAATAAAAAGACATTACTTAAATAGTAAACTGTGCAAATTCTATTGTTTAAAATAGCAGATATTTCACACACAGAATTGATCAGCAAATTTATGTCATTGACAATTGACCTTTGATATTTCGCCTAAATTTGCTGAACTTCTATCACCATGCTAGTTGTTTTCTTTATAATAGTTGAAGCGTGTTTCTCCAACCGTATGATGTATCCGATAATTCATTGATATTTTTTTTTAAATATAAACAACACACTTAAAGATCAGTGTTAAATCTTGAGCTTCAAATAACAAAAGAAATGGAACGTTGGGGGGAGGGGGGGGGGGCTAAGCTATAAAAAAATATAACAGCAACTAGATATTCATAATTCTAACAGGTCAATAGTTATTAACAAACTACTGGGAAATATGTATGTTCTTGTCATCATTTGGCTTGGACAAAGAGAAAAAAAGGAAGAAAAGAAAAGGGGAAGAAGAAAAAGGAAAAAGGGAAGGAAGAAAAAAGGAAGAAAAGGGAGAGAAAAAAGGGAAAGAAAGAAAGAAAGGAAGGAGAAGAAGAAAAGAAAAGAAAAAGGAGGAAAAGGGAAGAAAAAAGAGAAGAAAAAGAAAAGAATATGGGTGTGCGTGTGTAAAATAGACAGCCTTTTCATCATAGCACGATTCACCAGTGTGGTTAGATGTAGCAAGTGTATCCACGTTTAGGATTTAAAACGGAAAACCAGGTCACATCCAACTATGATTAGGTGTCTAGTGTCTTACCTCTGTGCTAACAAACTCGCTACTAACAGTAGGAGGAATTAATAATACTATGTATTTTCTTGGTTTACATATTTTTCATGCTAGTTGATAATCTAAGGGAACTCGATTGTTTATAGAAAGGTATTACTTTTACTCTAAGTGGAAACCATTATTTCCCCTACTATATATGTAAGAAAAAAAAAGAATAACGAACTAATCTTTAAATAGAGATGTCGCCAAGATCAAGTCCAAATGGCAGGGAAAAAAAACCGTCTCTCTCAACTGTATATAAAAAAACGTCCTTCAAATCAACATGAAAGAAAATGCAGCACTCTTTTCTTTTGCTCGCTTTTCAATACGCGTTCAGAACGATATCCACGACAAAACTGACTCACTCTTAACTTTTCGCTCTCTTATTAAAACGAAAATCCCACGCATGCAAACAACCTAATTTGCATGAACAAATAAAATAATTAAAATCTTATTTCACTTTCTGACGCCTCTCTCCTCCCACTCCTCTTTCTTTTTATGTCGGCAACGAGGGTTTTCGGGTTCCCCCACACACACAGCATAGCAGACGCTGCCTCTTTGAACGGCGCCGACAAGTGTCTGCATCTACTTCAATCGGCCGCTCTCCATTACACCCATCTCTTATTTCATGATCACACTGGTGCAGGTCTTTTTTGTCTGGTGCTTCTTCGCGGTAATACTGTAGCGACTTTTTCCTCAGATAACTCGTCCGCAGGGGGAGCATCCGATGCATTTGTACAAAGCCTTATACTCTCTGGCCTTCTCCACGGTGATGGGACCACAACTTCCTCCTCCGATGACTCGTCTCCAGAAGAATCACCCGATACATCTATGCTAAGCATGGGGCTATTTGCACCGCTCATAGTGATCACTTGCGCACTCTGAGTGGACGAATCACTGTCACTTCCACTTTCCGATGTAGTTGAGCCTATAACGGGTCGTAGGTCCCTTACATGTCGAGATATCCCATTAATGAGGACATTCTGTGGGCTAATCACACCTGTAACGCGTCCAACTGCATAAGGGGATGTACACCGTCCATTCGGACTTCTCGTCCAAACACGATCTCCCACCTCGTAACACAAGTGTTGCTGTTCGGGCTCATCGGGGGACACCACATCGATGCCCTTCAGTCTTACCGTGTAACTATGGATCATGTTAGCAGGAGCTGTCAGGGGTGACACATCGTCCTTCGGGGTGGCATTGTACCAATAAACTGCTTCCATCACTGAACACAGTTTTCTTGCAGCAATCCGCTTCACACTTCGATGGCACCGCTCTGTAATACCATTACCTGATGGTATATGTGCACAGCGAAGTCGCAGTCGAACTCCCCACTCTTTCATAAAGTCTTTAAAACTCCTACTGCAGAATGCTGGGTCATTATCCAGGAGTATCTCAGTTGGTGGCCCGCGCTCGCAAAATACATTTTCTAATTGGTCCATGATGTTTGCTGCGTCTTGCCGTCTGAGACAACGCCAAATAGTAAACCGTGTAGGTCCACAGTCGATGATCGACAGATAGTGCTTTCCCTGATAATGCGTTATATCAATCCCCACTCGATACCAAGTATCACTGACATCCAAGTTCCCCTTCGGCCAGCACATCGATCGACTGACACTCTTTGCACTCTCTCACTACTGTCCTGACAGATGCCTTAGAAATCGTGGGGTTGACCCTGCTAACAAAGTACCACATCCTTTTTATGCCAGGGTGACCACTTTTGCAATGGATAGCCCTGATTTGGTCGGATTCTGGACTGGGTGTTGATTCAGCTGCTTTTTTAATTAAGTTAAACCATCGTTGCGGTACGCGTGTCAGACTATCCGCTCGGTTATATTCTGACTTTACTAAGGTAATGTCCACTGAGAACCTGTACTATCAAGCTTAATAGCGCACCCAGTCGTCGTCTTATCAGCATTTTGCTTGCTGCTTTAGTTTGCACTCTAGACTTTCCTGTAAGGGTATCCATTATCCATTTGTGCACACAGGCAGAGTCAGTAAAAAGATGCAATATGGATGCCTCCCACATCAACGCCATATTAATGCCTTTTAGTACAGCATCAAGTTCTGCCAAATTTATGTGCTGTGTATCCTTTGCTTTGCGTATCCAACTTGCATCCTCTATCACAGTTCCATCCTGCTCCAGCGAAACTCCGATCGCCAAAGAACTTGCATCAACCCAAACATCGACCTCATGACCGTCAACACACCACCTGCCTTGTACGGGGTCTCCTTCGTGCACTCTCGCAACAATTTCTGTCATCATCGTGGTTGACGGAATATCGTCCACCTCATCGTCCCAGCCCTTGGTAACTGCCACTGCTCCCATTTTGATAAATGCGGCTGCCACTCTGATCCATCTGCCCACTGGGAAGTGCCCAACTAGTTTTCCACACAAAGAAAACACGGCACGTCTGATGATGCTGCGTGACATACTCGGGATCTCGTTGCCTCGTTCCCATTTTAGCATATTGCATTCCTGCCAAACTTTCAAACCGAGTACCCACGCACCGTTTTGCAGCCGTTCAGGTTCCTTACTCAACAATCCAAAGTCGGCCAGATGCTGCCTCACTTTAGCTGCGGACACTATGTTTTCATTTATGAAAACATCATCGATATATGCTGATGTTGCCCGTTGAATAGAGTCGTCTCTCGACAATGCCGCGTCCACAATAGCTCGCATAATGGCTGGTGCCACATTGAGCCCAAAACCCATGCGTGTCAAGCAGTACCTCTTCCCCTCCAATATGACAGTCTGGTATGGCCACAAGGATTGATGCACATGCACCTGTAGGTAAGCCCTCCGCAGATCGAGCACTGATACATTAGGGCCTTTCGTTCGCCACTCTCTCAGCTTGTGTGCACATATGTCTGCATGTGCCGTGTATGCATCGATGTGCTCATTCAGTTCGCGAAAATCCAAAACTGGCCGCACCTTAGATTTGTTCTGCTGCAAGATTGCCATTAGCGGAATAAGGCCCTTTGGGGGTCCTAGTTTGTCTTCAGGATAGGGAAGTAGCCATCCATTGTTCAGCCATGTTTGAAGCTCACGTCTATAGTCTTGGCGGATTTGAGTGGGTACTGAGTATTCAGGCACCCTGTTTTTGAGTTTACCAGGTGGTTGATCACCTGACCACTTCCACGACACCGTCCACACTTTGGCCTGTTCGTCAAACGTGGCACTAAAATCGGGTTCCTCTATCATGATCGCAGTGCAAGCATGTGAACCCGTTTGGTAAAAGAGGGCTTTGCCAGACCGGTCAATGCTGACCCCACCCAACATCTTAATAACATCCATCCCAAGTAACATGTCGAAACCTAACAGCCGACTGTGTACGACCAAGACATCGACCTTTACATGGCTCATATCGGTTATTGCCAACGAAATGGTTCCAACGCCATGACTATGGATAGTTGTACCGTCAGCGGTCATAATGTTCGATCTCCGACAATTCCGAGGACTACATATTGAACCAGTTACTATAGACCGGGAACATCCAGAGTCCACCAGTGCTCTGCGTTTCTTTCCTTCGATCCACACTTCAACGGTAGGGAGCGCCTCTCTTAAATTGACTGAGGAGAGACCGGCACTGATATCTCGCCTCCTTTTCCGTTTCCCGGACACTTAGATGCAATGTGTCCTATCTTCTGACATCTATAACATTGCATCTTTCCTCGTTATTTATATTTGTGGCCAGTATGCCCAACACCAGACTGATATTGGCAGTTCCTTGCAAAGTGGTTTGGTCCAGAGCATTTATAGCACATAATGCTTCCACTAGCCGGCACAGTGCGTGATGTTTGATTAGCTTTAAACTGAACCGGTTGTATAGCTGCCGCAACTAATACCTTGTCGTTCGCCATGATGGCCCGTGCTCTCGTTACAATCTGCCCTAGACTCATGTCATCCATTCTCGACGACGCCCGGAGATGTTGCCTTACGTGGCTCGGCAGTCCTGCTACAAAGGCGCATACCATCCATTTTTCTGGAAGTGTCTCCCCAACAAGGAGGGCAAGTCTTCGAAGCTCAGCCAAAAACACATCTACAGTCTCTCCAGGTAGTAGCCGTCGCGTCGTGAAGTCCTCATACGCCACAAATGAATCGGTGGCAAACGCAGTTATCAGCGCCTGCTTGACTTGATTTACATCTGCCCTCTATTCCTTACCTAGCTGTCGATACACAGCAAGAGCACCCCCTCTTAACCGCAAGAGAATAACTCGCGCTACTTCGTGAAACTCACATAATTCGCAAACAAGTTCTACCTGTTCGATCCATTTCACCATCGGTAGGTCAGCAGTAGTTCCACTAAATTCTGGAATCAGACGAATGTCAAATTGCCTATTGGTCATGTTAAGGCCGAAATAGCTTGTAAGAAAAAAAAAGAATAACGAACTAATCTTTAAATAGAGATGTCGCCAAGATCAAGTCCAAATAGCAGGGAAAAAAAACTGTCTCTCTCAACTGTATATAAAAAAACGTCCTTCAAATCAACATGAAAGAAAATCCAGCACTCTTTTCTTTTGCTCGCTTTCCAATATGCGTTCAGAACGATATCCACGAAAAAACTGACTCACTCTTAACTTTTCGCTCTCTTATTAAAACGAAAATCCCACGCATGCAAACAACCTAATTTGCATGAACAAATAAAATAATTAAAATCTTATTTCACTTTCTGACGCCTCTCTCCTCCCACTCCTCTTTCTTTTTATGTCGGCAACGAGGGTTTTCGGGTTCGCCCCACACACACACAGCATAGCAAACGCTGCCTCTTTGAACGGCGCCGACAAGTGTCTGCATCTACTTCAATCGGCCGCTCTCCGTTACAATATACCCCTCATACTCAGAGTTAATCAAGTCGTTTATACGCACACTTATATACAAATATACACATATTCAAAAACATCTAATGACACACAACCCCTTCCATCGACATGATTCAAAATTATCAAAGAGGGTATTAAATATGATCCTGACCTGAATTTTAAACTGACCAATATATATATATATATATATATATATATATATATATATATATGACCAATATATATATATATATATATAGTAAGTTATGAAAACATATTTATGGCAATTAAGCTACACAGAGGCTCCCGCGTTTCATCCCCAGAGGGAATCTTCAGGCTAAAATGCATGGAGTTATTTTTGCCGGGTGTTTTTATATACACGGCTTGCTAGTTAACCAATCAGATTCTTTGTTGCTCTCTCAGCCAATCGTTGGCCTTCCCACGAACAAAGGCTTTGTTGGTGTTACTTCCTATATCCTGTTCTATTGTTCTGTTATCAATAGATTTGCCTATATCCTGTTTCCTTTGTTGTGTCAATATAATGGGTGAATTTATTTTAACACGTGGTTCCTTGTATTTCTATTTTAGGTTTTAATTTTTAAATTGTTATGTTTTTGTTTAGTTTTGTTTTTTTGTTTTTTGTTAAATTTATTTATTTGTTTATTTATTTATCGTTAGCCTAAGGTAAATTTATTTCTGTGTAGCTTAATTGCCATAAATAGATTTTCATAACTTACTACCTAGCTCTACTTACATATCGAGCACTGTTGAAGTAAATAGTGAAAATTGATACATAAAAAATTATATCCCCTTATAAAATTTTATGTGATACATGAAATACTAATATATATATATATACATATATATATATATATATATATATATATAATGCACTTGATTACAGTCTCTGTGATCGATGATTTAAATCCTGTCATAGTAACAGTAAAATATCTGTCTGTAGATAACTATTTTATCTATAAAAATTAAATAAACATATATATATATATATATATATATATATATATATATATATTATACACACACACATCCCTAAAAACGGGGCGACATTGCATATGTAAGGGAAGAAACTCTCAAATGCTCAGGGAGCAATAAGTACCAGAAGCTATAACACAGCTATTTATCGCTAATAATAACAACAAAAATAACGACATAAATTTATAAGTGATAAACTATCCCATAATTTCAGACAGGACCCTTGTGGCGTACTGGTTCACGCATCCGATTACAATCTTGTGATCGAGGGTTCAAATTCTGCCATAGTCAGCATGCTGATGAGCTGCAGTAACAGCAAAACACGTGTCCGTGGCTAACTATTTTAGCCAAAAAAAATAAATATAAATATATATATCATCAGCAGATTTATTTTTTAACAGGCCTTCGATTAGTTTGCAATCCCCAGGGCTGCTCAATCAATACATTATATATATATATGTATTATAAAATAAAAAACTAAATAAAAACTACAAAATCTTGTTCATTTGCCCCGGTGACATTCACAACTGTAGTCTAGTGCTACAAACAGCATATGTGATTTTTTCCCCTTGATGATGATTATGGTGGTCGTCGAAACTAGGCGAGTCAGTTAAATAAAATAAAGATATTAATATACAACCCAGTGTGTCTCAATTGTTAATTTTGAAAGAATTAGTATTGTTATGCAATATGTATATTTCTAATCTCGGCATGTATACACTTGCTACATCTAGCCACACTGATGAGTCATAGATGACGAAACAGCTGTTCATAGATGTCTATATTATATTATATATATATATATATATATATATATATATATATACTCGTGCTGGTCAAAAAAATAGAACATATGTATAAAACTGTAAAAATCATTCCGTTTGAGATAATATTCGGCTTTTAAATTGTGTAGGCGAAATATTCTATATGTAAATAACAATTACAACTATTTTTAATCATTTGTCATATTTGCATATGTCAGACTTTATTGTCACAGAGTAGTTTATTGTCACATTGGGAAATTCAACGTTTCAATTTAATAGAACATTATTCGTTGAGTAATCTTAAACTCAAAAAATTTCTGTGTTTAAAAACATTTTGCAAGTAATTTAATCATAATCTCTCATTATGGGTCGCTCTAAAGACATATCTTTGCCTGAGAAGCAGCGAATCTTCGATTCGCGGGAAGTAGGAAAGACACACAGGGAAATCGCAACCAAGGTCGGATGTTCAAGATCGGTAGTGACCAAAGTGCTCCAGAAAGATGTTAAGGGTGTTTCCAACAGCAATCGCAAGAAATGCGGACGAAAGAAAAGCACCACTGAAAGACAAGACCGGGCACTGGAGAAGATGGCAAAGAAAAGTCGATTTCAGTCAACAAGCCACATTACTAAAGAGTGGAAACAGGCTTCTGGTGCCGACGTTTCAAGAAGCACTACCTACCGAAGGCTCCGGCAATGGGGATACCAAAATCGTATAGCTGCCACCAAACCGCTCCTTAACAAAATACAGATTTTGAAGAGGCTACGATGGGCAATTGCTCATCAAACCTGGACTACAGACGAATGGCGGCGTGTGATCTTTTCAGATGAGTCTCGATTTTGTATCTCCTTCAGCGACCAAGGGCCACGTGTTTGGCAAAGATCCACGGAACAGTATAACCAAGAATGCGTCAAAAAGTCTTTGAAGTTCCCGCAGTCTTGCATGGTTTGGGGCTGTATGACTGCTAAGGGTGTTGGTAATTTTTGCTTCATCAAAGGAAATGTAAACGCAACAGTGTACCAAGATATCCTGGAAGCTAATTTACTGCAAGTGCTGGATAATCAGTTTGATAGTGACGCCACAGACATCATTTTTCAACATGACTTGGCACCGGCACACTCTGCCAAGTCCACAACTTCCTGGCTCCGAGAACGATCAATCCCTGTTCTTGAATGGCCGGCGAACTCGCCAGATTTGAACGTTATTGAAGCCTTGTGGGATCAGATGAAGAGGAAGCTTTGCAAAGAAAAACCTACTACCCTTGCAGCCATGAAGATTGTAATACAGAACACATGGGATTCGGTGTCTACACAGAATTGCGAGAAGCTTGTTGATTCCATGCCCCGGCGAATTGATGCTGTTATCAAGGCAAAAGGTGCTTCTACTAAATATTGATTATTTTTTATTTGTATTTAAGTTAATAAAAAAACTATTTTGTTTTCTTAGCTGTCTTGTTCTATTATTTTGAAACGCGAAATATTGAAAAACTGACATTGCAATTGATATGAAAAAAAAGTTTCTATCGTAAAACAACTATTTCAGTTAGTTTAGCATTATAGGAATATTTTAGCACCAATTACATCTCACAGATTGTCCTCAATAAGAATGAGAGATTATGATTAAATTACTTGCAAAATCTTTTTAAACACAGACATTTTTTGAGTTTAAGATTACTCAACGAATAATGTTCTATTAAATTGAAACGTTGAATTTCCCAATGTGACAATAAACTACTCTGTGACAATAAAGTCTGACATATGCAAATATGACAAATGATTAAAAATAGTTGTAATTGTTATTTACATAGAGAATATTTCGCCTACACAATTTAAAAGCAGAAAATTATCTCAAACGGAATGATTTTTACAGTTTTATACATATGTTCTATTTTTTTGACCAGCACGAGTATACACATACATATGCCCACTATTTATAAGTTGAGCTTTCTGGCAGAAGAAAATAACAGTTACCACTTAGTGTGAAGCAATAATCTTTTGTAAAGAATGAACTTCTCTTGGTTACTGGTAGCGTAGGAAAATATATGCAAACAAAGAAACTACATATATAACGCTATAATTTCTTCTACTGATAGTGGTGAGTTTGTTAGCGCAATGGATATGGTGTTTAGCTGCTGATCGCATTTTTAATGTGACTGTTCGTTCAGGTTTTGAATCTCGATGTGGATACACTTGCTAAGTCTAACAACACTGATGAGTCATAGACAGTGTCCGTGGATGACTATATATAGTGTTTATGGGTTCTTTTTTTTTTGATAGAGATTAATAGTGCTAAATAACAAGTAGAGCTATATTTTAATATAAATTTTTATTTATACAAACATTTTAGCTACATATATGCATACATGTTTCAGCTACAACCTTATTTGAAGTGTAGCATCCTCAGGCCGTTATAAGTGGGTCGGATAAGGTTATAGCTGAAACATGTATGCACATATGTAGCCAAAATGTTTGTATGAATACAAATTTATACTAAGATGACATATATATATATATATATATATATATATATATATATATATATATATATATATGAGAGAGAGAGAGATTTATTTGAAAACATACAATAGAACAATGTTTAATTTAGCATAATAATACAACTTAATTTCCGACTTTGATCACAGGTCAGGTGTAGAAAAAAAATCTTATTTTATAAAAAGACAAATAATAAAATAACAAATATAAACGAAGAAACAAAAAGAATAAACTTTAAAAAGATTCAACAAACGAATAAGTGATTTATCTTCAACATCGCATTCTCCCTACCTTGGTTAAGGGTGGGTAAATTGTTTTTAAACTGGCAGTCAGCTTTAAATCGAGGAAATGATCTTACTGGATTTCATCACCAATTTCCGAAGCCAGAAAATTGCTTTAAAATATGGCAACCATTTTTTATAAAGATTTTTGCTTTCAATCTGCAAACTAGAACGTCAGAAATTTATGTTATTTAAACAAGAAAAGCAAAACGCTATTAATATTAATCCTGTTTACACTTTGTACCAAAAAAAAAAAATTATAACTTTTTCTCTCATCTTGTGGTTTTTTTTAATTTTATTTTTTATTCTGGACATCTGAAACATCCATTTATGCTTCTCAGAATAACTATAAACAATTTTGGCTTCAGATTCATGAAATGTCCACCTCAAGAAATTACCTTTGAAAATTATTTAATAATTTCTAAAACAAACTGATAATTCAATGAATTATTCAGACAATCAAAGAAATCCAGAAAACTTCACAAAAGTTAGATCAAAAAAAGCAAAAAGTTAATTAATAATGAAGTGAAATGCTATAAAAAAAGATCGAAACCAGAAAGCCAAGAACAAAGTTTTGAAAAAAACTTAAATTAGACAATTAATTGCTCAACAATGAAATCTCATGAAATTAAATTAACACAGTATTACAAACAAATTAGGTAAAGTTTGCAAACTAAACTAAATATAAACAATTAAAAAATACTAAAACAGTCAGTTGGTTTAATAATATTAAAAAAACTGGTAGGTAGTGTCAGTTTAATTTTTTTTTTTTTTTAATAATAATAATAATAATAATAATAATAATAATAAACTCAAGGGAACTGAAACTGCAAGAAATCTCATACCCCCCCCCCCCCAAAAAAAAAAATTGCACTAGTCTTTGCTGATACCACACAAAATAGTCATGAACGATCAATAAGGATGGAAAGTCCAAGAAGAGAGAGCACTAATCGGACCTCTACTGGAAAGGTGCGGAGAGTACGGGGGGGGGGGGGGGGGTATGGGACATCCTAATGTCAGAGAAGACCAATGGTAAGCGAAAAATCAATGGTAAGTGCCTGTTGTGATAATGCAAAATCATTTGCAATGGTTATCAAAAGAGGTGGAAAGTTCTGGAAATCTGGGGAGACTTCTTGTCACTCAGACTCCAGGGAACACCACCGGTTATTGTCAGTGAGCAATCACTGATGATGATCTGTGTGAGAACTCCTAGTGAGTACATAATAATAATAATAATAATAATAATAATAATAATAATAATAATAATAATAATAATAATAATCAACTGTCAGAAACCCCATAATCTGACCTCTTCCCATAATCACAGACACATGCCACACACATACTGAACCCCTGTGAATGTCGAGAGCACGACCATACGATGCAGCACTGCCTTGTCTGTCCTCTACTATCCAATCAGTGTTCTACATCTACTAATCTAAGAACTCTCAGCAATTCTTTCAACATGGTCATCTCCCTATATTGTCCAGATTTAATTTTCATCAGCCTGTCTTTAAGACTCACATTACACATCCATTGTATAATTCTAATATCATTTTTTTCCATGCAATGCATGTCCTCAACCCTCAATGACGAGGTTTCACTTCCATACATCATCACACTGCCTACACATGCCTGATAGACTCTTCCCTTGGTCAACAGTGGTAATGCTCTGCTGGTTAGTAATGTCAGAAGTTCCCTGAACTTACTCCATCCACTCCTAACTCTTGAATTAGCACCTGCTCTGTAACCATGAACTAGGTAGCATGTTTGCGGTGCATGTTTAGTGTTGCATGTTTGCAGTGCATGTGAATAACAGATTTGCTCCAGATGATAGATGTTTGGCCAAAGGGGAAGAATTTGAAAATGTCTCATTTTATATTTGGCCACCCAGAATTTTATTTCTCTTTGAAAAAAATGTTAGTGTCTCTTTAAATGGGGTTTCATGCTGAGAGTTATATACTTGAGAAAAATAATGTGCTTAGATTGCAAACAGATAGGCCTTTTTAAGTGAATGCTGTTTGGCCGTTATCTCGAATGGATATCTGGGTGGCCGAATAGGGATGACCGAGAAAAAGACAGGAATCTAAGATTTCCGGTCAAAAGTACATATATTCCAGCCTATGGGCAGGAGGAGGGCAGTTAGAGACCTGGCCCTCTGTGAGTTTTTTTTTTAATCTCCCTCCCAAAGTGGTAAGATGTGACACAAGGTCGGAAAGTAGAATTGAAAAGATTATAAATCCACCACCCTAGAGGTTGAGCACTCTGGCCTACAAAAAATGCCTGGCCAGTCCCGTCGGCATTCTCTGATAGGGGCGTCTCAGGCGATTAACAATAAGCTAACCGCTTTCTCAAAGAATGAGAAGGCAAAGCCTGGGAGGGTGGACCCCCTAGAACTGCACAGAACAATCTCTAAGACCGGCGGAATCAAGGTCTGAAGGTCAAGACGGTACCGGTCTACGGGGTGTAGCATCCATCGAAACAGCTACTACACTTTGATCTTAGCCAAAAGTTAGAGGGCAGTTTGTTTATCTGGAGTCTGACAGTCAGTCCGAGCTCTTAAGCTCTAAACTATGGGACTTGTGTTTTGATTTGGCCGGGTTAAGAATTCTCATTGGCAAGTCTACTATTCAACCTAAGAAAACGAGTACCATTGTATTTTCCAAAAAATAAACTGCTGTTAATTGTTTTTAAACTGAATGTGTGGTTTTATTTGGAGGGAGAATTCTTCTGTTGCAGAACTGGCTGAGACCACATGGCTGACACTTAAACTGGCGTTGGAATTGAGCAACAATTTTGGACCGGCACAATGAGCTAACGATTACAGTCTGTGCAGTGACCACACACAGACGCGTTCATACTCCACTCTGTGCTATAATGGTACCAGAACTTTTCGACAACCTCAATAGCTTCATCATCCAGATATACTTTCTCCACATTTGATTTCTCATCCATCTCCATCGTCTTACACTTCTGGCACACAAACTACCAGTAATTCCATTGTGCTCCATTGTGCTTACAAGTACAAAAAAAATAGTGAATTGCACCCGACTCCCTTTTCGCAAACTGTACAGGGGAACTTTCCTCTTTTGGGGAGCTTTTATTGCAGGTACAAACATGAAATTGCCGTAGCATATTATTAGTGCACGTTTACATTATTATATTAGTAATAAACATCACTTCTATTATTTTACTAGATTTGATAATGATAATAAACACTGCTCTATTCTTTTGGGGAGTACAGAAAAGCGGCCATATTTGTTACACTGTAACACAAGAAATCTTATATTACAATCAAACCTCAGTTACATAACCATTAGAAGTACCACCATGCGATATTTGAAGACATTGTAGTGTACCTACAAAAGTTATGGGGAAAGTGCGGTGAATTTTAACATACACTAACAACCATACATTTGAACGACATTCATCGTCCTGTACATACGCAAATTAAAGAATTAAATGAATTAAATATAAAAAAAAAAGAATATATTCCTTTTATTTTTTTCATATTTCACATGACTTCCAATCAGAAAATGAAATTTGTGGAAATTAAATTTCAGTTGAGTTGCGTAAGAATGGTCCCATTGAGAACGGACAGAGATGCATCTGAGAATGCATCGGAACCAAAAATGGGTTGATTTATGCAGAAAGCCTCACGAGTTAACCTTTGTCTGACATCAACTTTTCATTAACGAGAAAATTTAATTTCAAATTTCAGGCTCAAAATCTTTTTCCCCAATTACGGGCAGAGCGGTGCGTGCACGCGCTCTGTACTGGCAATTTGGGAAAATAATTTTATATGAGGTTTCCATATTTAGTCAATATTTGTAAAAAGTCTGGAAGGAATTCAAGATGTGAACAATAAGAGAATCTGCAGAAAAGTCCCAGGAATTAGAAATCGCAGAGTTGGACAGGCTCAGTATTTACTAATGGTCTACAATCTCTATCTATAAAGTTGTAGTACCTGTTTGTTTGGTTTTTTGTTCACAAACTTTTCTTACGGCTTTGAAGATAGACCCCCATAACAATATATATCCTGAAACTACATTAGATAAGTACAGGGTGACCCTCCTACCTGTACCTGGTACGGTATTAATCCTGGACGGTCTCCAGTCGCATGTATATCCTGGTTAAGGGAGATGACAACGTTAGGTTTTTTTCAGTTCTTGCAGGCAGGTGTCGACATCCTCCTAGATACAGTGCCTGGTATTCCCAAATGATCACCCATCTGGTATCGACCAGGCTCAACGTTGCTCAACTTTGGTGATCTAACGAGAACCGATGTGTCAGCATGATTATGCTGTATGCAGGTTGAACACCCCCCCCCCCCCCCCCCAAAAAAAAAACACAGAAACTTGGTGACAAGTCAGTCATAGACTGAAGTACCAAATATGGTTGAATTGTAGAAAAGGTTGACAATTTTATTAATGATTCCATGGCCGGCATTTCTTTGGGGTCACTCTCTATATTTCACTTTAATCAAAGTGTGAACCTATGTCTGTGTGCGTTCACTTCACAGTCTGGGATCATCCGTTTGTTGTCCTCATCTGGACATAAAAAAAACTTACTGCCCAAGGGGTCTCATACCTGGAGAGGCACTAATTTTTCCAAGATGACATTACTATTTCAAAGGTCAGCCTATTTCTTGGGCGGTCTCACTTCTCTCAGCTAAATATTTCTCCCATTGCAGGTCTGTCGTCTGCATGCATTGCAACTATGCACCTCATTAAACATGCAGTATTGCACATGTTTTCAAAAAGAGATACGATAACATTTGCAACAAACATCCAAATAAAGGAAATACACATTTTTACTTTATTTCATGTATAACTTGCAAATTTTAAAAATTAAACAATAACAATAGAAATGATAATATGGGATTCAGGGCTTCAGGCAGGAATACACAATGGTCCTCATTGATTCCTGGGAAATGCCGAGTGTGACTCAAGAGGGTTCAAAACTATAAATTTACTGAAAATTATGCCAATATATCTAAATTTACTTACACCCTACTCACTCAATCAATGCTGAGTACATCCTTGGGCCCCATTCTAAAAGCTGAATATTATAAAATGTAAAAAATAAAAATTTATATGGTGTTACCATTAAATATGTATTGGGGTGAGTTTACTAGTAGATTTATTAGCTGATTATATATATATATATATGATTATTTTTATTTACACAGATATGTACACAATCTGTGACACTGGCATGTCGATGTTATCGATCAACAGCTATTAAATAAAAATAATCATATATAAAAGCTCTATTTGATATTGAACATTTTTTATAAACCGGGTTGAAATTCTTTGGATTACTACCCTGTGGATGTTTTACCTGGATTATTATTATTATATATATATATATATATATATATATATATATATATATATATATATATATATATAAACAAATAAATGATGAAAATAAAAGTTGTGCAAAATACAATATTTATTAAGCCATCAGTTGTTCAAAACCCCTTATTTAAAACCCCTTGTTTTGAACAACTGATGTCTTAATAGATATTGTATTTTGCACAATTCTTATTTTCATCATTTACTTGTTTATATAATTGCTCTATCTCGTATATAGAGCATCAACTTTTCATGATAGGTTTTACTTTAAAGATATACATCATATCTTTATTTTCCTTTCTCATATATATATATATATATATATATATATATATATATATATATAGTCGTACATGTATTGGTTTCTGTAAATGTAAATCCGTAGAAACTCAAGTGTTTATAAAAAGTGCTCAATACCAAGTAGAGCTGTTTATAAGTATAAATTTTTATTTATACAAACATTATTGGTTACATATGTGCATACATGTTTCGGTTGCACTTTCCCGGTCTGATGAGGTTGACTTTCTTGGGAAAGTGCAACCGAAACATGTATGCACATATGTAACCAATAATGTTTGTATAAATAAAAATTTATACTTATATATATATATATATATAAATTTTGATAAAAAAAAGTGGGCGGACCTGTTCTCAGGTTTGTAGGATTATTTTGGAAAATAAATCAATGATATGACATGCATTTAAAATGACCTAACAAAACATTAACATAATTAATCAATGCGCTTAAAATATAAGTATCTCTCTCTCTCTCTCTCTTTCTCTCTCTCTCTCTCTCTCTCTCTTCAGTTACAAAATAATCATCCGGCTGAATAAATCCTTTATTTTTCTAAGAATGTGTTGGTTTAATTAATTGCATAATTATATTAATAATGCATTTGTTTCATCATCAAAAACAAGCAACAAATGAAGACAAGAAAATATCCTTACTCAACAGGAAAACAACAACGTATGCATGATGACACAAGCCACCAACAAGATATCGATTTTAAGTTGATTAGAATAATTAAAGAACTAAATGATTGCATCTACGTCAATGTAACATTATAGCCTGAGATCAGGAGATAATGTTCCTTATTTAATTCCATGCTATGCTGGGTTTTCTTGTCACTTAGTTATTTAACATGTAAGTATTAAGAGCAGGGCTGTTGAGCTAGAGGAAACGCATTGCTTTATCAAATCAAATTTATTGGTAAAAATAGCAAAGTGCAACAAGCCATGTAAAAGGACAGCTATATACTGTCTAGATTGTTTGAACCTGGATATGATAGATATCATCACTACTTACGGGAGGTGACGGTGGTTAAGTGGTTAACAACACATACTGATAACCTGGGTGTGCCAAGTTCGAATCCAGTTCGTTCCACAGAAACACTTTCACTTAGGATGTTGGCAACCTTCACATAGTTCTCCCATGTAAGTACCCAATGTCTTTCTAGAAATATATCGGGGAAACCAATGCCAACAATAGAATCATCTGATTCATACGAAATGAATTAAAGAATCACTATTTATGGTAGGCTGTTCCACACAGCAAACCGCAGATAATGCTGCCTTTCTGCTTATGAGACGAAAGCACCTATGGTACATCTTTTGCTTGGTCCCTTGAAGACCACGACCTGGCACTTAGGTGAAAAACTTAACGAAACGTATATTAAAATTCCGTTTGATGATATTTTACGCCAGAATCGCGTCCTCTCACATCCGTCATTGCATTAAAAGTCAGAGTTGGAGTCAGACCTTTTAAAAATTTCAGGTGTCTGAATCGGAATTGGCATTTGAGTTCTTGATTACATAACCCTGTTTTTCATCAGGTATCACTTATTTGAATTGATTTATTTAGATTTCTTTGATTATTGGAAAGAAATATTTAAAAAACTAAATCTAACACACATTTTTCTCATTTTCTAATAGTAGATTAATGATATAATTTTAGAACAAATTGCCTAATCAGATCACAAATAGTCCTAATTTAAATAATTTTTAAAACAAATGACTTTTAAGAGATATTTTGGGGGTCTATCTGATGAAATATTTAGGAGTATTTGATCTGTATATTCAGCATTTTATAAATAAAGTAAAGTCTATTTTCCTCTTATTTCTTTGACATAAATAGGTCAAAAGGTACATACTTAAAACTGTTCAGTCAGTTTGGGCAAAGTTTTGTTAAAAACAAAAATCTTCAATCGATGTCATCGAGATTTATATTTCATCCTGAACAATATTTTATGGAAGCCTGATCAGTACTAAATATTGTTAGCCAATGGTAGTTCTTGTTGATGTAAAGGTGTATGTGAAACTATGAATATTTTTCTCATTTAAAAATTAAAGTAAACTCCCTAAAGAGACACCTACTTTTTTGTCTAAATTTATACATATAGTAACATTAGAAATTTAAAGTTAAAACTGTTTACAAAAATAACTAAGCAAGTAGTAAAATATGAAGAGATTTGCATGAAGCAAAACTGTATTTAAAGAAAAACTATTGAATACTAATAAAATAAGTAAAACAGTAGTGAAAGGAAGAGTAAAGCGAATAAAAATTAATTAGAGTAATGGACAACTGATCAGCAGTGAATAATGTTAGCCAATGGGAGCGCACCAGTAATTATTTCTTGAAGCACATCCCCATATAAGAATAAGGTACTGTTATAGATGACGCGCCTGATTTCCGTGACCTCGCGTCAACACTGATCGGGCAGGTCGCAGAAGCGCCCGAGCGCTGATAGAATATCATTTTTTCTTTCTTTTATCTTATAAAAACATTGACAAAATTTTACCCCCCTCTCCCCCCTCAAAAAAAAACATTATTTTTACAAAAAAAAATGATTTTAATCTATGTAGTTTTTCTTTAAATTTATTTGTCTTATATTAGCGTCTGCCAGTCTTCCAGTTAGAGCTTGGCAGTTTGAATGCAGGGCTTGGCTATCGCTAAGAATGGGAGCCCTAACCCAGTTTTCTTTCTTTTTTTTGTTTTATATTAGCAAGAAAAAGAAAAGAAAAACAGGGAAAAAAATGAAAAAGAAAACATTGACAAAATCCCCCCCCCCCCCAAAAAAAAATGTTCTTTCTACACATTTGATTGAAAATGGTTCATTTGACCCCCCACACCACCCTACAGTTTGTTCGGTTTTTATTTTTTAATCTATGTATTTTTTCTTTGAATTTATTCACATTCTATTATCACCTGCAAGTCTTCCAATAACGCTTGTCGTCGTCGTCGTAAAAATAATAAAAACGAAATAAATAAAATAAAAAATACTTCAGTCAACCTAAAATCATCCCTTGTCCTTTTGGATGTCACCATGCATGCGTTGACTGATGACACCTTCGGTAGCTTTAATAAAAAGATATCCGACATGCTTCTCACATTAATTATTACATTAATCAAATCAACAACTCTATCTTAGATGAAGGATTAATTTACTATATTTGTCCAGTAGGCTGCAAAAGAGTGGGGTGTCCAATTATTTATTCTAAACTCATAGCGTACTTATTCTTGCGTTACCAGAACATTTTCAAATAAATCTTCTCAGCCCGACGCGAAGTCACGGAAATCAGGCGCGTCATCTATAACAGCACCGAATAATCAAAAAACAGAAAAAAAAATAATTAAATAGTGAAAACGAAAAGTTTGAATTCAACATGGCTTCCCATCGGCTAAAATCATTCTCCGCTGATAACGTAGCTATAATTTTAACCGTAACCCAATTTGCAACATAAAAAAAACTAATGCGTTTTTTATAATATTTATTTGCAAGAGATATAACCAACATGCACGATTAATACACTAACGTTTAAAATGAAGAGTTTGGATGCAAAACACAAACGTCATTTTCAAAATTGTTAAATTACCACCATGAAAAGTGTTGCATTTTATCAGCCTAAATTATTTTGTTAAACTAATGTAATATTAGAACAATATTCTTGCTTCTAATTAAAATAAGCTTTTATGGTAGAATTTAAGATTTGAAATATTCATCTTAGTGAAATCTAATTTCTTATTTGTAAGACATTGAATTTATCGAGTTTTGCATGTAAACTCTTTAACTGTAAAGTTAAAATCGTTAGTAAACCCATTGAAGTAAAAAGAAATAAATGTTCAGATATGAAGATATTTATCTCAAGGAAAGCTGTATTTTTAAAGAAAACATATAGGTCACTGATAGAAATAAATAAACAAATGGCGAACGGAATAGTAGAGTGAATGAAAAGCAATTAGTTTCAGGATGCCTGTGGAGCAATGAAAAAATTTAGCCAATGGAAGCCCTTCTTGATGTAAATGTCTTCATTAGCACACCAGCAATTGTTTCGTTAAACACAGCCATTTAAGAATAATAAAAAAACAAAATTAAGTAATTAAGTAATGAATACGAAAAATAAAAGAATAAGATGGACTCCCATTGGCTTAAAATATTCGCTGCTGATGAGGTGGTCATTATAGTAAATGGCAAAATAGCAACATATAAAAGTCGGTGAGTTTTTTTAATGTTTGTATTAGAAACAATATGCGTGATTATTAGAAGTAATAAAATAATAATAAGACGGTAAAAGCTGGAGAACTAATTCCATCACCATCATCATCATCATCATCATCATCATATTCGGTTTAATGTCTGTTTTACATGCTAGTATACATTAGACGGTTTTTAGAAATTGACTTCCTATCTTAAACTAGGTATTTATTTATACCTCTTTCGCTCAAGTCCATTTTTATCACTTCCTCTCATGTGAACTAAACCTGCTACCTCAACTGTTCTACATCTACTAACCCAAGAACTTGCACCATTCTTTTAACATGGCCATACCATCGAAGTCTCCTGTTCTGCATACATCTTCCTATACTGTCCAAATTTAATCTTCCTCTGAGGTCATCAGTGTATTTAACACTCACATTACACATCATTGGTACTACCAGATCAGGCTGTCTGAAGATATCGGCTTCCTGACCCAAAATGCACCAAACATTGATGTTGTATTGTTTTTTTTCTCTTTGTAAAACTCAATCATGTTCTGCAAAGACAAAAAATAATAATTTCCTTTCATCCCCCTTCTCCCTCCAAAACTTTTACCAAAATGACCGGATTCAGCATAAAATAACCCAAAAAGGGTTGATATGCCGTAAAACAAAACAACCACACCAAATATCATGAATAAACATTTGAAGATATAAAGAACTTAAAGCATAAAAACTTTTGCTAAAATGACAGGATTCAGCATTAAATAACCCGAAAAGAGTTGATATGCCATAAAAACAAAACAACCAAACCATTACACATCCATCGTATCATTCTCATATCATTTCTCTCCACGCTATGTAAGTCCTCAAAACTCACTGGCCAGGTTGCACTTCCATGATTAAAAAAAACAAAAATGTGTTATTTGTTTCTACCTACCCGTCGTTAACCAGATCCGTTTCTGTAATCAAAGAAGGTAGTGTTATATGAGGGATTTTTTTCTGTAGACACCATTCATATGACCTTTTTTCAAAATCATTCATACGACCTTTTTTCAAAATCATTCATATGACCTTTTTTCAAAATCATTCATATGACCTTTTTTCAAAATCATTCATATGACCTTTTTTCAAAATCATTCATATGACCTTTTTTCAAAATCATTCATATGACCTTTTTTCAAAATCATTCATACGACCTTTTTTCAAAATCATTCATATGACCTTTTTTCAAAATCATTCATATGACCTTTTTTCAAAATCATTCATATGACCTTTTTTCAAAATCATTCATATGACCTTTTTTCAAAATCATTCATACGACCTTTTTTCAAAATCATTCATATGACCTTTTTTCAAAATCATTCATACGACCTTTTTTCAAAATCATTCATACGACCTTTTTTCAAAATCATTCATACGACCTTTTTTCAAAATCATTCATATGACCTTTTTTCAAAATCATTCATATGACCTTTTTTCAAAATCATTCATATGACCTTTTTTCAAAATCATTCATATGACCTTTTTTCAAAATCATTCATATGACCTTTTTTCAAAATCATTCATATGACCTTTTTTCAAAACCATTCATATGACCTTTTTTCAAAATCATTCATACGACCTTTTTTCAAAATCATTCATACGACCTTTTTTCAAAATCATTCATATGACCTTTTTTCAAAATCATTCATATGACCTTTTTTCAAAATCATTCATATGACCTTTTTTCAAAACCATTCATATGACCTTTTTTCAAAATCATTCATATGACCTTTTTTCAAAATCATTCATATGACCTTTTTTCAAAATCATTCATATGACCTTTTTTCAAAATCATTCATATGACCTTTTTTCAAAATCATTCATATGACCTTTTTTCAAAATCATTCATATGACCTTTTTTCAAAATCATTCATATGACCTTTTTTCAAAATCATTCATATGACCTTTTTTCAAAACCATTCATATGACCTTTTTTCAAAATCATTCATATGACCTTTTTTCAAAATCATTCATATGACCTTTTTTCAAAACCATTCATATGACCTTTTTTCAAAACCATTCATACGACCTTTTTTCAAAATCATTCATACGACCTTTTTTCAAAATCATTCATATGACCTTTTTTCAAAATCATTCATATGACCTTTTTTCAAAATCATTCATATGACCTTTTTCAAAATCAAAATGTAAAAGTTTTCAGATACTTGTTTTCACGTCAGATATTATCAGAAAACAACAAAAAAAATTTAACAATAATTTAGTAATAATAAATAAATTAATAAATTTAAGAGCGAAATTTGCTGCGGAGAGCAAAAATGGCAGAATCTGTCATTTCAAAGATAACTTCCCTGCAAAAAATAATCCGAGGAGGATAAATTATATTTGCAAATAAATTAAATCAAATAAAAATGTTTCGTTCTCTCTGTGGATAACTATATATATATATATATATATAATATTTATAAATAAATATTAAATTATTAATACCTACAGACGCTAGCGTTTCAAGCTTATTGCTCTCATCAGTGCAGGAAAGTAACAATTTCAGATGGTCGGGAGGCGCGAACCTGGTTCACAGAGTCAACCTAGAATCTGCAAGCAGTCGCCATATCCACTCGGCCAACAGAAACTGTCACGTAATTAAGGCAAATTAAGATTTATATGTACTTAGAAGCGGGCACAGATAGAAGACTAGTCGAGAGTGTTCTACGAACTTATTCGGAACTTTGCATATATATATATATATATATATATATATATATATATATTACACAAAAAATTACAAAACGAAAAACCGAAAATATTTATATGTTCATCGATGTTTCGTCTTTATTGTTCAGAGACTTACTCAGTTTGAAGAAGAACATAGACGTTAAAATTCGAAATATGTGGTGAGTCTATGAAGTGGAATGAATGCTTTTTTATATATCAATGTTATGTAAAAAGTGTTGTTGGGAATGTGGTGTAAAAATAGCTAGTCTGGAACTAAATTAAAGTTTTGTTCTTTTAGTATTATTTTGTTGATTAAAAAAGATAAATTGAAGAAGCCATTATGTTGTTTAATCATATTTTAAATTCTATGTTTTTCTTCAAATCTGTAAACTTGAGAAAGTCTTTGAACAATAAAAACGAAACATGGATCAACATATAAACAATTTTTCATTATGTTTGATTATTAATTCCATAACTATCATATATATATATATATATATATATATATATATATATATATATATATATGATGAAAATTATGGCAATAATATACCCACGTGATGGAAAATGAAAAAGGAAAAACCAAAATTATTTATATATTCATCAACGTTTCGTTTTTATTTCAAGACTTCTTCAGGATGATGTATTTGAAGAAATAACAGACAAGTATAATATGTGAAAATATTTGGGCTTTTGTGACGTGAAAATGTTTTTGTTCTTTTTTCCAAACAAACCCTAGCCGTTAGAATTCAAAATGTGTGATGTGTTTATTAAATAGAATGAATGCTTTTTCCAAACGAAGCATAGTTGTTAGAATTTAAAAAATGCGGTGCGATTATGGCATACAAAGAACAAAAACATTCTTTTCACGTCACAAACGTACCAAATATTTTCAAATATAGTACTTGTATTTTATTTGTTCAAATCAATCATCCCGAGAAGTCTTGTAATAAAGATGTAACGTTGATGAATATATAAATAATTTTTGTTTTTCCTTTTTCATATATATATATATATATATATATTTGTCGCTCCTAGAAAAAATAGAGCACTGTAAGTGTAGTATTAACACAGCATGACGTCACTAGCTTTAAATGCATCGTTCCTTTCATTAAAAAAGTAGAACGTTCTCAGACGTTAAGCCACCGATAAAGTGTTAAAATTATCACAGTTTATTTGCTGTTCAAAAATTGGCCGAGTGGTTAAGGCGTCGGATTTGAGTTGCAAAAATACTCGTAATCCAGAGTTTCGAATCGCATGACCGGTAGTGAATAGTTATATCTCTATGCTGATTAGTCCCGATTATTAAGGACGAAACGTATACGTACATAGATAATAAACAATAACAAATATTTATTATTATTTATTTTGTTTGTATGTGTGTGTGTGTGTGTGTGTGTGTGTGTGTGTGTGTGTGTGTGTGTGTGTGTGTGTGTGTGTGTGTGTGTGTATGTATCGAGCAGTAAGAGAGAAAGAAAAGGAGAAATAAAAAAGGTATTTGTGAATGGGTGTATGTATATATGTATGTATGCTTACGCGCATAGGCACGTGTCGGTGTATGTGTGTGTGTGTGTGTGTATCAATGTACATGTACACGTCCCATTACGTGTGTGTGGACGCGTATGTGCGTGTGCTCATTTATACACATATTTAATTTATGATTTTTCTACTCTTTCCCCCTCATTGCCTGGGAAAACCTCCCACCGTACACACGCAAACCCCAAACACCGATGAAGACTGAAGGATCAGTCGAAAATTTTGTTCTCCATACCATCAACAAGAAAAAACTATTTTTCTTTACAGAACAACTTATATTCCTACACGTCACAAAATAAATAAATAGAAAAATAAATAATAAAAAGTTATAACACAATATAAACTTTTTTTCATTTTATTTTTTTATATACATACTTATATATATATATACATATATATTAGTCATCTACAGACTGTTTCACTGCATCAGGCAAATGCTTCAAGCAGAAAGAGAAAGATATATCTGAAAAGTAACAAGATTGTATGTGCCGTGTGACCTATGGGTGAAAAGGAGATATGCGGATTGTGTTCTCATCTCATGATAACTTGGGAGTATTGAACCGTAATTCTAGATTCCTGCAACCATTTAATTTTTTCTCAGATGTTTTTGTTTACACTTTCTCTTTTACAGGTCGTTCAGTTATGAGCACTGACGAACGAACGCTGAACAGCAATGAATAAAAAAAAAAATATATCTTCATACTGAAACGACCTCCATATTCACACAATCTTGCTCCGTTTGACACTTTTTTTCCTTTTTCCTCAAGATCAAAGTGACCATTAAGGGAGTCAGTTTTAAAGTCATGGAGGCCATCAAGAGAAGCGTAACGATGGAATTGAAAGGCATCCCAAAAGAATCCTTCCAGTAGTGCATAGAAGAATGGCAAGGGACATGAGACTCGAGGAGGGGGGGGGGGTTATTTTGTTCATTGGAATTGAAATAAATTGTTTGTGATGCTAGTCCTGTTACTTTTCAGACAACTCGTATACAGATATTACAAGTCTCAAGATTTCAATTTTCTTTTTATCTCTACCAATTTGATTCTAGAGTATTTTGAATCAGCCAAAGTCATAAGTCTTAATTATTTTTTTTTTAATTAAAAAATACTTGAAATCATCAAATGACTGATTGTATTTAAATAAAAAATCAATGAAAAACTAATGATTCTTTTTTTAGAATTAAGCAAAAAAAAGAATCATTGCAAGAAGCTTTTCTCTTGTGACAAATGGCAAATCCATAGACTATTAGATAGTTGCACATCAAACTACAACAATGAAAAAAGTTTGTGTGATGTAGCAAGATCATGTAGGAGTGTGTGAAAATAATGTTAAAAACGGTATTTTATACATAAGTTTATAGTTGTGGAAAATTTCATTAGAAGACAAGTTAAAGTTCAGATTACATGTCAGGATATTGCATCACAAAGAGAAAGTCAGTAGTGACACATATCGGATAAGCTGATGCAATCTTTCTCTTTTTTCTGGACTGCAAGAGAGACGGTGGTCGTGCTATGCAGGATGGGGTGGGTATTATCTATTATATACAGGGAAGTATCTGCGTGTATGTGTGTGTGTATATATATCCAGCTAAAAGTAAAACCTACTAAATAAACACCTACAAAGTTGGTATATTCTTGATCAGCGTTGTCCAGAATGAAATATATCTAAAATTTAGAAAAAATATCGATTCTTTGACCCTAAACTGCTGCCGATTTCGTCAGGGATGGGGGGGGGGGCGACTTGTTTTGTAATTTTCATGGACTAACTAAAGTAAAGTACCTCCGATCTTTTTCAAAAAGTTACTTCCCTTACATCCACTCAAGTAATCTATAAAAAGTGTATGTCCAGAGAGAGGTGGGGAGAGGGGGGCCGAGGAAAAGAGAGATAGAAGTTTTAATATAAATATTTAACACTTTTGCCCCGGGCAACGCTGGGTAGCCCTGCTAAAAGAAAGCATTGTTTAATCCCAATAACTTTGTGCTGTTATTATTTGTAACTACAACTATTAATCAACAATGCATGACAGAACAACAACAGAAAAGCAGAGAAGAGACAAACTGATGCTATGTGTCATCTACGCAACAAACTTCAGCTGTTCATGTGATGAGCCACCGTCTGCATCATCTGCTGGGATCAAAACATTGATCTCTATAATGCTAGAGTATTATAAAAGGGAAAGTCAAAAGGTTCCCAGAAAAACGTTAACATTTGCTTATAAACAAGATTAAATAAAGTAATCTTAATTAAAATCCGTCTCTGGGATGTGTAGGTTTGTAAATCCAAGTGGTGTCATTTGTCCTATGGCTCACATGATGTGTGGTTAAAAGTGCTCAATTTTTAATACTTTAACTAATGAGCACTGTTGAAGGGAAAGCAAATATTAAGTTTTGGATTAAGAATAAATGGAACCCTGGATAGATTATGCTTCAGAATTTTGACATGAGAATTCATAATTTGTATTATTTGGATTATTCGGACTACTGTTCTCATGTTAAATGTTATTCTCACAACGTTTCGGTCGATGTAACCTCCAACTTTCTTCAGGTGCATCTTGTTAAACTGAAGAACCTGTACGAAATTTTCAACATAAACCTTTATCTATGGGGATAGCTTGCTCTCGTTCCGTCAGCTATTACAAGGTAGAAGTCTTAAGTAATTCATAATTGTATTTTTAGTATCGCCTGTACTGAGGATTGAACCTTCAATCTCAAGAAGACTTTCACTTAGAACAGATTATTACTTAGCACTTATACTCGTTGTGTCATGGGTCCTTGCAGTCTGCAACACCCTGGATAGATTATTGAAACTTTAAACCAAGTTTATAAAGATTCTTTCCCATCTAAAGCAGTTTTTAATGACTGGATAAAAGTTTTAAATAAGGTCAGAAAGGGCTTGTTAAAAATTCAAGAAAGGAAACACCTCCCACTTCAACATTAAAATGCATTGTTGGCTATTCTTTTTCGGTGATTATCTCATTGGATGCATTAGGTATAGGGACAGTCCACATGGTGAACTTTGTCGCAATCTTTGTTTTCTTCCTTATAGAGCTGGATTGGGATGAATAGCCGTATATGAATAATGTTGAATATTCATAATATTAATTTATTAAATTCTACAAACCATCATCTACAGCCGGGTTGGTTTGTTGCTTCATAAATTCCTAGACCTTTCCATTACCATTTGCAGGTAAGTCACATGAAGATGCTTATACTGGGTTTCACCAACTCCTAATTAACTGCTGACTATTATAAAATGTCCCTCTTTTCTAACACATAATCTTGCTTAACCAATCAGAGTCTTTGGTATCTCTCTGCTCTGTCTCCCCCATCAACATCCCTTTACTAGCTATAAAAATAAACTATAATGCTGATGCAGAATCTGGTGGAAAATCGGCAAACTACAATCGATGCAATTGCCAAAGTTGGAATCTTGCATGGCTCAGTATTTTCAATCCTAAATTAAACTCTTGGTCTGGGTAATCTTTCAGCTCATTGGGTCCGAACAGCATTGCATCATGACCAGCTCGGCCAAAGAGCTGACCTCATACTTTTAATGTGGATTGGAACAAATGAGGCAGAACTTTATGGAGAGTTTGTGACCAAAGATCAAAACTGACTTCATCAATGATACAGAAAGTAAAATTATAAATAGAAAAACTTCTAAAATCAGCTATAGCTGTATGGATAATATAGAAAAAATGCATACTACTATTAACAATGATAATAATGTTGTTTGATTTTATGGCATGTAAACTCTTTTGTATATTAAGTCGTTTTGTTAGCACATCTATATACTTATAAAGTTGCGTAATTTCCCGCTCTAACAGTGAGATTAAAACACTGATTTCAACTTCACACAATAGAAGAAAATAGTTTCTAATATACTGATCATGTGTATCCAATCAGTTGTAAGACTAACTAATTTGCATATTGCTTTGCAGAAGGGCATCTCATTAATTAAATATTCGTTTTTATTGTTTTTAATTTCAATGATTATATTAAAATGAAAACAAAGTTCTATTTACAAATATTTTTTATATTGTGAATAAAGGCTAGGCATTTTTGGTGAAAACTACCTGGTCCTTTAAGATCAATTTATTTCTGGGTGAACTTTGTTGGTTTTTCAACAAGTTGCAATCCAGTTATAAATTGTAAATTAAAAACAAAAACTCCCCCATCCCTAACAACACAACCGCACCATGGAGTACCCCCCCCCCCGCCTCCGCCAAAAAATATTTAAAATAATATAGAGCAGATGTTTCTTGGTTTCCTTGGGCAACGCCAGGCCAAGGGTCCTACTAGTATTTTATAAAATTCGGTCCTAGTCTAAGATCAGCTACGGTCTCTGACTTTACCCTGGGATCGAATTTCTGGGACCCTAACAAAAGTTCAAAGCAATAACACCTGATTGATTCCAAGAAAAGATACTTAATAAATGACTTAGCTAAATTCTAGTACCCCTAACTCCTCAAAAACAAACATTGTCTACAATTCTTAAAACTCCAACCATCAACCCCTCACCTCCCTCCACATACACACTTTCCAAAATAGTGGATAGCGCCCTCAGGTGTCACTGTGGTCAGCCAGTCAACGTGAATGGACTCCACACTCTTTCATGTAGAAGGAGCGCCGGCAGATTCCCTAAACACAATGCCTCTTTGGTTTTGGGATTGAGTTATCTTTGAAAAAAAAAATCCATCTTAATTTTTTAAATTAGCCGTGATTTACAATTTACTCACCAAGTTAATTACTAAGTTTCTGTCTATTACTCTCACCCTCTCTCACTCGATGTTGTTTGATGTCCCCCCCTTCACTCGTATTTCATACAGTCTTTATCACTTTCACTTTCATCACTCATTCTCTCTCCCTCTGTTTATTCAGAGTCAGAGATAATAAAACTAACTATAAAAATTGGAATAGTCTATTATAAATAATACTGAATATCCCCACACTATTAAAACTCAACGAGTGATCAAAGGAGTTACTTTTTTTTTCTAATATATATATATATATATATATGTAAGTAAATTTCACGTACAACAAAATCGTAGGATAAATTTCAGAGGAAACATTTTTTAAATCAATGAAACGGGCGGGCGAAAAAAAAAAAGAAAATTGCTAAAATTTTCCTTAAGGCCTTAACGTCTAACCCTCTAAGAGGAAACGTCAGAATGATAAATTAAAAACTAAGAAAATCGAATGAGATATGAGGGGAAAATTGTTTAAGTTGGAGAAAACGATTGAGAAAAAAAAAACGTAAATCTCTCAACGTTATGGTGGATTTGAATCATTAAAGATCTCCAACTGATGCTTCAAAATCTTTTGTCTACACAGGCTAGGTCGAGAATTGTTAATAACTAACGCCTCAATAATATTGAGATGGTAGTTCGATCTGGCACCGTGTAAAACAGACAACCACCCATCAGAATACTTGTCAGAACAACTATTTGTACCAACCAGGTGATTACTGATGGCGGATTCCTGTGCTTATATATATATATATATATATATATATATATATATTTTTGTGTGTATATATATTAAGAAACTTTACCGAAACTGTTCAATGTAAAGGCTTGATGAATGTTAACATTTAACAACAGAGCATATATAAGTAAACAATGGTATTTCAAATTCCAATGATCAAGTCTTTATTCATTTTTTCTTGCCGAATTTCAACATAATTCAATGTAACAATTGTTTCACATACAAACAAATAACCGGGAATACACATATAATTACCAAGATCTTTCGTTCGTGCAGCTAATCAGAAAATCATCAGATCACATTTTTCTCTGTTTGTCTTCTGATGAGTTGCATGAACGAAAGATTCTGGTAATAATATGTTTATTCTCAGTTGTTTGCGCGAAACAGTTGTCAAATTACATTGATTTATGTTGAAATTCAGCAAGAAAAAATAAATAAAGACTTGATCATTGAAATTTGAAAAAACATTGCTTAAGCCAATTTTTTTTATATATATATAGGTGTACTATATGCTAACAATACAAACTTGTATAGTATGTTTAGAAGAGAAATTTCAGATAAGGACAAGATAAAGTATTGAATATAGGAAACTAATTTTAGATAAGTGCAGCCATATAAATATGTATCGACTTTGCTACATATCACCACATAAAACATCCATAAAACAAAAGAAACAATAGTTTTATGGTTTTATGCATCGTAGTTAGAGCAGAGATCAACATTGAATTCATTAATATACTACAGAAAGCAAAACCAATCCAGACAATGGGTATCAAAAAAATAAGCTAGAGCAGAGAAATTCAAAGTGGAAAGATCAACTGTTTTCGGAATAATCTGATTATGTGTTCCACGCCTTTCAGACATTTAATGCCAGTTCATGTTTTTTTCTTATTACATTCCTTCACCGGGGATTGAACTCACAACCTCTAGGTAGACATTCACTCTAGCATATCTCTTAACTAACACTTATATAGAATTGGCCATGCGTCTAGCAGGGCATTTAGAAAGTGTGGAAGATGGAAACAGAGAATCTACCTCAATGGATTGAATAGGGGGTTCAGTTAAAATGTTGACTATGACAAAAGGCAGCTGGAGAAGTATAATGGCTGAAACGTTACGAAAACGACAGCAACCAAAATGAGCAACAGTTAGAGTTACATGCTACATTATTTTTCAATGTAACCACTACTGGAGGAGACGACCATCTCAAGGTGGGTGCGAAATGAGTCACATGCTTTTGCGACCATTTCCTTGTCTATAGTGGTGAACAGCTCCATATTAGCAGCCTTCAGAGTATACGTGTCGTAAGCATGCTTGTTGGTCTTGGCTTCGATCACGCTCCAGAAGAAATAGTCATCAGGGTTGCAGTCAGGTGAGAAGGGCGGTCACAAGTTCGGCGACCAGTAATAGGGAACATTTTTGAACAGCCACAAATGGGTTGTCTTGGCGAAATCATGCATGAAGACGTAGGTGCGTCTGGTGGCGATCTCGCCCATCCAGGTTTTCACCATACTCCTCAGCGCCTTCTGGTAGATCTCGGCAGTGACTTTCAGGTCCTTTTGAAAGAAGAACGGAAGCATGACATCTCCCTCACTGGAGATGACATCAAGGATCATAACGGAGGAGGGAAACTTTTTATGCTTCATGACAGGAACCTTCTCGGTGTATTTGCAGATTCACCTGTCGTTCTGTCTATTGCCCGTTTGGTCCTGGTCGAAATTCTTTTAATCAGAGAAGAAGCTCAGCATTCCGGCAGACCCGTACTTGAGCTCATTCATCAAAGCCAGCGCCTTGACCTTCTTCGACTCCTTGGAGGCATTTGTGGTAGAGAAATAACCAATGTCCTTCTTGATCGTTCGACAGATCGTCGACTTGTGACCGCCCATTTCAACAGTGATCTTTGCATAGCTCTGGCTGTGGGTTTTGCTGCAATACTCTGTATATAGATTTGGTCAGGTGTTCAGTAGGACATTTACAAGACATGAAACATAGAAGCAGAGAACTCTACCCGAGTGGATTAAGTCGGGTGTTCAATTCAAAATTCCCAAAAGGTTATCGACTATGATAAAAAGCACTTGAAGAAGGCTGTAAATTGAAAAACACTTCAAAATTGGTAAATAACAAAAACCACATGTCAAAAATATCAGTAAATCTTCATTTTCAATTAGAACTTCAATTCGGTTCAGTGGAATCTAATTCCTCTATTTCTTTCATTGGTTTTCATATTAAGACATTTTCTTTTGTTCCGAAAGATCAACTGATATTGTCAGTTGATATTTGATCTAAGAAAAAAGGGAAAGTCATATTTTCTTTCAACAAAAGGAAGAAAATTACTTTCTCTTAGATTTCAACTTGGCATCTGTTCAGCATCATCACCATCATCATCATCATCATCATCATATACAACCTGTCAAAACAACAATGACTTGTCATGATCATACTTCTCCCCTTGTTTCTGTCTTTCGCATTATCTTGCCAATCGCTCATATTCCTGCATTTCAATTTTCTTTTTATCTTTGTATCTTAGACTGGGCCTACCCTGGTTCCTCCTTCCTTCACAGTTAAGAATATAGTAATTGCTTTAATAGTCATTCATATTCGATTCTATCCAGATGTTAAATCCATCGGAGATTCTTCTTTATTAGGAGATCCACCACAGATGGTAGTTTCTGCATGTTCCAGTGTTTCCTAGTTGGTGACCATGTCCTGCTAGACTACATTCATAATCTCCTTGAGATGACACACCATGGAGCTTTTTCACTTCAGTGTCATATATATTCCAAGTTTCCGAGACAACTTCTCTGTAGATTTTACATTTCATGCAGGCAGTATTTGTTGTGTTAAAATCTTGGTTCTCTACAAATCTTTGCCACTTTCTTATTTTAAACAAACTCAGAGAGCACTCACCCTGTAAATAACACATGTAGAGCAACTATATTTACTAATAGATACAATTCTTATAAAAATATTTTCTAAAGTGTTTATTGCAGCTGGGTACTGATACTAGAACCGTGATTCTATGTTAGAGAGAAGTTTCATATGTATCTCTGAAGGTTAGTCATTGTTTAATTAACTTCCAAATTTTCCATACACAGAATGTTTTTTGTATCACATGACCATTACTATTTTGAACATCTGGAATCGTTTTTTATTTATTTACTTTATCAACCAGTCAGTCCTTGGTCTATAGATATATTTTAAAGGTCACTAGTTTCTCATTACTTGATACCTGCCTGTACATGCACTTATGACCAAGTCTGGCACAAGACAACCTATCAGGTGTCACGCTTGAAAACTACATGCAATGTATCTGTGACCAAGCATGGCCCAAGCCCATCCCTACCTGTATACTCAAGGCATTATATTACGTCTACTGATCTACCTTTGTATCTGTAGACCAATATATCTATCACAGTGTATTCTAATAGAAAACATGTTGTAACAACTACAAGCTCCTCAAACAATACATATATAAATGCCATCACACTAGTTGCAAATGTGTCATAAAAAATCCTTTGAGGGTTATATTGAAGTTAGCTCAAAAAATGGCTGCCAAATTTTTTCGATTAGTTTCGCCTGACTTTGTAAGCAGTAACAGAGCAAAATATTCTGCCATATTAATTTGTTGTGTGATTTTTGCGGATTTCTTTTTTTTTCCTCAAATATATATTACTTTTTGTATATATACAAAAAGTAAAAAGAAATTTTAAAAAATAAAATATAAAGAGATGGGATCGCCCGATCGCTGAAGATGCAATGCTAAAAAAGTAATTTTTTCATATTTTATCTTATGTCGCTGTTGTGTCGAATGTAGAACTCAGAATTAAAATACACTTTCTATGCTTTTGGACTAGGATCATAGTGTAGTATCTGTTCTCTTCAATGACGGTACAATAATATTGTGAGGTCTACATTTGTGCCGGACGAATGGAAATATGTCACAGACTCACTTTAAGCATGGCAGTAATAAACAGATGAAGGATACAACTGTGGAATTTCCACGGGTCTCACTAGTATATTTATGTTATCAATTAATATATTATGTATGCATATATTTGTTTCGGTATATACTTTAGTTTTATGTAAATGGGGGAAAATGGTAGACAACACATATAGATTTCTGTTTTATATCATATACTTATATGGATGTGTATCAGAGTGTTAAAGACAGACTAAGATCTGATGACCTCAGAGGAAGATCTGTAGAGTATAGGGAGATGTATGCAGAACAGGAGACTTTAATGGTATGCTCATGCTAAAAGAATGGATGAGAGTTCTTGGGTTAGTAGATGTAGAGGTAGAAGATTCAGTTGGCAGAGGCAGACCAAGAAAACATGGAAGGAAGTGATAAAAATAGACTTGAGAGAAAGAGGGATAATAAAGACCTGACCAGAGATAGGTTAGTTTGGAAGCAAATTTCTAAAAGTCGTCCAACACATGCCAGAATGTAAAACAGACCTTAAACTAACTATGATGTTGATGATATATAATCAATTATATTATGTATATGGGAAATGAAAAAGGAAAACCAAAAAGGATGTTTTTTTATATATTCATCAACGTTTCGTCTTTATTTGTAAGACTTCCTCAGGATGATAATATTAAGAAAAATGTCATGCAAGTACGTG
The DNA here is from genome assembly GCA_963556195.1 of Sepiola atlantica. NCBI lineage: Eukaryota > Metazoa > Mollusca > Cephalopoda > Sepiida > Sepiolidae > Sepiola > Sepiola atlantica. Next base: position 24,463,716 of record OY744516.1, on the reverse strand, counting down.
AGAATATTGGGTTTACATAATGTGTTGATGAGAAAAAGTAGTAGCCACTACTGGGTGCGCAGGAGCGAGGTCCATGCTTAGTGAAGTCAGTAGCATGGAATGAAATTAATGAGGATGGTTCTGAATGAAAAAGTGGAGGGGTGGGGGTGAACGGAAATAATGTGGATGGCTGTAAGTGAAGAAGTGGGTGGGTGGGGAAAGAGGAGGGAAGGGGTGAGGCTCTGTGACTTTGGTATGTGGATAATGTCATAGTTTTAGAAAAGATTTGAAAAATGAAAGTGGTTTGAAAGTGGGAGGGTGGGTAAGAATGTGAGAGAAGTAGTCGAAAGGGTGAAATGGGTGAGGGGGAAGAGGAGAGATTTTGTTCTAGTTAGGTATATTATGTATATATATATATATATATATATATGTACATAATATACCGAGTTTCCGTGACTTTGCATCATCAACGTTCAGGCAGGTCTAGGAAGTGCCTGAGAGTTGACAAAACTATTAACCAATCAGATTGCAGCAGGCATTAGACAATCAGGTTCCAAGCAAGCAGACGATAACTTTTGGAAGAAATTAATTTCTACGATCTGCAGCACGTAAAAAAAAAAACGAGTTTCTACAATCTGTGTCAGCGCGTTGAATCTCCCGAAGGACTCATTGAGTTCTGTCAGCAACGGTCACTTCTAGCAAAAGACTACCACTAAACCCTAACCCAAAAAATGTTAAAAAGAAAAAAATATTGAGAAAAAAAAACAAACAAGAAACTGGTTAAAAACAGTGGTTCCGTTGTTTGTTATATAAAAAAAAATAATGTTGAAAACAGTTTGTTTTTTTTTCCATCAAAGTAAGAGTAAGCATAAGGTTAGCATAGTAGAAAAATTCCATTACAATTTAACAGACTAGAGTTATGACTAAAATGTAGGATATGACATCATGAGAGGAAGTATGTGGCAGAGAAGCGAGATTGATTGTCTGTTTGGGTGTACAACATCAAAATGATCAAACGTCTTTTTTGATGTTCACCACCCCTAGGAGGTGTGCAGGGGGGGGGGGGAGAAATTACATCTTGATGCACATTGATGTAAATTTCTGAAAAAAATAAAGTAAAACCCAGAAGCAAATAATGGTGTTATTTGCTGTTCTTTTATTTGCCTCTATGATCCCAGCTACAAACAGAAGAAAGAAAAAAAGATCAACATCGGTGACTGTCACATCACCACTATGACTTCAGAGTTCAGAAAGACGAAAAACTGTTTTCCGTCAACAACATCGGTCAGTTCTTCACAGAGGGGATCAAAGAACACCGCAACAAAAATTGAATAAATTAAGATGTGTGCAATCCTCTTTGGGCAACAAAAACTCATCTCCTCTGCAGGCATTCACAAATGCGCATTTAAACATTTATCTATCGATCCCACTTTGGCCATATCCACTTCAGTTTATTCCTATCTAGTTCATTACCAATCTATCAGTCCTAATCTGTTCATCCATCGATCTTTACCGAATCAGATGTCTCTGCTTATTCCAATCTACAAATTTATCAAGTTTATAGCGCCATTAATGTTTTATTATCATTGAAACTAAAAATCCCGGTTTATTTACCAATTTATTTTGTCATTTTTGTTCACCCCAAACAAGACATATTGCTACTGAGACGTAAGAGGCTAATGTGATTAGGGGCCAGATTTATAGAGGGCATCCTAAGTGGGGAGTTGCGTAGCAAAATATATGTTGTTGATATTACATTTAAATTTCTACATATTGGTACAGCCGAGAAAACAGGGAGCAGTGAGGGAATTCCAAAGGCAAGCCGTCCAAGGAAAGAAACTATTAGAGTAGAACGTTTTCCGGCATCTGGGGATTTCTACAATGAAGGGGTGGGATGTTGCTGGTAGTCAGGTTGGTCGGAGGTATTTATGTTAAGGGGGTACAAGTGAAGTAAGTTCATCGGAGCATATTACATGGAAGTACTTGTAAATCAAACACAGGGATGCAACATTGCGGCGATGGGACAGGGGCTGGAGCTTGGTAGAAAGTGCGGAACCTATTAGGTGAGAGACTGTTTAGGAGGGAGAAACTAGTGGTTAGTACACCAGCCCAAATATGGCAACAATACTTCATGCATGGGTGAATGGTGGCTTTATAAAGATATAGGATAATGGCAGGTGTGAGAAGTTTCTAGCCCGGTAGAGGGAACCCACCATCTTTGCAGCAGACTTGGCAGTATCTTCTATAAATGTATAATTTATAAGTTTATAGCACCATTATTTTTTAATTATCGTTGAAACTAAAAATCCAATTTCATATAAACAGAGAAAATTCAATATTTAATATATTACGGTGTTCAATGAGATTAGCATTTTCTTTTTCTTATGAGTTTCCACTTATCAAGGCCAAAAGCTACTCAAGAATAGGCGTTAATAAGATGAATTGTCAGTTGAATGATGAAGAATACTATGTGAGAACTTAAACCGATGAACCTGGAGGAAAGCAGTTGCGTGGTAATTTGTTCCACAGACAGGAAGCCCTTGGAAAGAAACTGTTCATGGAAATTCTGCCTGACACATGGAGGAAGAAAGGAAAGTTCTTTTCCTGTTGTGGTAGCTAGACGAGTTCTTGCTGTGAATGTCTTAGAAGGACGAACCAGAGATTTGAGCTCAGTCGAGAACCTTTGATGGAAATAACGATAGAGTAGAGAAAGACTAGCAATATCTCTTTTGTGAGAAAGAGGTTATAAAGAACAGAAGAGATCACCCCACACTAGATTGCAAAGTCGATTTTGTACTCTGTCTAGGCAAAAAAAAAAAGAGTGCTCTTAGTAGCGCCTCCCCAGATGTGGCAGAAGTACTCCATCTTAGGACGTATCTGACTTGCATATATTATTCTGATTTGGAATGTTTCACAGCTGCATTGGCAATTGTTTTCCAGAAGAGTTGAAGTGAGAGCAAGTCTCCTTAATACACTTCTCAGTCTACCAGCAGACTTTAAAAGCAAAGTTGTCTCCTTAATACACTTCTCAGTCTACCAGCAGACTTTAAAAGCAAAGTTGTCTCCTTAATACACTTCTCAGTCTACCAGCAGACTTTAAAAGCAAAGTTGTCTCCTTAATACACTTCTCAGTCTACCAGCAGACTTTAAAAGCAAAGTTGTCTCCTTAATACACTTCTCAGTCTACCAGCAGACTTTAAAAGCAAAGTTGTCTCCTTAATACACTTCTCAGTCTACCAGCAGACTTTAAAAGCAAAGTTGTCTTGAAGCTTCTAACCCATGACTCGCCAACCTTTTCTGCTTCTGTGGGCTGATTGTGATGATTTTTGTGTTGTTATTGTATCAACCCTTTTCGGGTTACTTAATGCTGATTTAATTTTGAATCACATTGTACAGAACAGTTACTATGCTTTGATCCTAGTCTTAGAAAGTGTATTTCAGTTCAAGTTTCACCTTCAATACAACAGCGACATCAGATGGAATTTAAGAAATTACTTTTTTTGCCTTGCATTTTCTCTTCTTTTAAAAAAGGGGTGGAGAGTGATAACGTACATATGAACATGAAATTGCCTTATCATACTGGAAAAGAAAAACGTAAATGATCATATGCTGTATTATTTAATAACTTTTACAACAGCTGTTATTAGAAAGAAGTTCATTTTGGAACAAAATCAAGGTAAAAATAATTAACCTCTGGCTGACAGCCTCTCTCTCTCTCTCTCTCTCTCTCTCTCTCTCTCTCTCTCTCTCTCTCTCTCTCTCTCTCTCTCTCTCTCTCTCTCTCTCTCTCTCTCTCTCTCTCTCTCCTCTCTAAGTGTGACGTGCTAACCAAGTGACCCACTATCGCATGTACAAAATCTTGACGCTGTTAAATACATAAACCACACCTGTTGTTGTTGTTTAGGTCAAAGAAGAGGAAAAGCAATAGCTAATAAACAACATATATGAAAAAATGTTATCTTGTTAAATTTTATCCCGGTGCTATGGGTGATAGGTTTAGTAGATGTGACCGTGAGGATAAGTACTCCTCCGCCTTCCTCTATTCATGACTAATAAAAACAAAATATCGCTCAGGATTAAATATTAAAATCGATGAAATCGATTGAAAATAAAAATGTTCCTTTTTAAGAACACAAACCAATATTTGGCATAAGTTTGACGAAATAGATTCTTTTATCTAACCTTTGTTAAGAAGGCTATTTCGGTCAATAAAATAGGGGAAAATCTAACATTACTTTAAATATAAAATGACGATTAATGCAGTAGTCATTTATTTTCAAATAAAAAAAAATATTACTACAGTGTGTATCACTCAATACAGAAATGTGTCTTTTGTCTGCAAGCCACCGGGAATGCAGTTATTGTGAACCGTGAATAGACTGTATCATGTATGTACAGCGTTGTCAGAGTGGAGACATATTGCCAGGTCGAAGGCTTAGGAAAAAATAATTAAAAATATAACCATGTTTACAATTTTTGTTTAAATAAGATTTTAAAAAGTTCGTATTACTTTTCCCATATTTTATTTTTGATTTAAATAAATATTCACTTAATAGTAAATAGAAAAATAATTCAATGTGTATTTATCAAAGTGGTGTAGAGAAAGACATACATGTCTGCTACTTTTATTAATACAGATATGAAAATCTAAAAGCCACAGGTACCAAATCAGCAAGCAGGCCGGTAGAGAGGGGAATTGCTGATTATGTGACAAATGCAGGAAGGAAGAAACTGGCCACATACTTAGTGTTTGGTGTGCGATAAGGAGAGAAGAGAGTGAATACTAATTTTCATTTTTTCTTTCTCTCCCTCTCTCTCTCTGTCTGTTATGTTCTAGTGAACTTTTTACCCTGCCTCATTTAATTACATTAAATTATTTTTGTGAATAGGATTTCTAAAAAGTTGTTTTTAGTACTTTACACTATTGCAATTTTTTTTTTTTTTCAGTAATCTATCAATAGTAAATAAAATAATGTGTAAGTCACATAGTCGTGAGAAATACACACACAATAAGTGGTCACATTAATAAAGGACATTCATCTATATCTGCATAAAACAAAACATTAATTCAGCATTTCCATAGAAAGGTTTTTGTCAAAAAATATCTATAAAGTGAGCAGAGGTTTTTGCAAAGTAAAACATCTTCCACTCTATAATAAAGACAAATGTGTATTCATTTGTATATTTTTATATAATTAAATATATATCCGTCCCGTCACACAAAAGTTAGCAAGTAAAAACGTGCCTTTTCTAGCCTCTGGACGAAACCATTTTAAGAGGTGAGGGGAAGCGAGAAAGCAAATAGCAAGTAAGACAACCCTTGCTGTCTAAAATGAATTTGGAAAGAAACCCTCCACTCTAAATGAAAAGTCAACGGTAGATATTTTTTCTTTAGGTCATCAGAAATGATAATAATTTATATATAAGAAATTAAATTACTACTGTAATTCTATAATCTTATATAAATATTAGTGCGAACACTGTTGAAGCATAATTTTCTTTGGCACTTTTGATGGCGTATTTATGCATATAACTTTAATTGTCTGAGTACAATTTTAGGTTTTTTGGTACTGATACAGAATTGGACCCAATTTCCACCAACTTTGTGTCGGCATCTTCTGGCAGCTTACGTAAGCTGCTGGAAAAAGCCGACCTGAAGTTCGACAAACGATAAAACAAAAACACTGCTGCATCGCCGTTTTTTGTCTTTTTCAAGTAAAAAGTTTCAAGTAAATACATTAATTTTTTTTTAGACAAAGAAAAGAAAAGTTTCAAGTAAATCCAATTTTTTTAGATGAAGATAATTAAAAGTAAACAACTGATCAATTTTCTGTTTATATATAAAACAAACAAAACAATTGTTAAGAATCAAATTTCTTTTTTCAAGAAAAGTTTACAATAATGATTGATTTTTTTTTGGGGGGGGGGGCAGGACAATAAACATAGTCAACTGATAAAAAGTCTGTTTTTTTTTTACTTTTTTTATATATAAAACAAACGAAACAATTGTTAAGAATCAAATTTCTTTTTTCAAGAAAAGTTTACAATAATGATTGATTTTTTTTGGAGGGGGTGGGGGCAGGACAATAAACATAGTCAACTGATAAAAAGTCTGTTTTTTTTTTTACTTTTTTTATATATAAAACAAACGAAACAATTGTTAAGAATCAAATTTCTTTTTTCAAGAAAAGTTTACAATAATGATTGATTTTTTTTGGAGGGGGTGGGGGCAGGACAATAAACATAGTCAACTGATAAAAAGTCTGTTTTTTTTTTACTTTTTTTATATATAAAACAAACGAAACAATTGTTAAGAATCAAATTTCTTTTTTCAAGAAAAGTTTACAATAATGATTGATTTTTTTTGGAGGGGGTGGGGGCAGGACAATAAACATAGTCAACTGATAAAAAGTCTGTTTTTTTTTTTACTTTTTTTATATATAAAACAAACGAAACAATTGTTAAGAATCAAATTTCTTTTTTCAAGAAAAGTTTACAATAATGATTGATTTTTTTTGGAGGGGGTGGGGCAGGACAATAAACATAGTCAACTGATAAAAAGTCTGTTTTTTTTTTACTTTTTTTATATATAAAACAAACGAAACAATTGTTAAGAATCAAATTTCTTTTTTCAAGAAAAGTTTACAATAATGATTGATTTTTTTTGGAGGGGGTGGGGGCAGGACAATAAACATAGTCAACTGATAAAAAGTCTGTTTTTTTTTTACTTTTTTTATATATAAAACAAACGAAACAATTGTTAAGAATCAAATTTCTTTTTTCAAGAAAAGTTTACAATAATGATTGATTTTTTTTGGAGGGGGTGGGGGCAGGACAATAAACATAGTCAACTGATAAAAAGTCTGTTTTTTTTTTTACTTTTTTTATATATAAAACAAACGAAACAATTGTTAAGAATCAAATTTCTTTTTTCAAGAAAAGTTTACAATAATGATTGATTTTTTTTGGAGGGGGTGGGGCAGGACAATAAACATAGTCAACTGATAAAAAGTCTGTTTTTTTTTTACTTTTTTTATATATAAAACAAACGAAACAATTGTTAAGAATCAAATTTCTTTTTTCAAGAAAAGTTTACAATAATGATTGATTTTTTTTGGAGGGGGTGGGGGCAGGACAATAAACATAGTCAACTGATAAAAAGTCTGTTTTTTTTTTTTACTTTTTTTATATATAAAACAAACGAAACAATTGTTAAGAATCAAATTTCTTTTTTCAAGAAAAGTTTACAATAATGATTGATTTTTTTTGGAGGGGGTGGGGGCAGGACAATAAACATAGTCAACTGATAAAAAGTCTGTTTTTTTTTTACTTTTTTTATATATAAAACAAACGAAACAATTGTTAAGAATCAAATTTCTTTTTTCAAGAAAAGTTTACAATAATGATTGATTTTTTTTGGAGGGGGTGGGGGCAGGACAATAAACATAGTCAACTGATAAAAAGTCTGTTTTTTTTTTTACTTTTTTTATATATAAAACAAACGAAACAATTGTTAAGAATCAAATTTCTTTTTTCAAGAAAAGTTTACAATAATGATTGATTTTTTTTGGAGGGGGTGGGGGCAGGACAATAAACATAGTCAACTGATAAAAAGTCTGTTTTTTTTTTTACTTTTTTATATATAAAACAAACAAAACAATTGTTAAGAATCAAATTTCTTTTTTCAAGAAAAGTTTACAATAATGATTGATTTTTTTTTGGAGGGGGTAGGGGCAGGACAATAAACATAGTCAACTGATAAAAAGTCTGTTTTTTTTTTTATATATAAAACAAACGAAACAATTGTTAAGAATCAAATTTCTTTTTTCAAGAAAAGTTTACAATAATGATTGATTTTTTTTGGAGGGGGTGGGGGCAGGACAATAAACATAGTCAACTGATAAAAAGTCTGTTTTTTTTTTACTTTTTTATATATAAAACAAACAAAACAATTGTTAAGAATCAAATTTCTTTTTTCAAGAAAAGTTTACAATAATGATTGATTTTTTTTTGGAGGGGGTAGGGGCAGGACAATAAACATAGTCAACTGATAAAAAGTCTGTTTTTTTTTTTACTTTTTTTATATATAAAACAAACGAAACAATTGTTAAGAATCAAATTTCTTTTTTCAAGAAAAGTTTACAATAATGATTGATTTTTTTTGGAGGGGGTGGGGGCAGGACAATAAACATAGTCAACTGATAAAAAGTCTGTTTTTTTTTTACTTTTTTTATATATAAAACAAACAAAACAATTGTTAAGAATCAAATTTCTTTTTTCAAGAAAAGTTTACAATAATAATTGATTTTGGGGGGGGGGGGGAGGGGGGGGGGGCAGGACAATAACCATAGTCAACTGATAAAAAGTCTGTTTTTTGTTTTTTTTACATTTTTATATATACACAAAACGAAAAAAGTAAACAAATCTTATTAATCTTCTTTTTTTTTTGAGAAGTTTAAATTAATTATTTTTTTCAAACAAAATAAACATAGTCAGTTGGTCAAAAGTCTGTTTTGTTTTTTTTTAAACTTTTTTATATGCACAGAACGAAACATAGGTAAACCTCTGCTATTAAGCATTTTTTTTCATTATAAGTTTCAAATAAGTATTTTTTTAGAAAAATAAAATTAGTCAATTTGTCCCAATTTGTCCTTTTTCTGTTTTTTTTTTTTTTTACTTTTTAACGTTTTCTAGCAGCTGATTGGCTAATCACTTAAGCATTTTTTTTCATTATAAGTTTCAAATAAGTATTTTTTTAGAAAAATAAAATTAGTCAATTTGTCCCAATTTGTCCTTTTTCTGTTTTTTTTTTTTTTTTACTTTTTAACGTTTTCTAGCAGCTGATTGGCTAATCACTTAAGCATTTTTTTCATTATAAGTTTCAAATAAGTATTTTTTTAGAAAAATAAAATTAGTCAATTTGTCCCAATTTGTCCTTTTTCTGTTTTAGTTTTTTTTTTTTACTTTTTAACGTTTTCTAGCAGCTGATTGGCTAATCACTTAAGCATTTTTTTTCATTATAAGTTTCAAATAAGTATTTTTTTAGAAAAATAAAATTAGTCAATTTGTCCCAATTTGTCCTTTTTCTGTTTTTGTTTTTTTTTTTACTTTTTAACGTTTTCTAGCAGCTGATTGGCTAATCACTTAAGCATTTTTTTTCATTATAAGTTTCAAATAAGTATTTTTTTAGAAAAATAAAATTAGTCAATTTGTCCCAATTTGTCCTTTTTCTGTTTTTGTTTTTTTTTTTACTTTTTAACGTTTTCTAGCAGCTGATTGGCTAATCACTTAAGCATTTTTTTTCATTATAAGTTTCAAATAAGTATTTTTTTAGAAAAATAAAATTAGTCAATTTGTCCCAATTTGTCCTTTTTCTGTTTTTGTTTTTTTTTTTACTTTTTAACGTTTTCTAGCAGCTGATTGGCTAATCACTTGAGCATTTTTTTTCATTATAAGTTTCAAATAAGTATTTTTTTAGAAAAATAAAATTAGTCAATTTGTCCCAATTTGTCCTTTTTCTGTTTTTGTTTTTTTTTTTACTTTTTAACGTTTTCTAGCAGCTGATTGGCTAATCACTTAAGCATTTTTTTTCATTATAAGTTTCAAATAAGTATTTTTTTAGAAAAATAAAATTAGTCAATTTGTCCCAATTTGTCCTTTTTCTGTTTTTGTTTTTTTTTTACTTTTTAACGTTTTCTAGCAGCTGATTGGCTAATCACTTAAGCATTTTTTTTCATTATAAGTTTCAAATAAGTATTTTTTTAGAAAAATAAAATTAGTCAATTTGTCCCAATTTGTCCTTTTTCTGTTTTAGTTTTTTTTTTTACTTTTTAACGTTTTCTAGCAGCTGATTGGCTAATCACTTAAGCATTTTTTTTCATTATAAGTTTCAAATAAGTATTTTTTTAGAAAAATAAAATTAGTCAATTTGTCCCAATTTGTCCTTTTTCTGTTTTAGTTTTTTTTTTTACTTTTTAACGTTTTCTAGCAGCTGATTGGCTAATCACTTAAGCATTTTTTTTCATTATAAGTTTCAAATAAGTATTTTTTTAGAAAAATAAAATTAGTCAATTTGTCCCAATTTGTCCTTTTTCTGTTTTTGTTTTTTTTTTTACTTTTTAACGTTTTCTAGCAGCTGATTGGCTAATCACTTAAGCATTTTTTTTCATTATAAGTTTCAAATAAGTATTTTTTTAGAAAAATAAAATTAGTCAATTTGTCCCAATTTGTCCTTTTTCTGTTTTTGTTTTTTTTTTTACTTTTTAACGTTTTCTAGCAGCTGATTGGCTAATCACTTAAGCATTTTTTTTCATTATAAGTTTCAAATAAGTATTTTTTTAGAAAAATAAAATTAGTCAATTTGTCCCAATTTGTCCTTTTTCTGTTTTAGTTTTTTTTTTTACTTTTTAACGTTTTCTAGCAGCTGATTGGCTAATCACTTAAGCATTTTTTTTCATTATAAGTTTCAAATAAGTATTTTTTTAGAAAAATAAAATTAGTCAATTTGTCCCAATTTGTCCTTTTTCTGTTTTTGTTTTTTTTTTACTTTTTAACGTTTTCTAGCAGCTGATTGGCTAATCACTTAAGCATTTTTTTTCATTATAAGTTTCAAATAAGTATTTTTTTAGAAAAATAAAATTAGTCAATTTGTCCCAATTTGTCCTTTTTCTGTTTTAGTTTTTTTTTTTACTTTTTAACGTTTTCTAGCAGCTGATTGGCTAATCACTTAAGCATTTTTTTTCATTATAAGTTTCAAATAAGTATTTTTTTAGAAAAATAAAATTAGTCAATTTGTCCCAATTTGTCCTTTTTCTGTTTTAGTTTTTTTTTTTACTTTTTAACGTTTTCTAGCAGCTGATTGGCTAATCACTTAAGCATTTTTTTTCATTATAAGTTTCAAATAAGTATTTTTTTAGAAAAATAAAATTAGTCAATTTGTCCCAATTTGTCCTTTTTCTGTTTTAGTTTTTTTTTTTACTTTTTAACGTTTTCTAGCAGCTGATTGGCTAATCACTTAAGCATTTTTTTCATTATAAGTTTCAAATAAGTATTTTTTTAGAAAAATAAAATTAGTCAATTTGTCCCAATTTGTCCTTTTTCTGTTTTTGTTTTTTTTTTTACTTTTTAACGTTTTCTAGCAGCTGATTGGCTAATCACTTAAGCATTTTTTTTCATTATAAGTTTCAAATAAGTATTTTTTTAGAAAAATAAAATTAGTCAATTTGTCCCAATTTGTCCTTTTTCTGTTTTTTTTTTTTTTTTTACTTTTTAACGTTTTCTAGCAGCTGATTGGCTAATCACTTAAGCATTTTTTTTCATTATAAGTTTCAAATAAGTATTTTTTTAGAAAAATAAAATTAGTCAATTTGTCCCAATTTGTCCTTTTTCTGTTTTTTTTTTTTACTTTTTAACGTTTTCTAGCAGCTGATTGGCTAATTACTTAAGCATTTTTCGGCGGCTTACATAACCTGCCCGAAAGCTGCCGACGCAAAGTTGACGGAAATTGGGTCTGATTCTGTATCAGAACCATTTTTTTCTATTCAATTTTAAAGTTTAATATCTTTAGATAAAAATATTATATAGGTTTTTGAGAAGTAAAAAATCTGTAATCATTAGAAATAAAGATAATGTCAACATCATTTCAAAATTTACAGTTGACAAAGAAAATATGGTAATGGTTTTAATTCTGAATTTGTATATTGTCGCTATAATTATTAATAGAATACATGTAAAATATATTTAATTCAATCAAAAAAGTAAATAAAAATAAAATTTCAAAAGAATTCATCCTGAATCAGCCCATTACTGAAAGGATTTGAAATTGCTTATATTTTTTTCAATTAATTCTTCTAATGTTAACAATTATATTTTTTTCTTTTTATTCGTTACCGGTATTATTTTGTTTTGCTTCTATTATACACGAGCAATGTCGTATGACCCTACTAATAAAGTTCGGTATAATATATATATGTATATATGTACAGGATAATCATCTAAACTAATGAGTGGATCATATGAACCATCAGAAAATTTGAAAAAATAAAAAAAGGTATAATTAAACAGACAAATTCTGTTATTTTTAACAATGTTTGCATAAATGAGAAAATGCTGTCTAATTTTTAACTTATTTTTTTTATCAACCGATCATTATGAATTTTTTAATATATATATATATATTCTCGGCAATCCGGGTAGTAATATGGGTACATTATTTTTTTGTAAACTTTACCATTTAGCACCAATCCTGAAAAAACTTTTAAAATGAGTTAGATACAAAAAATTTAATAAAGAAAGAATTACTCTACATCAAATTTAAAGTTATATTAAGTTAATACATTTTTAAAAGGATCAGTGTGCGTGTGTGAACGTCAATAATATGTATGTGCTTGGTAAAATCCTAAACTATCGAACTTAGCATTATGAATTTGAAATATGTATTCTAGGCAACAGGGTATGTAATGTGGGCACATTATTTTTTTTGAAACTATACCATTTAGGGAGGTATCACTGAAATCGTACCATACCTCCAAAGAAAGAAAAAACATTAAAATTTAAAACTAATGCTATATTTATTGTTTATGTCCGTCTTGGGGCATGTATTCTACTAGTATATATATATATATATATATATATATATATATATATATATATATATATATTAGGAAAGTTCATTTTATAAAGCATCTTTTGAAAGTTAATATAAATATAGAGGCAAAAATGCCTTCAAAAAACCATGTATTAGATGCGAGTAATTAAATCAAAAGAAAAATAAAAATATTTCGAAACATTTAACAAAATATTTCAAAATACCTTCCGTTTTTTTTTTCTTCATCTTGATTTTTTTTTTTAGCTAATATTTCGCTTGATAAAAACAAGCTTCGACAGAGCCAAGACAAATAAAGGTATAACCTTTTTTTTCCATAATTTACTTCCTGGTGTTGGTGAAGTGTCTTGTCCGGTGTTGTGGACTATTGGTGAAAATGTCTGTTTTAAATAAAATAGAACTTGATTGCGCATGGTCGCTGCTAGTTATAAATTAGGAAAGTTCATTTTATAAAGCATCTTTTGAAAGTTAATATAAAGATGCTTTATAAAATGAACTTTCCTAATTTATAACTAGCAGCGACCATGCGCAATCAAGTTCTATTCTATTTAAAACAGACATTTTCAACAATAGTCCACAACACCGGACGAGACACTTCACCAACACCAGGAAGTAAATTATGGAAAAAAAAAGGTTATACCTTTATTTGTCTTGGCTCTGTCGAAGCTTGTTTTTATCAAGCGAAATATTAGCTAAAAACAAAATCAAGATGAAGAAAAAAAAAACGGAAGGTATTTTGAAATATTTTGTTAAATGTTTCGAAATATTTTTATTTTGCTTTTGATTTAATTACTCGCATCTAATACATTGTTTTTGAAGGCATTTTTGCCTCTATATTTATATTATATATATATTATAAATATTTGTTTATCTACATACGTATATGTTTCATCCTTTCAGGAATCGTCAGTGTAGAGATAATTATTCATATCAGTGATAGGATTCAAAACCCCGGAACACGAGTCACATTTTAACTCAAATTCCGACATCTTAACCCACTCGGCCACTATGAACAACCTGATGAATCAGCAGGAGTTTAAACCTATTATAGACAGCTGTCGTCAACAGTGTTCAACTAATGACAGAACATGCATTAAAGCTAGAACGACGGCTGTGTTAATACTACTCACTACAGTGCCCAGCCTAGATTGGGGGCGACAAATAATTATGAATATTTGTTTATCTACATGCATATACGTTTCATCTCTTCGGGAATCGTCAGTGTAGATATAATTATTCATACTGATAGAGAGAGAGAAGAAAAAAATTTTGTAGATTAAGGAAGAAAATTTTCTTGTGGCAAGATGTTGCCATTAGCTTGCAAGTTGATCAAAATCTCTTTGTAGGTCAGAAGTTGCCGACCATTGTTCTAAACCCTCATTACATGATTACTATATCCAAAAACTTCATTATCTTTACTCCGTCTTACATCTGAAAATGCAAAATCCATACAAACATTTTTTTCTTTTACTATTCCGGTCGCCTATTGATCATATTGGATCTCAAAGTCACAGAGGAACTGATGTAATTCATTCTCCTAGACTGGTTTATTCCATTGCTTGTGTGGCTAATTTTTTATTTTTTGCCCATTTCTCAAAGAATCAAGTTTCTTGCCGAATTGTATTATTACTAAAAGAGGGAAACCCATCTTAAAATTGATTGATTGATGTCCCATAACGTCAAGGGACGTCGTCGGGGAGTCTGGCAGATATTTGTATGATTTCCCTCCACTTCACACGATCATCAGCAATTCGCACCACTTATTTTTACTGATAACTCTGTCAATTCTAGCACGTTGTCTATCCACTGCTTTCCCGAGTGTCCTGGTCTGCAAGAGCCATGTACCCAACCTTGTAGTATGGTGTTCGCTAGAGTTTGATGTCATAATACATTACCCAACCATCGTAGTTTGCAGCGTTTGATTGTAATAATTGCTGGCTCGCTGGATCCCGCTAAATCTTCAGCTAATTTATTAACATAGACATTAGTTTTATAAGCGTGCGACTGTATGTTCAAAATCTTTCACAATGCCTTCATGTCGAATGCGTGAATTCATCTTTCCTGATCTTTCAGGATGGTCCAGCTCTCACAGCCATACGATAGTATAGATATTACCAGCGATTTATATAGCCGTAATTTCATTTTCACCGTTATCTGACGACTTTTACATATAGTTTTCAGACGGTTCATACAAGACGTAGCAATGCCAATTCTCGTCTGGATCTCTTTCTCTGATTTACCATCTGCTGTTATAATGGCGCCCAGATATTTGAAGTTGTTGACGTCCTCTAGTTGTTTACCGTACATCCGTATATCACTGACAGTAGTCTCTCTACTGCTTACCAATACCTTAAAATGGTTAGTGTAACAAATATCATATTCACTTTGTTGCTTCACGATAAAATACTATTATTTCCATTTATTTGAACATACATTTTAGACATTTTAAAACAACTCCATAATAACCAGTTTCTTTTCGGATATGATTCAGTGACATTCATTTTGAGATCTGATTGAAAAAAAAAATGAAAATGTACTTCTTTCTACAGGGATTGAACTCACGGTGTTATCTGTTAAAAAAAATCTATGTTTTTTTTTATCTGTAACATGGGAAATGATCCATTACGGTATATGAAATAAGAGAAAAAGAAAGAGAAACGCTGGGTGTCCCATTTTTTTTTTTTTTCAATGCTAACAATAAAATGAAATAGTAGGGAGAAAGATAAAGTTACTTTTGTATTCTTCTTTATTAAGTTAAAATTACGTTGTGTTTTGGGGGATTTTTTTGGGGGAGAGGGTATCTTAATTCAGTTTTGGGTGAAATGGTAGGATAGACTAGACTCTTTATTTCTTTGTAAGGCACCTAATTAAACATGCAGTCAATCAAAGCGCCAATGCCATGATCATATTTCTCCAATTGCTGGTTCTGATATTCCTCCATTCACACGGTTTATAATACATCAATTGCTTTCGTAGTCATTCAGTTTCCATTCTTTCCAGGTGTCCTACCCATCCGAGATTCTTCTATATTTGGAGATTCACCATAGATTATAAGACTTTTACGTTCCAGAGTATTTCCTTGTTGGTGACATTGTCATGCCAGACTACATTCTTCATCTCCTTGAAATGATACACCCAACTCATCTAGGAGAAGAAAAGGCAAACCAGAAGAGTACCCGACCCAAAGTCAGCAACAAACGGTGTTCGGTCAGATTTAGTTCCTGATATTAAACTTGATCCGTAATATAACTTCCAGCGAGAGTTTCAGTTTCGCAAATGTATTAATTTATTTATTAAATTGTTAGGAGAAAGTACAGAATAGTTAACAAAGCCCCTTCCCATGTTAAGAATGGCTTTCTAAATAATAACGTTCTTATTTCAGCACAATCCGTAAACTGCAGAAGATTATTTAGAAAACCATTCTTAACATGGGGAGAGGGGGACTTTTTTTAACTATTCTGTACTTTCACCTAACAATTTAATAAATAAATTAATAAATAAATATTAGTACAAAACTTGGCAAACCAGAAGAGTCAGCAACGCAAAACAGGAAGTCTTTAATATCAGGAACTAAATCTGACCGAACACTGTTTGCTGCTAACTTTGAGTCGGGTACTCTTCTGGTTTTCCGAAGAAAAACTTCAAATAAGTACCTATGTCAAGGTATACCTCCCTCATTTGGCACATATTGTGTATCTACTTGCCTGGGTTGTGTTCACTTAAAACAAATTCATGCGTGGAGGTTGTCTGATAATTTAGATTGTCATTTTGATTTCAATTGCTTTCAGATTTCAGTGGCAGTTGTTGTCAATAAGCAAGCAGGCAGGAAATTTCTTTCTGAATACTTTGTTTCGAATCCATGTCAGTTTCTTTGTTTCTGGCAAAACTCCAATCAAATTATTGGTTTCAATGAAGAAGTCTATATGAAAGTCATTTAAAGTTCTAAGACTTGGTTGTCAATAAGTGAAATCGTACAAGTTGTTATAAATTGAATAAAAAAGAAAATCGATAGTGAAGTTCTTCAAGGGTCATTTCTGTCAGTTTTGTTATTTTCACTTTTATTCGACTTATAACAGGGATAGAAGTACAGTTTACCCCATGATTTGGTGTGCGTCTGCATTACAACATAGTAACATTTTGTGGGTCATTTAATGCCAAAGCTTTTATTATTATTATATATATATATATATATATATATATATATATATATATATATATATATATATATATATAATTCGGTAGATTAGAAAATTTGACATAATTCAAATTTTAAATATTAAAATCAAGCCCCGAAAATCAACACTTAATGTTTATCCATATGTACACGCATTTCAAAAAGATAATTGTATTATCACTATTACATCAGAGTAAAGCTTGAAAACCTTTTATGCTTTTCCTCATCAGCATATGGACTTTATCAAATTTTAATTCAAATAATTTCCAGTAGATATATTCACAATCAGTTCAAGAACAAAATAATGTCCGGATGGAGGGACCAAATAAAACATTTTTTCACTAATGAGGATGGGCAAAACACATGAAGTTCTCATGAAAATCACTAACACATTTCAGTGTGAGAAAAGCAACAATTATGTTCAAATCAGTTTTTAATCAAGTGTTTTGTTTTTTTAAATCATAAGGAAAATGTAATTAGTGAAAAAAATATAGGATGGTCATATCTCAAATACCTGCTGGGAAGCCATGAAATAAAATACTGTTTTGTTTTTAAATTCCCGAAACAGTTTTTCATGTTAAACAACTGATGATCCCTTAAATAATGTTAAGACTAGCGTAAATTCTTGGAAGCAAACTAATATAGTGACTGCAAAAAGTAAATTGACTTACAAAAATATGATTTTCCACCGAACTACTTGGGACTAAAATGTTTTTTTTTGTTGTTTTTTTTATAGTTTTAATGGTTGAGAAACTTCCGAGAATATATATATATATATATATATATATATATATATATATATATATATATATATATATATATATATACAGGTATTTGAGATATGACTATCCAATATTTTTTGGAATTTGAGTTTGAAATATAACTTGTGTTCTGGGGCCGAGTCTGGCGACAAGTGTGAATAATTATTCTCTACACTGACGATTCCCCTAAGGATGAAACGTATACATATGTAGATAAAAAACAATTTATAATTAATTATTTGTCGCCCCCAAACTAGACTGGGCTTTGTTGCAAGTAGTATAAACACAGCTGTCATCGTGGCTTAAATGCAATGTTCCTTTCAAAAGTTGAACCCTTTACGACAGCTGCCTTTAAATAGGATTAATCTCTCGCTGATTTACTATCGACTGATTGCACTCATATATATATATATATTGTGTGTATATATATTTAAGAAAATTTACCAAAACTGTTCAATTTAAAAGCTCGATGAATGGTAATATTTAACAACAGAGCATATATAAGTAAGCAATTCTATTCTAAATTCCAATGACCAAACCTTTCTTGCCGAATTTCAAAATAATTCAATGTAGCTTGACAATTGTTTTGCACACAAACAAACAACCGGGAATAAACATATAATTACCAAGATCTTTCGTTCATGCAAAAACCATCAGACTTTCTGATGAGCTGCATGAATGAAAGATCTTGGTAATTATATGTTTATTCCCAGTTGTTTGTGCGTGAAACAATCGGCGAGCTACATTGAATTATTTCGAAATTTAGCCAAAAAAAATAAATAAAGACTTGGTCAGTAGAATTTTAAATACAATTGTTTTCTTATATATATATATATATATATATATATATATATATAGGGGCATTCCAGTTTAATGTAATCCACTAATGGGAGTTCAAAGTTTCAGATTTTTTTTGATTTTTTGCTGATCATTGGTTTTCAGAGGGTCTGCAAAATGGGAGCAAACCCAGCCAGAAACGCACTTTGAGCGATTTTCGACAGCCCCAAAATGCTCAAATTCGGGCTTTTTGTCAATTGTCCCCAAAAATAAACTTGGAATACTACGTATTAAAAAATTTGAGGAGTTTAACTTTTTGAAGTAAAAATTTATTACCCCCTAAAATATCGGCATGGTCACGCAGTCACCTACTTTGGCTTGCGAGAACCTCATGTGGGACCATTTGCGAGAGCTTAATGTTTTTTTTTTATGTTAGTATACTCTTTGACCTATAATTTAGCCAAAACAATTTTTGAAAACAAATGGCCCCATATTAAGTGACCACGCAGCCATGCCCATTTTTTAAAGGGTAATAAATTTTGACTAAAAAGTTAAACTCCTCAAATTTATTCAATATGTAGTATTCCAAGTCTATTTTGAGAGACAATTGACAAAAAGCCTAATTTTTAGCATTTTCTGGCTTATTTCCTGTGTAAAAAATAGCTCAACATTTGTTACTGGTGGGTTTTTCTCCCACTTTGTGGACCACCTGAAAACGTTTTGGAAAATTTTGGAAAATTTTTTCCCAGTTAAATTTGTTCAACTTTTTTACGAGATTCAATGTAGCAATTTTCAAGTTCTTAATATATTATATTTTTGACATACTGCTAGTCAAAAATGGTTTAAAATTCTTAGAAAAATCCGAAAAATGACTAAGTCCTCATTTTTTCGAAATTCAAAATCCTATAAAAACTGAACCACTTGAGCTAAAGAACTGACATTTTCAGCAAATGCTCATTTTAATAAATACTAAGAATTGGCAAAAAAAATTTAATCTGAGACTTTGACCTCCCATGAGTTGATCACATTTAGCAGGAATACCACTATATTATTCAAGCTCTCTTAAGAGACGAGCACTCTGGAGAGAAAGATGAAAAAGTTTCTATCTAAGCTATAATGCAAAGTTCTTTCCCTTGGAAATGGAACACACTTTCAAACTTACTATTGTCGTACTGATAAATAGGATTTATTTCTCTCTCATTCCTACGGCTGTCACGGTGGTCGCATTGATTAGGGCGTTGGATGTTGATAATTAATGGTGACTGGGGTCTAGAGTTCATGTCATGTGACCTACAGAACAGTTGTATATAGTCAAACTGATGATTCTTAATGAAGATCAAACATATATGTAGTATGTGGATATAAAAATTTTATTTATTAAAAATAATAATCAATTTATATATATATATATATATATATATTTTAATTTTCTGCATCTTTATCAGCTAGGAAGTGAAACAATTGATGAAACAGTATCATAAAAGCAACAAATGCTACAATCACCAATAAAACAATTAAATAAAAATGTTAAATATATATATATATATGTATATTTATTTATTTTGGTACAGAAAAATTATTACAATAAATATTACCCTCTTAATTTTTAACTTTAATTAATCGAGCACTCTGCTGGGATTTTTCCTGCTATATTACAAAGAAGTTATATATAGTACACATATTGTATTAGTTTCTGTACATGTAAATCCGTTGAAACTCCAGTATTTATAACAAGTGCTCAATAACAAGTAGAGCTGTTGTTTAGTATAAATTTTTATTTATACAAACATTATTGGTTACATATGTGCATACATGTTTCGGTTGTAGTCTTCACAGAGAGTCAACCTCTTCAGACCAACGAAGACAAGGAAGTTTGATATATATCAAACAGTGGATAAAAGCTCAAACTGTCAAAAAGAAACAACCCGGTTTCAATCTCAGCCTGAAGCATTTGACTGTCTAGCCAAACTGAGAAGCTGTGATATAGCGAAATGTCCTCCTGAGCTAAATACTGTGGTAAGTGAAATCGCTAGCTGCTATTAACGATAATGCAAAGTTGTTTGTATAACGAATATTAGACGGCTTATCAAGGCCCAAAGGCTATTCGAGGATAAGGGTTAATGAGATTGTCAGTTGGTGATTAACAACACTTTTGAGAGGATTTGAAACAATGGTTTAAATGGTCAGAATTTGATTATTTAAGTGGGCGGATCGACAAGAATTTGTTTACATTGGACTTAGAAACAACCATGTTGTACTCAGCTGGGAAGCAGCCCTGCAATATTGTATTCCACAGATGGAAAGTTCTTGAAAAGAAACTTTATTGATGATCAAAACAACTAAACACAGAGTCTGTTCAATCTGGTCTTTGGTTGGCATTGTTTATAAAGTTTCTCTTGGAATCGGGTGAATGTTTTTCGTGTATTTTTCTTGGATTAGTATCAGCTAAATGATGTTCTAAAGACTAAAGAAAAAAAACAGAAAGAAACTCTTCTCCAAGAGTAATTTGAAAACAAGAATCCTCATTATAGACCAATTCTTTCAGATCTCTTTCGTTCCCTTTGTGTTTGTTCAGAGCTTTTCTCTGACGAGGACAAAGAGAAAGAGAAAGAAATCTCTCAAAAGAAACAATCCAATTCATAATAGTGACCATCTCTTCGCAGAAATTCATTCAATGGAATCATCTCTCGAATTGATTTTTATTCAAAGTTATACAGAAATAGTTAAGAGAATAGAAAGCAAATGACAAGACTACCCATCATAGTTGGATGTGAATCATTTACCAGTTGCTGATGAGTGGAATGATTTGCTTTAGAGAGAAATGATCGACTCAAATCATATGGTGTCAAATGATACAAAACAAACCACATATGACCATGATTTCAACACAGATATACACGCATATCCTGCGAAAAGCCAACCAAGAAGAAAAACATGGCAACCAACTCAGCTGAGTAATCATTGCCAAATGAACCATACACCGATATAGGCAAGACAGTAATTAGAAGTGCTTGTCTAGTGATATATATATATATATATATATATATATATATATATATATATATATATATATATATGTGTGTGTGTGTGTGAGTATATATATTTATTTCTTGTAGTGAAATCTTGAGTGTTTAAGCTTGATAATTCTAGAGAATTTATAAATAAATAGAAAAAAGCAGATTCCAACGATTATAGTACAGAGATTCATTTTTAAGGAATTAAATACACATGCATTTTAAGGGAAAAAATCGATCTAAAGGAATGTTTTCTAAAGTAAATTTTTGTGTTTTTTAAATACTTTTCTGTGTGTTTTCTGACGATTCCAGCTGTGCTTCAAAACCTTGATTGTCTGGAAAAATGAAGAAATGGCTATACAAAAATGAATCTCTTGACTGGAAATAAAGATAGGGAATCTTTTTTTATTGTCTATTTATCTATATATATATATATATATATATATATAAAAGTTAGGTATGTTTATATATTTCTATGTACAGGATTCACTCCTAAACTAATTAACCAGTTGTTATGAATTTTGGAACATGGCTGCTAGACGTAGTAAGGGGTTCAAATGTAGGCTATATTTAGTTTAATTTAGTTTCATGCAAGGGGAGTAAAAAGAGTGTGGAGGCCCGTCTTGAAAATTCAGATACTTCTGATTTTTGTGAAATTTTAACAATAGGTATAAGACATCAATTAATAAATATTCTTCAAATTTTTTTAATTTTAGTTTCTTTTTTGAGTTTTTTTAAAAGGTTTTTAGGGGGCACAATATTTCAGATTTGCATTTAATTTGATTCGTAGTCATTAGACACCAATTTTGCAAGATTCTCTACATTTCAATTTCTTCTTCGTAAGCTTTAAATTTTAGACAATTTCGAGGATCAAAATAATGTAATAGACTTTGATCAAAATTGGAATAAGGATTCTAGACAAAGTATAGTAGCATTATATCTTGATTTTAATCTTCGTGAGGGACAGAAAAGTGATGCAAAAGTTATGTTCAGGGAATTAATTTTACCCGTCCTGGGACAGGTATCCTTCTAGTGTATATAATTAATATATATATTATATATATGAAGACATTGTTAAAAATAACAGAATTCGTCTGTTTAATTATACTTTTTTTTATTTTTTTCAATTTTTCTGATGGTCTTATGCGTGTATTAAAATCAAAAAAATTAATAAATGTTCCACAGGGTTTCACAAACGTTTTTGATTCTTCGTTGAATCATCCTCAGGTGTCAAAAACAAATGAACAAAAAAGCTGGAGAAAGAAGAGAATTTTAAAAAGACGGTGGAGAAATGCGCATAGAACGTTTTTCGCATTGTTCCAGGAATGGCATCACAGAACAAAATCGCATTACGTTAAGCATTTTAAAATGTTACTACTGGTTTCATATGTGATGTTGTTAATTTTAGGTTGTTGTGTTTTTATGTAGATAGCTTCCAGTATTTTTTTCTTTTTAATTAGTTTTGGAATGTATAATTTTAGTGTTATCAACTAGAATTTGTCTTAAATCAGAGGGAGGGCAGTTATGTTTTTGTAGATGTTGGTAAATTGTTACTTAATTGTTAATTCTAAAATCAACTTTTTTCTTCGGATAAATACTATTTTTAGTAAATTATTTGAAACTGTATTGGATCAGTGAAAGACGACCACACAGAATTAAACTCGGGTTCCTGATTCAGAAAAATGCTCCCAAGAAACGTCAGGTATGGTCAGTTACTACTTTATTAAAAAACGATTATATTTGGGGGAGAAGGAGTAGTTATGTTAATATTAGCATGGCTCAATCAGTTAGCGAGTAATTTACAGAAATAAGGATCCCAGAAGACGCAGGGTAGTCCTGCTAGTTTCTAATAAAACAAAATAGTCATCAAATGTTTATATAATATTATATACAATTATAACAAACAAAATCATCATTTATTAATTTGAAACTGGTATTTTATCTTTTAATAATAACTGACACAGATGTCAGTGAACAATGTAAAAAAAAACTGAAATCGAAATGAATTTCACAACCTGCCGCCCCCGCCCCCTTGTGGGTGTGTGGGTGTGTGTGTGTGTTTCTCTGTGTGTGTGTTTCTGTGTGTGGAGATAGTAGTGCAAAAAAAACAAAGCTTTTTGCTCAACAACTGCAATCGGTTTCAACTAAGTAAGTCAAAATTTAAAAAAGAGAGTGTAAAGCCATTCTTTGATGAAACAAAAATTATCTAACTCCCTTACCCCTTAATGAATTGTTTGAAGACTTAGCCTTCATGACAAAATTAACATTGCCAGTTTTCAAAGAGAACTATCATAAGAGGGAAAAGGAAGGCAAGGCAAGACAACATGGAAAGAGGAAGAGAGCAAAAGCAAAAATAAAGAAATATAAAGCTAAAGAGTAGAAGAAAGAGAAAGAGTAAAAAAATCCAGCCAAATAGTGATGAAAAAAATAAGAAGGTAAGGCTCTAGCGATTTGGCGGAAAGTAATTTTTTTTTACATAAAAAAAAAAAGAAAAAAGTGAATTTGACCAAAAAGCGGAGAACTCACATTCATGGGAGGTTCCAGCCATTTAAATGAAAATTTTCTTTTTCCGGATTAAAAAAAAAAGCAAAATTTTGCTAAAAACGCGTAGAACTGACATTCCCGTTGACAATGTTTCCTGAAAGTAACTGCAGATTTTAAGACGAAAAAAATGGAAAAAATTGCCACAGAACTCACCTTATTCCATTGACAGTGTCATTATGAGCTGGATACGTCAAACAAGGGTAGAGCAGTGGATCTGATTCATCATTCAAGATCGCAGGAGTTGATGTCATATCCCACACGGTAATTAGACCATCGTGATTACCCGACATCATATAACGACCAGATCTGAAAAAGCAAAAATAAATGTTATCTTAAAAAAACAAAACAATCATTGATTTCTTTTTCTAGTAAAGAAACTAGGTGTTGCGCAGAGCAATAAATGTTTTTTTAATCAAATATTTGTTATTTTCTTTAGATTTGGAAGGGGGGGGGGAGTAACAATTTGAAAATTTCTGGCTTCAAGATTTTGCTTTTCAATAAATAAACTTTTTCAGAAAATACTGGCAAATTTTGCTTTACTTTCGGCTGTTTTGCGACTCACTTTTAAAAGATTTATTCAGAATACAATTTTGTGACTCACTTTTAAAAGATTTATTCAGAATACAATTTTGCGACTTACTTTTAAAAGATTTATTCAGAATACAATTTTGCGACTCACTTTTAAAAGATTTATTCAGAATACAATTTTGTGACTCACTTTTAAAAATTTATTCAGAATGAAATTTTGCGACTCACTTTTAAAAGATTTATTCAGAATACAATTTTTATACATATAAGTCGTTAATAATTAAACCTTTTTCTCTTGAGCGCTAACGATTACATGATGATCTCATTTTGGCCTACAATCTACTCAATGGCCATTACAATCTTCCTGGGTACCTATTATTCACTCCTGCACAAGAAAGAGGTCTACGTGAGCATTAGCAGAAACTGTTTCACCACCGATTTCAATTGAACCCGGGGGGATGCTTTTTTAATCAGACTATCTGGACCTTGGAATAGAATCCCAAGAGAGGTAATAAATGTGCCAATGACACAGCAATCCAAGGTGAAATTGGACAGGTGCTGGGCTACTGTATCCTCTTCTGTGTAAATTTCTACCACCTTTTTCCTACACAGCAATTGAAGCATGCTTGTTTATTTTATTTAAAAAATTGAATTGAATTGAATAATGAAGATTTAAAACAGACGAAATGCATACACTTTTCTTGCAGAGGTTCAAACCCATGATGCTTCCTGTTGTGAAGTTGTCCAACAGTAAATAATAAATAAAGGAAGTCAAGTCGAGGGTTGGTTTAACAAGTGTATTAACAAAGTAAGAAAGTGACTAGCACTTGGCTAGACAGTTACAAGACTGTGCTTTGTCTTCTCTGTGTCTCTGGTGACTCGCACTATTTATAATGACAACCGGTGTTGTTTCTCCTGTGTAAGAACGGCCGGTGTAACACCCCCCTTTGAAAATATCCCCTCTGGGGATTAATAACGTTTTTGTTTGGGAATCACCATCATCAACTCAGTCAATTTCCGTTTTCTTTTTGATCTCCTAATCTCAGGAGCAGTCTCTGGTATGAGCACCTGAAAAGTATCAAACACTGCATCCATGATGTCCTCCTCGGGCGATCTGGTCACCTCACTGTTCGAGTATCTTTTCCGGATTTGGTTAGTGTTACGTTTGTGCACGAAATCTGGTCCCTTAATCATATAAACCATGTTGCCTATTTGTTTATCCACAGTGCCGGACTCCCAGAAAGTCCTATTGTTTCTGTAGATCTTATAAAAAACTTTTTCGCCAACTTTATACCGTTTTTTTGTTATCGTTCTTTTTATATTTGCCCTATCCTGGTTTGGTAACAACTTGTAGAAAATCGATCTAACCTTGCATCCGAACATGACCTCAGCAGGTGTCTTCGACGTTTCGATGTTTGCATTCGGAGTGACTCTGTAAACCTGCAGAAACTGTTGGATTGACTTATCGTCCAGGTACCCTACTGCGAAATCCATCCCACTTAACATCATGTCCATAATTTGTTGAAAAATCGCAGGGGCGACCTTCACCCCAAAAGGAAGTCGGTTAAATTTGTATAATCCCTTATGAGTATTAATACATAGCAGTTTTGAACACTCTTCATCGATAGGGATTTGAAGATAAGCGTCGCTGAGATTGATTTTAGAAAAATATTTTCCTCCACTCAGTTTCGCAAATATTTCTTCAGGGCTCGGAAGAGGGTAATGGTGATCTTTTAATGCCTTGTTCAAGCCTGTGGAAAAGTCGGCACAAACCCGAATCTCCTTGTTCTTTTTCTTAACATAAACTGTAGGTGAAGTCCACTCACTGTGATCAATTTTTGAAATGACAGCCATGTTCTCGAGTCTTTCTAATTCACCGTCTATTTGCTCTATAGCGGCGTATGGAACATTTTTTTTCTTTCTGAACACAGGTAGTTCATTTGTTTTAACTTCAAACTTTGCTACCGCTTTTGTACACCTTCCAAGATCGCCTGAAAATACGTCGGGAAAATTTTCTTTTAATTCCCTCTTGAGTTTTTCTGCCTCCACATTCGAATCCTCAACCTTTTGGCAAAAGGAGCTTAAAGGCAGATCTCATAGGCTAAACTTTTCAATCAGATCAGTTCCAAAAAGGTTATTCGATTTTCGCATAACAAAAATTTTGGCTTTTACGGTCTTATTCTGGAAAGAAATATTCGTCAATAATTCCCCTTCGAAGGTTATTTTTTTACCACTGACGCTTTTCGACGTTTTTTGTGATTTGATCATAGTGGGTCTCCCAAGCTTCTTCCATGTCTGTACATTAATGATGGAAATGTCAGACCCACTATCAAGCTGTAGTCTTACTTTTTTTTTAAGCATTTTGACCCGTACATATTTCCGGATATTTTGTTCTTCAGGTTCAATTTTTGTCAGTTTAATGGCTGTCTTTCTACCAGATTTTTTCCTACAACGTGATGCCTTATGTCCTTTCTGGTGGCAGTTGTCACATTGTTTGAATATGTAGGGACACTCATTGTACCAATGGTTATCTCCACACCTCCAACACGGTCCAGGTGGATCTTTTCCATGTTTTTTTCTCTGGTTATTCATTGAAGTCAATTTTTTCTTCTGATGGATTTTTTTAATGTGCGACACTCCGTTTTCCTCTATGTCACGACTGTCCTGTTTCAACGCAACAAAACGTTCACAGTCTTCCGCTAAGTTTTGTATTGTTAGACATGGCCCATTTTCGAGTTTATTTAAACCACGACGTCTGATTTCAGAGTCTTTATTTAAGACCAGACCTTGCAAGAATATTAGACATTTAAAATTATCCGATGATAATTCCTCTAATTTAAAATCGTCGCAAAGTTTATTTACTATACTTGCATACGTAATGTAGTCGTCTTCCTCTCTTCTAGTGACATTCATACACTTATATCTCCTGTGGAAAAGAGAAGTTTTTGTAGAAAACAGTTCTGTTAGTAAAGTAACTGCCTCCTGGAAGTTCAACTCACTGGTCTTTTTTGGAAGGATAAAATTCACGAACTTTGTATGCTCGGCAGCTCCTAATTTTCTTAGCAAAAATCTAACTTTTTTAGAGTCTGTCCATGTACTGCAGTCCGATACAAAAATATCCTCATATCTTCTATAGAAGTGAGCAAAAGTGACATCGTCTTCTGGATTATAATTGAAAATTTCGATAGCGCTCCACACAGCCGTCTGGGAGAATGCATTATGATTCTCGTTTGCTTTCGTTAACTGTGTTTCCTCCAGAAATTTTCTCTGTTCCTCCTGTGTTTTTATCAAGAGTTCTTCGAAGTGTTTTTGCTGTTGTAGCAGTCTTTCTTGGAATCTTTCTTCTCGTGTTGTCACCAGCTCTTTTTGTTCAGCATGCATTTTTCTTTGGGCTTTTTGCTGTTCCAACAACTCTCTTTTAAATTTCTCCTCAATTTCAACTTGTTTTCTTTGAAGTTCCATTTGTTGTTCAACTTGCTGTCTTTGTAATGCAACATTTTGTTCCGTTAGGAATTTAAGTAATTGAAAAAGAGAATCTTTGAATTTAGTGTCCATCATTCACGAATTCAAGTTATGCACCACACAATTTACACTTGTAAAAATAAATCAGTTTTCCCCACAACGTGCTTAATATAATTAGTTTGCTCAACTAATACACAAAACAATATATTATTCCTTAATAAAAAAAATTCAATCCCAGTTCTTTTGTTTGAAAAAACAAAACTAAGAAAAAAAAAATTTTTTTTTTTTTTTTTTTTATATATGTGTACGTAGTTTTACAACCAAGTCCTTCGCTATAAGCCTAATAAGACTAGTTTTATGGGAAATCTTTTTAACCCTTTTTCATTTTGTAAAAATGCGACTTGCTTATTTAACAGTTCTTTGTTAGAAACACAAATGACTTACGCGAATATATTTTTTTACTGTCCGTCCTTTGCTCTCGACAATTCTGTGGTAGACCGTTTTAATAAATAGTCAATCCGGATCTTGCTCAAATATCAGATGTTGTCCTAATAATAACGACAAACTTACACAATATCTGTAATAATTGACGCGGATAACATTTATCTTAACGAGTCAGTGAAACTTGAAGAGAAAAAAAAATAAAGGTATCAGTGTATTCAATTGTTTCAATAATTGAAAATGTGTTTCGCGTTTTCTAGTTTTCGATTTTTGGTAGCAAGTTTTGAGTTTGTGTTTTTTTTTGTTTTTTCTTTTTTTCGTTTAACTACTCAGTAGTTAATTTGCTGTTAATCCTTGCGAATCCAAATATCTGACGAAGATGGGTTTTTTTCCGTGAAGATCTTGCGAATCACTTTGGGTGATTTTTTTGCAGTGAAATCGTTTCGATTCCTCGTCGCCAATCTATTGTGAAGTTGTCCAACAGTAAATAATAAATAAAGGAAGTCAAGTCGAGGGTTGGTTTAACAAGTGTATTAACAAAGTAAGACAGTGACTAGCACTTGGCTAGACAGTTACAAGACTGTGCTTTGTCTTCTCTGTGTCTCTGGTGACTCGCACTATTTATAGTGACAACCAGTGTTGTTTCTCCTGTGTAAGAACGGCCGGTGTAACACTTCCCAAGCAGCTTCTAATATTAAAATAGCTTGAGGAGAAGTGTCCACAATTGATCGGACAGTACAAACATGATTTCAGAAATTCTATAGTGGTAATGAAAGCCTTAAAGATGAAGAAGGTAGAGAACGGTCATGCACTGTTAACAATTAACACACTATCTAAATGCTCACAGAGGCATTAAGAAAATTAAAGAGTGGTTGAATCAATATACAGTGAGAGAAGGCAAAAAAAATACATAGATAGCTAAGTGAGAGATGGGTGAATTGTTCAGTTAATTACAAATTATTGCCTGTTAGATTTTTTGATTAGACTGATGATTTTTTTTTCAGACATAACTCAATCCCGGAACTAAAGAATATTTTAGCATGTATTTTGCATCATCTATTATATAAAGGTGAAACGTCTGTGTATAGGTGTGCATGTCTGGAAAAGGCCCCATAAAGTTGACATTTTCTTATATCTCCAGCCTTTGGACGCATAATATCGAAAAATTGGAAAAAAAAAATCGATTTCTTCATGCTGAACCGACACAGAATTTCTGGGAGTCGGTGGGGAGATTGTGGTCTTTCAACGGTTCAAACAGACAGAGTATAAAACTTATGAAAAATAGGTCAGTTAAACGGTTTTAAATCGGGGGGGGGGTTAAAACCATTTAACTGACTTATTTTTCATAAGTTTTATACTCTGTTTGTTTGGACCGTTGAAGGACAACAACCTCACAACCGACTCCCAGAATTTCTTTTAAAAAATCTTTTTATAACGGTGACCTAAATATACATCGATGGGGGAGGGAAGACAGAGTTAGTACTTACTTTGCTTCAGGCGCCGGGGAGAGGGGAAAGCCAGATGGAGACAGTGGGTTGATAGAGAGGGGGTGGCACCAGAGAAGACAAACTTTTGCCTGCAGAGGGTGGGGGAGAGAGCAGAAAGATAGTGAGGCGAGGGAGAGCGGAGGGAGGGGGTCGACCGTCGGGTTAGGGAATGAGGGAGCGGTTAGGAGCAGGGGAGACACAGCTTTTGCTGCAGAGAGGGAGGGGAAAATGGGGTGAGGAGAAGAGCGCCGGGCAGCGCCCAGTACCCCTGCTTGTTAAGATAAGAGAAAACCGTTAGGCAAAAAACGTTAATTCACTCATCTTTTATATAACAATAGATAACATTGGAATAAGTCATGATAATGGTATTTAGATGATCCTTTCAAATATGATGTTTTTTAGACATACATTAGTCAAATAACTATATTTTTGGTTGTATATTTTCACTTTTCAAGGTTTGGCTAAGCTTGCCTAGTCATATTTAGTTTTCATTTCTACCCAGCGTGTCCCAGGCGGAATAGATAACAAAATAAAAGTTTAAAAAAAACTGTAAAATCTTTCTGTTGAAACCCCCTCTTCTCTCTCTCCTTTCCCCTTTTTCTATCAAAACACCCCACCCTACAACTAATCGCTTTTTCTTCAATTCATTTGCCAACTTTTGCACATGCTTCAATGTAATAGAAAGAAAAAGACATAATCAGTTGACTGTTTGACCCAACTTCAGTGTTGTTTTTCGAATATTTACCAGCAACAGTGAAAAGAAGGATTTTTTAAAAAATATAAATTCACTAAAAATGCATTAATTTGGTTTCTGATGACTCGAAGCGATTAAGTATTTTTAAAATGACATTAACCAGCTCATAATAATACTGAATTCGAATCCGAATATGTAAATTTTGTAAGTGTATCTTGGGTAGTTTCTGAGCGTTATCCGGACCCACAGATAGAAATGATGACTTTTCTATATATAATAGACTAGCTGTATTTACCTGACGTTGCTTTCTGATTTTTTTTTAAACTTTTATTTGTTTGTACATTTTTTAAACTTATACAGAAAAGGAAATCAAAATTTTAGTTGCAAGGAAAATAACTGACATTATATTCTTCAATTAAAATATAAGTTATCCCTCTTGCTGAATTTTGAATTTTTTCTGATGATTATTCAAACAATGTTAATATTATCAGTCGTCTGGGCCAGACTATATAATTAAAAAAAAAAATTGTAGCGAGGTATGTTATTATATTGCCAATATGATGGTACAACAATAACAAATGAAAAATAAAAATAATAAATGAAAATTGGCTAGTCAGAAACAAAGTTTGATTTATCAGCTTAAATTTGAGTTTGAATTTGAAAATCCGGCAAGATAACTTTATATGTTAGATAATGTTGGAACTTTTATAAATAGTAATAATAGTATGAGAGAAGATCGTTCTAAATCCGATACCTTTTGAAACATAGACTATTAATCAAATAACTATATTTTTGGTTGTATAGTTTCACTTTTCAAAGTTTGACTAAACGAATTACAGTATTTATTAGTTAAGCAGCCTTATGATTGAAACCAGTTTACAGGTACTGACGATGGTGTTTGATATAATTACATAACTCAAAGTAGATTTATTGGTGCTTTACTCCATTATCAAGCAGAAGTTAATACTTGCTGTGATTGCGGGCTTATCTTTGATAATACACACTTTGCCATCTCCTCGATGAAAAGAAAGAAATGTTTTATTTATTAAACGTATGAATAATAGAAAATAAGATGAATAAATTATTTTCCGCTTTTCAAAAGCAATGCCAACATACAAAGTCGGTCTGAAAAGTAATGGGTGTGCTGTGTGAGCTATAGGTGAAAGAGGCATACATTGTCAGTGTCCCTATTTACTTGCCTCCACATGAGGGCAGAGTTAGACACAAGGTCGGTTTTTAATGTGGGGAAAATCCAGCTCCCCCCAAAAGGGGCACTCTGGGTTTGAACACTCATGTGATCATATATCAAGTGTATCTGAAAAGTAACATGACTGGGTGTTGTGTGAGCTATGGGCAAAAGAGGGATTAGCAGATTGCGTAATCATCTAACATTATATCTTGGATATATATATTAATTCAAATCTGTGCATTTAAAAAAAAATGTGCCCTGTTGAGTCAGCAATTGAGCTCAGGTTAGATTGTTTGAATCAAAAAAAAGTGAGTTTGCAAAGCCAGTTAAATATAAAAAATAAAGACAAAATCCCAAATTAGTCTCATTCTGCTATATCTTTCTCTTTTTTTTCTCTTTACAGCTACAGGTTAAATAATATTACTACTTTTGGTGATATTCCTTTCTACTTTATAATGGACTATTTCGATCTTTTCGTTCTTTCCTTTTTTTATTAACTTCAACTGTTGAGAAAGAGAGAGAGCGAGTGACGGAAGCAAGAGTAACAGATATAGTATAAAATAAGTAGAGGGGGGCAAACAACATATGGTGAGAGAGGGTGAGAATGATAGATAGGATCTTAGTCAGGGATGAGTAACTTGTTGAGTTAATTGCAAATTGTTGCTAATTAGGACAATTAAAATGGAAGTTTTTTTCAAACATAACGTAATCCAAAACTGAGGAATATTTTAGCATGTATTCTGTCTGATAAAAATATATAGGAAAAAATCCTTAGAGAAACAAACGTTGATTAACTCAGCTTTAGAATGATAATAGATAATCTTAGCTTTCTGCAACAATTATATTTTATTTCACTTGCTTTTGTTTACACCTTCGCTTTTTAAGAACATCACCTTACTGGAACAACCTCCCTATTCATCTGATATTGTTCTATATGACTTCCTTCTTTTCCCTGGTCTCAAGGGAACCAATTTGGTTGGCCACCAAGAAGGCCATAGCAAGATAGCTGACAGACATCCGAGAAGAATCCTTCCAGCAGTGCAAAGAAGCGTGCCAGATAAAGATGGGAAAGTGCATTAAACTTGAAAAGAAGGGGGGGGGGGTACTTTGAAGGGAAAATAACGTTCATATGGACCCAAGGCACAATGGTTAAAGACGTTGATTAACAACCAGTTTTAAGTGACAGTCTACTAGAGGTTGAGGGTTCAAATCCTTGCTACAGAAGATAATAACTTAGAATAATTAACACTTGTACCCTGTCATGGGTGAGAAAACGAGAACAATCTACCCATGTCAATTAAATAAAGGGTTTGGTTTGAAAATTCTGTATGGATTCCCAGAGTTAAAAAAAATACACCTGAAGAGGATCAGAGATTACATCGTTCGAAACCTTGGGAAAATAACAACCAAGATGAGAATAGTAGTCCAAATGATACAATTTATCAATCCTCATCTAAAAAAGTCTGAAACATAACCTCCCTATTTACCTGATATTGTTCTGTTTGACTTTTTCTTTCCCCCGGACTCAAGCTCCAGCCCCTGTCCCATCGTCGCAATGTTGCATCCTTGTGCTTGTTTTACAAGTACTTCAATGGAGTGTGCTCCGATGAACTTGCTGCTCTGGTGGCCCCTCGATGTAAATACACTCAGCCAACCCTACATCAGCTAAATAACATTCATTCACTACGGATGTTCCCAGATACCGGAGAGCCTTCTACTCCAATAGCTTCTTTCCTCAAGCTGACGGCCTTTGGAACTCCCTCCTTGCTCCGTTTCCTCGACTGTACCGACATGCAGAAATTTAAAACTAATGTGAACAAACATCTCGCTGCACCGCTCTCAATTTAAGATGATTCCCCAAAACTTTCACCCTAATTCTCAGTGGCCCCTTACGTCTACAGTGGAAACTTGCCTTGTTTCGGGTGAACTATGTTAAAAAGAAAAAAATTTTAAGTAGTCATGAAGGTATGTAGTCCATCAAGAGAGTCGTAACAACATAGTTGAAGAGCATCCCAGAAAAGGATAGGGAAGAACATTCAACTTGAAATGAAACCCATGTAATTTGTTGTTTGGAATTGATACAAATTTTGTGTGACCAGTCCCATTACTTTTCAGACACACCGAATACAAAGAGAGAGAGAAATTATCTTCCCAAAGATTCTAAAGATAAAGTAACAAATAATACAAGGCAGAAACGCACAAAAATAATGAAAGGGTAACACGACAAAAAATTTTTTAAATATTGGTTTCATAAAGTTGAAAGGAAAAAAAGTGTGCACTTATTAATCGGATCCTTTTTATTAAGTCGGACAGTCATGAAAGAGCGTCCCAAACGTGTTTCGAGAACATGGCTGTCATTTCAAAAATTGATCACAGTGAGTGGACTTCACCTACAGTTTATGTTAAGAAAAAGAACAAGGAGATTCGGGGTTGTGCCGACTTTTCCACAGGCTTGAACAAGGCATTTAAAAATCACCATTACCCTCTTCCGAGCCCTGAAGAAATATTTGCGAAACTGAGTGGAGGAAAATATTTTTCTAAAATCAATCTCAACGACGCTTATCTTCAAATCCCTGTCGATGAAGAGTGTTCAAAACTGCTATGTATCAATACCCATAAATGATTATACAAATTTAACCGACTTCTGCGATTTTTCAACAAATTATGGACATGATGTTAAGTGGGATGGATTTCGCAGTAGGGTACCTGGACGATAAGTCAATCCAACAGTTTCTGCAGGTTTACAGAGTCACTCCGAATGCAAACATCGAAACGTCGAAGACACCTGCTGAGGTCATGTTCGGACGCAAGGTTAGATCGATTTTCTACAAGTTGTTACCAAACCAGGATATGGCAAATATAAAAAGAACGATAACAAAAAAACGGTATAAAGTTGGCGAAAAAGTTTTTTATAAGATCTACAGAAACAATAGGACTTTCTGGGAGTCCGGCACTGTGGATAAACAAATAGGCAACATGGTCTATATGATTAAGGGACCAGATTTCGTGTTTCCGATATTAGCCAACTAATGTATATTATCAGAATAAGTATGAAAAAAAAAAAAACCAATATCGCAGAGATAAATCGTGTGTTTTGGTTCTCATGAATTGGAAGAAAAGACCAAAATAAAAGCAGCCATACAAATAATTCCACGGATGAAGTAAAAAAAGAAAAAAAAAAGAATTAAAAACGGAAAGACAAAATAATAAACACCTAAATAAAAATAAAGAAAATGTTCTGACAATCAAGTCTTCGAACTTAGTAGTAGTAGTAGATCTTCGTTAGTCGTGTCCGACCATGAATGACACTTGCAGATTTAGCCGGCTAGTTTCAATATTCACAAAGTCTTCCACAGTGATACCAGTGGGAAGTGACGGTGGTTAAGTGGATAACGACACGGACTGAAAACCTGGGTGTTCCGAGTTCGAATCCAGTCGGTTCCACAGTACCACTTTAACTTAGGGGTGTTGGCAACCTTCTCGTGGTCCTTCCCGTAAGTATCCGATGTCTTTCCAGAAAGTTTTCTAACTAGAAAAACATCGGGGAAACTAATGCCAACACCAGAATCATCTGATTCACATGAAAGAAGAAGAAGTGATACCAGTGCCCCAAGGGGCATGCTGACTTAACCTAGGCATTTCTTGCTGTGGCTGAGAAGCAGACCTTGCAGTCTCTGTCACAGATGAAGTAAGAGGGTGGATGAGGAAGCTCACTTGCTTTTGCCCTTTTCTTTCCTCCTTGCATGCTTTTCAGTGACTTTGGTCTTCCATTTTGCTTCCCCGATGTCAAGCTGTCGTTTGAGGGTTTTTTTTCATTCATCCCTGTCAGTAGCAAGGCTTTCCCAAGATAATGGATCGATGTCAATGGCCTTCATGTCTCTCTTGCAGTCATCCTTGTATCTTAGAAGAAGGCGACTACGGTCTCTCTCTCTCTCTCCTTCTTTTAACTCTCCATAAAGGAGATCTTTGGGAATTCTGCCATCAGCCATCCTTCAAACTTATTGATGTAGATTTAGTCAATAAAATAAAGTCATAAATGCAGATGTGAAAGAATTTGTTAAAGAGATCACGTGAGATATATATATATATATATATATATATATATATATATATATATATATATATGATAAATATATCATTATTTATATAATACGAGCAGGGCTACCCGGTAATGCCTGGGAGCAAGGATAAGAAAATAAAAGGATGTGTAACATCTTTCTTTTAAACTTCTGTTCTCTCACTCTATACTTCCTCAGTCACGTTATTTTCTTAACATATCTCTACCCCCCCCTCCTTTTCTCGCTCTCTCTCCCTCTGACTAACTGCTTCTATATCATAGAAGAAAGAAAGCCAACAGTTTGTGTAGCAATATTTAGATGCTGGTGTGAAAAAATAGTGTTAACAACGGAAATTTATATGTAAGGTTAGATTCAGTATGAAAAAGGAACTTTCCATTAAAGAATATAATTAGAGCTACATTACATTATGAGAGGAAGTATGTGGCAGAGAAGCAAGATCACTTCTGTCTTTGAGTTGTTCGATGTCAAGGTTATCAGATGGGTTAATCTAGATGTATGTGCTGTAAATTATTGTGAAAAAGTGAAACAAATCCCAGAGCAAATAATGTAGTTATTTGTTGTTCTTTTTAATTACTTCCATTATTCCAGTTACGGAAAGGAAAAAAAACATGATCTACATCCTTACGACTGCTAGATCACCACTACAACCACTTTTACAACTAGACATTACTACATATGGAGCAACTATTTACATGTCAATATAGATAGAATATAGATCTAACGAGTTTTATTAATGTTATGAAAAGAAATAACTTTTTTTTTTGTTAATGTTTTTCTTTCAAAATCGATGTCGCAATCAAACAGACAACGAGCTGTATTAGAATGTAAATCAAACAAAAACCTAACTCAGAACAGATGTTCCTGGCGTATTGCAAGCCACAAAGGAGCCACGATTGCTGAATCTGCACATGTTCAGGAACGCAAAAGGAAATGTGCTATTCAGAAAGAAAAGGCAGTCAGCACCTCTGCAACAGAAACATCCAACAGGTGTTCCATATGCAGGAGATACTTCAGAGCTCGGATCGAACTGACGAGCCATCTCTGGATCCACAAATCAATTACATGACCATGATCATCTTCGCATGCGATGGATGAACAACATCATCATCATCATCATCATCATCACGTGTTAATGAGAGATTAAACTGTTTTCTGTCATCGGCAGGCTATCTAATAAGAACTGAAGAACTCCCTATGCAATATTACATTTGACCTAAATTTAAAGTTCAATTTATAAAAAACATTTTTGACAGCATATGTTTATGTAGTCATTGTACCAAACCATCTTCTAAATTAATATGGAAGTTTTTTTGTTTTATTTATCATTCCTGTATTACCATCAAATGGGTTACTATTATTTAAATCAATAATGCAACGTAATATTTTAAAATACTGTATATATAGTATTGGGGAAAGACCCACAACATAGCATATTGAAGTACTCTATAATATCGACGAACAATCCAAAGGTAATTATTGGAATGCCTAATTTGTTTAACTCTGTTTTAAACTGTTCATAATAAATTAATGTTTGGTGTTATTAATTTGTAATTTTATTGTCCTATTTTTGTGAATATATATACAATAGTTTCGTCGATATTAACAGTAATTACTTAAAATGATTTAATGAAAGAAAATAGATAACTTATAGAAAACCTTTGTTAAATTAAGCTAACATCGCTCGCTAAAATTCTTACCAACAGGCATAAGCGAAAAGAGAAAAGAGAGGGAAAGGATGACTGGCTAGCTGGCTGTCTTGCTTGCTTTCTCTTTCTTTCCCCTCCTCTCTCCCATTAACGACCCCATATTTTTTATTATTGTTTTTAAATTCAATGGTTGTATTGTTCCCGAAGAAAAACAGTTTTGCATATTTGTTTAAATTTTCCTTTCTTGCCTTTTGATTTCATTACAGTTGTATTTAAAAGATAAATAAATTTGTAGCAACATTATTAAAATGTTAATGTTTATCACTTAATAGGAATAAATGCAAAAGTTTTAGTCTTGTGTTTACAAGAACCTTATGAATGAAATGTTTATTATTTAATATTTTGGTTTCAAGTATTTCAAGTAGCGAACTTTGCCAGCTAGTTTCTAATAGGCTTTCATTTTACTAAAAATATATTATATTCTTAAAATTGTTCAAATTAAAATTTAACGAGGACACTTTTTACAGTATTTAAAAAAATGATGGTAGACCAAAATAGAAATATTTACTTTTTGTTTTTTACAATAGAATCTCATTTACTTTGTTCAAATGGATAAAAAAAAACTTTATATAGTTTTATTTTTTTTTATCTATTTGAACAAAGTAAATGAAATATCATTGAAAATAAAATGCAAATATTTCCATTTTGGTCTACCGTAATTATAAAAATACTATAAAGATGCCCTCTTTATATTTTAACGTTATCATAATGTCATTTTAAATTTGCAAAGTCCTTAGCTCACATCTTACAGTGACATTTTTTTCACCCGAACCTGATCGCATTCATGCAGAATCAAAATATGTAAGTTTTGTAATTGTATCTTATGTAGATTCTGAGATTCGCTCAAACATACGTGTTTCTTGGACGTTAATAGCTTTGTTTTAATATAAGGGAGATAATTGATTGCAAGTCAATTATGGCAAATATTGTTCTGTGTTCTTAAAAAAAGGAAAAATTGTATTTCCAATCGATTTTAATATTTAATCCTGTTTGATATATTATTTTTGATTAGTCATATTTAGAGGAGGGTGAGAGTTTTACTCTCACACTCATATGTCTCCCACTATCACTCATTAAAAATCGGATTTTATTGAAGAAACATGCACAAATGTCCGCCGTGTATTGATTGGCTAATCATTTTTCATATGGAAGCCATCTTCGTTATCCACAGAAATCTTTTAAATGGTTAAAATAAATTAATACATTATAATGTATTGCATAATCAAATGAATTGAATCATAATTACTATTATTGAATTCCTTGTAAAATCGTATCATAAAAAATTGTATTTGATCTTGTTACAGGGCTTTTTTATGAATAAAAGGTAAAACGTCATTTTTGTTGTTTATAAATGTCTAATGAGAAAACAGGCTTTATCATATTATTGTAAAAAGCTCTAACTCAAAACACCAACATAAAATTCCTCATAAATTGTTATACAAGAAAAGTTTTATTTTATCTTTGTATTGGGCTTTGTTTTTAATTGCATTCTCCCAACTTCCTGCCCCCACCCCAAAAAAAGGTTCTGGTGATGCTGGCCTTTAGCTTGTCATTCGCGTTGCAGCTTAATCTGTTTGTGTCTTGTTCCACAAGTGTGGTCGACAAAGTTCTCTGACAGCCACGCCTAGGTCTTCCAAATGGTATGACAGGGCGCTGAGTATTGCTGCCGCACATATGCATACCTACAGCTACCGGGTCGATCCAATGTTGCACTATCTCACTCAGAAGGTGGATGTAGCCATCGGTGTTCAGCTTGAGGTCTCCAGTGGGATGGCATGACATCACCTTTACTAAACTTTAGTGACTAACTCCAGCGTTCTGAAGTCATCAGATAATCAATCATGCATTTTTTTTTTGTTACCTTATAGTCAAACCCTAAATCTTAATTCTTTTCCGACTTTTTCTACCATCCACCTACTGATACTGAGGAAGTCTGAAATCTCCTTATTTGACCTTCCGGACCAGACTCCAAAGAGAACTGTCTTTTACACAAATATGGAGGTTCAAAATTGTCCATAATTAGTTATTCGGCCAACAGAAAGAATGGAAATATAGTCAGTTTTCATGGTTGGTTTGGTTGTTTTGTTTTACGTTATATGAACCTTTTTCGGGTTATTTAACGCTGAATAAGGTCATTTTAGGTAAAAGTTTTTATGCTTCAAGTTCTTTATATCTTCAAATATTTATTCATGGTTTTTGGTTTGGTTGTTTTGAAGAGGAAAATGTTTTTGTTTTCGGTTTTGCAGAAAATTATTGAGTTTTGCAAATGGAAAGGAAAAAAACAATAACATTAATATTTGGTGTATTTTTGGTCAGGAAACCGGTATATTCAGACAGCCTGATCTGGTAGCACCAGCACTGTTTTCATTAAGACAAGACCAATAACGTAAGGAAAAATACATATGCATGAAATTTACAAACAAATATTACCAACACCCCGTATAGCTTCACTAAATTAAACAATCTTTTTTTTAATAATTTACAAAATTAAAAAAAGTTTCTACTCCCTCTCATATTCAATCCCCAGTTATCTCCCCCTGTCCGTTCTTCTGTCTTCTCATCAATTCTTCTTCAAACAATAACAAACGCAGATATCAGTATACAGTGTCAATAAACATAAACGTATGAACACAACAACAGTGTGTAAACATATATAAAGAATAAAAGAACAAAAATGAAAATACTGATTCTTCATGTAAACAACAACAAAAAAAGAATGTTATGGTGACACGCATCTGGTGTCATTATTTTTTAGTAAGAGGACAGTCATGAATGTAGGTGTGAAACAAAAATGGCTGAACAACTTATACAGTCTCTGAGCATATTTAATAAACATAATAAAAACATAAACGTTATTTGGTAGATGAATGTATATCTTATTTCCGATAAAACCAAAGACATTAAAGGCAGGCTGACTGTCATATAGTACATGAATAAAGAGAATAGAATCATCTGCTTTTCCTATACGAAATGCACAATATCTCAAGTGACTTGCTAGCTCAGCCTTGCAATTGCTAAATTACTCTATTCAGCTATCTTTTGTTTAGTAAACCTTCTTTTCTATCCTGAATACTTGTTGGTCTTTTTCTCTATTATTTTCTCGGTTGACTATGATACACGGGTCACAACAATAACGAAAACCGTTTTCCTAATAGTCTAATGTATGAAGTAGGTTTGTTTTACGGCATATCAACCCTTTTCTGTGTTATTTAATGCTAAATTCGGTCATTTTGGCAAAAGTTTTTATGCTTCAAGTTCTTTATATCTTCAAATATATATTTATGGTTTTTGGTTTGGTTTGGTTGTTTTATGACATATCAACACTTTTTGGGTTATTTAATGCCAAATCTGGTCATTTTGGTAAAAGTTTTTATGCTTCAAGTTCTTTGTGTTCAAGTATTTATTTATGGTTTTTGGTTTGGTTTGGTTGTTTTATGGCATATCAACACTTTTTGGGTTATTTAATGCCGAATCTGGTCATTTTGGTAAAAGTTTTTATGCTTCAAGTTATTTATATCTTCAAATATATATTTATGGTTTTTGGTTTGGTTGTTTTATGACATGTCAACACTTTTTGGGTTATTTAATGCCAAATCTGGTCATTTTGGTAAAAGTTTTTATGCTTCAAGTTCTTTGTGTTCAAGTATTTATTCATGGTGTTTGGTTTGGTTGTTTTATGGCATATCAACACTTTTTGGGTTATTTAATGCCGAATACTGTCATTTTGGTAAAAGTTTTTATGCTTCAGGTTCTTTATATGTTCAAATATATATTCATGAGGCTTGGCTTGGTTGTTTTGTTTTACGGCATATCAACCCTTTTTGTGTTATTTAATGCCAAATCTGGTCATTTTGGTAAAAGTTTTTATGCTTCAAATTCTTTATATCTGCAACTATTTATTGATGGTGTTTGGTTTGGTTTGGTTGTTTTGTAGAGAAAAAATGTTTTTGTTTTTGGCTTTGCAGAACATGATTGAGTTTTGCAAAGGGAAAGGAAAAAAACAATAACATTAATGTTTGGTGTAGTTTTGGTCAGGAAAACGGTATCTTTAGACAGCCTGATCTGGTAGCACCATATGTATGAAGTAAAATAAACTTCTAATTTTTGTAAAGTAAACCCTATATATAAAAAATGGGAATATAAAAAAAATATTGTTTTTTTTTTTTTTCTCCTAAAAATATAGCTATTAACTTATTAATCAAGTCCCGTATTGTTTTACTAAGTCAAGACAATCAAGAAAGTCGGTGTCTAAGTGTTTCTCATATTGACATCATCATCATATTCGCTTTATAATCCGTTTTATCATGCTAGCATGTGTTGAACAGCTTTAAGAAATTGACTTCCAAACTAACTTATCTCTGACCAGGTATTGATTTATCCATCTTTCTCTCAAGTACATTCTTATCACTTCCTCTCATGTTTTCTTTGGTTTTCTCCTGTGAACTGAATTTGCTACCTCAACTGTTCTACATCTACTGATCCAAGAACTCTGTCCATTCTTTCAACATGGCTATACCATCAAAGTCTCCTTTTCTGCACACATCTACCTATACTGTTCAGATTTAATCTTCCTCAGAGGTCATCAGATCTAAGCCTGATGTTAATCCTTTATGACAAAACAACTAAACCTACTTTATAGATATTATAAAAAGATTTTTTTTTTAATTCCGCAAATAAATCAAATCCATCCGTTTCTTGTCTCTCATAAATTTAGAGACAGACAAAAGCAATATTTTAACTAAGTTCATAGATAACATGAGCCAGATTAAACAAAATCAAAGGAGGGGGGGGGGGAGACATCAAACAAACAAAAATATTTGTTCAACCCCACAAAAAAAAGCATGGCTTCACATTGTTTATAGTTAGTAGAAGACAGTGAAAAGATTAGTTGTCAAAGAATTGGTTATGCTAACCATCTGATCTGACCTTTTGTTATATACGAGCTGATGATTCGACAATGTTGCTCAAGTGTCAAATAATAGTGTTGAACATATATATATATTTATAAAGTTAGATATGTATAGATATTTATATATATTTGTTTTCATTTTACTTCAGTCGAAGTTCTCAGAAATCAAGGGGCCCTTCCTGAGGCTAACACTTTATTTCTATATGAGATACATAAATATCCGAGCATTCAATCAAGATTCTCCTCTACCTCTCAAACGTTGAGTTAGTAAAGAAGAACACTAATTTTCCTCTCCCCAATTGACCAGTTAAC
This sequence comes from Sepiola atlantica, assembly GCA_963556195.1. Classification (NCBI taxonomy): domain Eukaryota; kingdom Metazoa; phylum Mollusca; class Cephalopoda; order Sepiida; family Sepiolidae; genus Sepiola; species Sepiola atlantica. The sequence continues at coordinate 24,421,056 of OY744516.1, read as the reverse complement.
TATGTTGTGGTATATCTTTCTTGTAGTCTCTTGGTCTTACCGGATTACATGACAAAAATTCATCTAGTCTGGTGGAGTATCCAGCTACGTGCTGTTACTTGAGGTAACATTACTTGGAAAAGGTGCACCATTCCTCACATAGGTCAGTGTATAACCGTGTTGAGGGGATTTTATTTGGGCTTCGAATACTATGTTATTTTGAATATTTGGTTAGAGTTTACCTGTAGGGTGAAGTATCCCCATGTCAGGTTGTCCTGACAAACCCTTGTACAGAGAGACTGAAAACACTCAAGGATGGTGTCTTTTACGTAATTCAAACTCTCCAATATGTGTGTGGATACAGGGTAATTTTGTAAACTAATAAATTGATCATTATGAATTTTGGAATATATATTCTAAAATACTCTAAAAATTATGGTAATATGGGCACATTATTTTTTGTAGATATTTTATAGAGAGTGCATATATATATATATATATATATATAAAAGATTTTTTAATTTATTATTTTATAAACCAATCATTATGAATTTTGGAATATATATTCTAAAATACTCTAAAAATTATGGTAATATGGGCACATTATTTTTTGTAGATATTTTATAGGGAGTGCATATATATATATATATATATATATATATATATATATATATATAAAAGATTTTTTAATTTATTTTTTTATAAACCAATCATTATGAATTTTGGAATATGTATTATCGACAACCTAGTGTGTTTTTTGTAAATCTTACCATTTAGGGGGTGCATCCCCCTCAAAAATTTTTTTTGAATCTCCTAGATTAATGAACAGGTCATTATGAATTCTGAACGCTCTAATCGATGCGGTCCATTCAAAATGATATGCGACAAATAAAGAAATAAATCTTATTTATGTCAAATTAAGTTGATAACCATAGCCAGCCGTCTTATATATATATATATATATATATATATTGTCACTGTTGTTTAATCAAACATGCATCAACGAAGAAATGCTACCTCAGTATACAAATATATATATAAGTATGTAGAATCGGCCTTCATATTATTTATAGTTAGTAGAAGACAGGGAAAACATTAGGTGTCAAAGAATTGGTTATGTTGATTTGATCTTTTATGATATACTAGCCGACTTCTCAGACGTGTTGCTCAGGTGGCAAATAATAGTGTTGAACATACATATTTTATTCTATACATAAGTATGTTAAATCGGCCTACGAGAAAATTAAAAACAATAGAATACAGAAATCTGCGACTCATTGTTTTGATGATTGATATTGGTTCAACCCATGGTTTGACATCAAGTAACACATATAAATATGTTCTATTCGGGATTGAAAAGTTTTGGCGATCCTTCACATTCGTCAGTAAAGAATAAAACAAAATGAGAATCATAGTAAGCTCTTATCTGTTCAGGTTAATTTTCTCGTTTGTAATTTTTGATTCCGGTAGAAACGTGCACATTAATTTTAAATGCATGTTTTTGTTCAAAACTTTGTGTGTATTTATTTATATATATATATATATATATATATATAAGTACTGTGTGGTAGGGCAGGAAAAACCAGCAACGTGCTCGATTAATTAAGAAATCCGGGATTTCGGAGGATTAAGAGCGTAAATATTTATTTATAAAATACAGAAATTCAATGTAACATCAGTACCGTCGGTTTCAAAGCGGGAGGTTGATCCCGATTATCGTCAAATTTAACCCCTCATGCACACATATGTAAACCCCCCCCCCCCCATTTTACACAAATCACGTCCTACGTGATCCCAGACGTGACCGAATAAGTCCCACCATTCCTGAATATGTTTATCAGCTGACGATAATCGGGATCAACCTCCCGCTTTGAAACCGACGGTACTGATGTTACATTGAATTTCTGTATTTTATAAATAAATATATATATATATATATATACTCAATATATATATATATATAGTACATGTATTGTATTAGTTTCTGTAGATGTAAATCCGTTGAAACTCAAGTGTTTATAAAAAGTGCTCAATAACAAGTAGAGCTGTTTATAAGTATAAATTTTTATTTATACAAACATTATTGGTTACATATGTGCATACATGTTTCGGTTGCACTCTTCGCAGAGAGTCAACCTCATCAGACCAAGGATTCATTACTCTAAATCCTTGGTCTGATGAGGTTGACTCTCTGCGAAGAGTGCAACCGAAACATGTATGCACATATGTAACCAATAATGTTTGTATAAATAAAAATTTATACTTATATATATATATATAGTCAAAGAATTCTCTAAACAGAACAGTCTGGCACAACTTTTATGTCCCTTACAAAGATTAAATTCAAAATATAATGCTACTAAACCTTATGTCTAGAATCCTTATTTCAATTTTTATCAATATTTATTAAATGATTTTGATTTTAGAAAATGTTTCTAATTTAAGGCTTAAGCTAAAGAGGTCTTAAGAAATAGAAATTCAGGGAACCTTACTTCATTGCTGTCTATTGATTATGAATCAAATTCAATGCAAATCTGAAATATCTGAATTTTCAAATGAGAGGTTGTGCCCATATTATGCCTCCTAAAAACCCTTTAAAATACTCCAAAGAAACTGAAATTTAGAGAATATTTATTAAATGATGTTTAATACCTGTTAAAATTTCACAAAAATCGGAGGTATCTGACTTTTTTTACGAAGGACTTCCACCCCCTCTTGTTACCTTTTATATGAAACTAAATTAAATATAGCCTACATTACCTGTCCTTACACCTAGCAGATATGTTCTAAATTCATGATGATTGGTTAATTTAGGAGTGAATCTTATACATAGAAATATATAAACACATACACTTAACCAGCTTCACATGTATGAATGTTCAAATATATGTTCCCTCCGGTTGCATATTTTTGCTAGGCTGAGAGGATATCATGATGAACGCACTATATACACTGACCCCATCCCCCCCCCCCCCAGGAGGAAGTAATGCCTGGGAGCATTATATCATGACAACACAATAGACAATACACTACCCCCCCCCCCCCACCAAAAAAAAGGAGAGGTTAATCTTGAGAGGATGGTATCGTGAGGTACGAACGTATACTATACTGCCTCTCCTCCAAAGAGGAGATAATGCCTGGGAGGAATGCATCATGACGAATTAAAATATACTACATAGAATTAAATAAGCATAAACCGTTTTAATGTTAATATAGTTAGGATAGGTGGAAAAAACTTTCGCATTTATTCATTCAGATAACATTAAAAACAATGGCAAGTTTCATTGGCCACGTGAAATGCCGAAATGAAATTTGGGCGGAAAAATATAGTTGTCATTTTTATAAATGAATAGAAATATTTAAGAAAGAACGATAACTTCCTTTCATAATTTTCTAGTTTAAAAAGACATGTTTATAAACTTGAGTTATCGTTTTTCCTTAGCTAGACTCTTTCTCGACTTGTTTACATGATGACTATAATTTTTTATTTCAGCGTTTCACATGTATGATGAGACTTGGCATAACAAAAAAAGACATTCAAACCCCTAAGTTGTTTATAGTAAAAACATGGTTTAAGTTAAAACAAAAAAAAACATAAGTTGTTTATGAGTAATGCTAGACCCTATTTCTCTCTAAATAATTTACGTGACTGAAATAGGAATTAACCCTAAATAAAAGGAGCATTCCAGGGTATTGTTGATAGAATAATCTGAAGAAAAAAACAAAACAAATTCTTTTCCTATTTCAATCGCGAAAATTGAACGGAAATAAATAAGAGAAGGCCAGCATGTCTGTTTTTATTTATTTCTTGGGGGAAGCGGGGGGGGGGGGGGTAAATGTTGATAACAGGATTTATTAAGTGAAAGAAAACTTTAAACAGAACATTCGATTTTATTGGTTTGTATTTTTAGTGAAAGACGTTTTTCCTTCAGACTATGTATATTTATAATTTTTCAGAAAAAAATGTTGGGCTCTTACTATTTGCTCTATAGCAAGAGGACGGTCTTATGACAACAGAACAGATACTACACTACCCACCTTCATTAAAAGATATTCCGATTAAACAGAATTTGGTTGTTTTTTTTCATTCATTTAAAAATGTCTAGTCATAAAATCATTATGTTTTTATGGTTTCTTGGCATTTTGGCTAAGATCAAAATGCAATATCTGTTCTCCACATCTCAGCGACAGTTGACGTTTTACTAAATTATCTCCCTTGAAAAGGAAATCCTAAAGTTTTTAAAACGCTATCCTTTTTATATAAAATCTCTTTAATTAACTTTATTAATAATCATAATAACAGTACTATCGATAAAACGATCGCATATATAGAAGAAAATTTGGCAATACAAATTAAAAAGGTATATTACAAAATATCAAATTATTAGAGACTTTAACTAAAAATATGCAAATGAGCAATATCGAGATTTGTTTCAGGGAGTTTAGAGATTACTATATATACGGTATTTCAAAACATTCTTTTATCATTAGAATTAAATAAGCCTAACCGGTTTTGATGTTAAGATAGTTACGATAGATGAAAACAACTTTTGCATTTATTCATTTAGATATATATATATATATATATATATATATATATATATATATAGTCTCGGAAGTTTCTCAACCATTAAAACTATATAAAAAAAATTAAAAAAATATATTAAAAAAAAAAAAAAAAAAACTTATAGTCTCAAGTCTTCCAGTGGAAAATCACTCATGTAAGTCAATTTATTTTTTACAGTTATTATATTAGTTAGTTTCTAACACTATTTTAAGGGATCATCAGTTGTTTACCATGAAAAACTATTTCGGGAAGTTAATATATATATATTAGTGAAATAATAACTAAATTATGTCTACATATGGTTATTGGTGATTACAAAAGTTAGGAGTGGATCAAATAAGTTCAGGGAACTTCTGCAATTACTAACCAGCAAAGCATTACCACTGTTAAACAAGGGAAAAGTCTATCAGACATGAGTACGTAGTGTGATGATGTATGGAAGTGAAACCTGGCCAGTGAGGGTTGAGGACATGTGTTGCATGGAGAAAAACGATATGAGAATGATATGATAGATGTGTTATGTGAGTCTTAAAGACAGGTTTAAATCTGATGACCTCAGAGAAAGATTAAATTTGGACAGTATAGGGAGATTTGCGAAGAACAGGAGACTTCGATGGTATGGCCACATTAGAAGAATGGATGAGAGTTCTTGGGTTAGTAGATGTAGAACAGTTGAGGTAGCAGGTTAAGTTCACAGGGGAAGGCCAAGGAAAACATAGGAGGCAGTGATAAAAATGGACTTGAGAGAAAGCGGGATAAATAAAGCCCTGGTAAGAGAGGGGTTAGTTTGAAGTCAATTTTTAAAAGCTGTCCAACAAATGCCAGCATATAAAACGGACGTTTAACTGATGAAGAAGAAGAAAAAAAGGACAACTTGGCTGAAGGGGTTAATTCTCACAAAAGAAGGGGTTTTTTTTTGTCTTTTTTAATTTAGCCCTGACAGTTTTCGATTGGCTAATAAAGAAAACACATATGGATTCCACAGCATTACCATGTATATGCGAAACGGTTTTTGTTTTGTTTTATGTTCCTTTTTAAACGTTGCGATAACGCTATTTTCAACAAACACTATAAAGACAAACACGAAATGGCCAAGAGAGAAAAAAACAGTCAAAAGACATTTACAAATCCCTCAGATCTGGTGCATCAGTCAACTCCAAAACAGCTATTTTTTCTTTTCGCGATTCGTTTAATTATAGATACAAGTTCAGTCAGATCGTCTGGCCAGGATGTGACAGATTATACGGTGAGATGAGAATTTTGAAATCATTCGCGAGTTATCAAACTTGCTGGCTTCTTTTTTGTGTTCAATTTAGTTATGGTTATATCACGATCGTGTTGTATCCAATGTCAGAAAAAATAATGAGGATGAAAAAGACTTTTAAGTGAAGTCTTTTTCTAAATATGATAAGAGCACATGCGACCAAATAGTTATTTAGCATTTATTTCAGATTACAACTAAAAGAATTCCAACAAAATGTCCCTTGAGACAATAATCCTTTGAATGAGAACAATATTCTCTCACTCATCTGTTATTCATGGAGATTTGGTATCTGTCTGTATGAAACCAAAACTACAATATTTTTTTTTTCTTAATATTTTAATGTTCTAGTTTGCTATACTATTTCAGACTAATATACTATCTTTCAATGCTCAATTCAGAGGGGGGGGGGGGGTAGTGTCTGTTCTGTTGTCATGAGACCCTCCTTCCAGGCATTACCTCCTCCTTTGGGGTGGGGAGAGGCGAATAGTATAGTATATGTTTGTCCTGATACTATCCTGCCAGGTGCATTACTCCCTCATTTTGGGGGAGGGGAGGGGTAGGATAATATCTGTTCTGTGGTCATGAAACCATACTCCCAGGTATTACTTCCTCCTGAATGAGGGGGGGGGGGGGGCTACATCAACAAGAAATAGTCACAATCTGTTGTTTATTAGCAAACTCAACACTTACATTGCATATACTAGCAAAAATACATGACCGGGGACGGGGAATATATTATTGCTAGCATTCATAATATATTACTATGTGCACGTATATATATTTTATGCATAGGTAATTATGTGCACGCATATATATTTTATATATACAGTATTTTCTCACACAATGGAGAGTTATACAAAAATAATGTGTTAGATCATCACCAACATCGACTGAAGAACAGGTACATTTGATATCTTTTGCCGTGCGGGTTGAGTTTCATGTGTTCCTGTGAAATCGAAGGTATCAATGGACAATCAAACTAATATAAAGTGATTTTTTAAGTAATAAAAAAATATTTATAGTGTATTTACTCGAGTATATCATACGTATTATTAATAAAATCTTAATATTTTTGTGCAACACTTTTCCCAAGATACACTGATACTACACTCTGATCCTGTGGCAGAACGCTAGGAAGTACCTACTCTTGAATCCGAGGCAGGAGTGTCACCTATTCATTCAGAATTCCAAGTTTTCATCCTAATAATTTGATTAAACCAAACAAAAGAAAAATGTGCAAATGATAAAAACAAATTTTTAAAAAAAAAACGACGGGGGGGGGGGGGGGGTATGTTTGCTGATACCCTCTCCCCAACCTGTCATTTTCGGTGATTTTGTTTTACTTCTCTCTCAGCCCTACTCACACCCCGGATTCTTCATCGCACCAGAAAAGAAACCATTACGGAAAGATAAAACACAAAGTACCAAAAATAAGTTAATCTCAACAATCTCCACTCGACAAACAATCTGCTTTCCGTTTCTCTCTAACAATAGTCAGACTGTCTCGTCTCAATCCGATATGCATCACTAAGATCTCGTGTCAGGTTGCAAAGTCCCTGTTTGGTTCAATGGATACAGTCATGGACTACGGAATCGGTTATGCAGAGTTAAAATCCTATCAGATCTATTATTGTCATTTAGGCACTAAAATTCTCCAGAAAGTTATGAAGAGGCAATCTCCCTCCAGCTATGAGTAAAACGGCAACTTGTAAACAATTCATTGTATACAATAAATTGTTTACAACAGGGATTGTGTTTCAACATTAGCTGACCCAAAAAGAGTTGAATTGTTGTTAGGAACAAAGTGTATTATCTGTTCTGATCTTCATCTTTTCTGGCTTCAGTTAATAAAGGAGAAATCCTTCTAGGCTGAGGTAATTTTTAGTTTTTGTCCCAATCCAGAGTGCCCCTTTTTGGAGAGCTGAATTTCCCCCACATTAATAACTGATCTTGTGTCAAATTCTGCCCTCATGAGGAGGCAATTAAATAAGGACATATTAACAAGAACCCAAAATATAAAAAACATTAATATCATAAAAAATGGGTGCAAATACAGATTACACAACTGAAGTTATGGGCTTCGAAACGCATACGCAGAATAGAAAGTGGTTGTTAGGTTTACTTCCAGCAACCTCATAACGTTTGCTTCCCCTCTATTTTGTCCTTTAGTGCTCACATTTTATGAACAATGTTTCTGACAAAGGAGGAATAAGTGCTGTTTTCTGAGTTGGTTGTTGTTTTGATTAAGTGGTATGTGGAGACTTTTGATCCATTCATAGTATTCATCAGCATTCAACTGTCAATCTATCCATCTCATTAATCTTCACCGTCGATTGTTTCTTTTTAGCCTTGATAAGTGGTGACTCATTAGTAAAAAAAATTTTTTAAAGTTAAGCTTCATTTATTGGATCTTTAATGGAAAAAATTTGCTCAAATTTTTAGTAAAAAAAAAGTTGAGCTTCATTTATGAGATTTTTAATGGAAAAAATTGGCTCAAATTTTTAGTAAAAAAAAAGTTAAGCTTCATTTATGAGATTTTTAATGGAAAAAATTGGCTCAAATTTTTAGTAAAAAAAAAAGTTAAGCTTCATTTATGAGATTTTTAATGGAAAAAATTGGCTCAAATTTTTAGTAAAAAAAAAGTTAAGCTTCATTTATGAGATTTTTAATGGAAAAAATTGGCTCAAATTTTTAGAAAAAAAAAGTTAAGCTTCATTTATGAGATTTTTAATGGAAAAAATTGGCTCAAATTTTTAGTAAAAAAAAAAATTTAGCTTCATTTATGAGATTTTTAATGGAAAAAATTGGCTCAAATTTTTAGTTAAAAAAAAAGTTAAGCTTCATTTATTAGATTTTTAATGGAAAAAATTTGCTCAAATTTTTTTTAATCAATATCATTCTCGGATTGTTATTCATCTTTAAATGTTATGAAAATCGGAAGAAAAAAATATTCAGTTGGAGGTTTATGCTACTCCAATGCCCTGTTTTAGAAAAGGGGCAAGAGGTCAGACCCTTAAACATTTCAATGCAATCAAAAGCTGCCATTGCAAATATGTGAAAATAAAGCTCATAGAGCTAAAGTTGTGGGCAAAGAAAGATTTTAATCTTGAAGGTTTTTAAATTATTTTCAAATTTTTAAGAAACCATTTAATTTTGTGTAATTTCAAACCCATTAACTTTAGAGGTAAAAATAGTATGGTATTCTATCAAACAGCAAACCATTTTCGTCATATATATATATATATATATCCTCTTTCCCCAGCCCCTCAAAATCCATGCTACACCTCACCACAACAAAAACCTCAGCACCCACCTCCCCTCTCTCCCACCCTAAGACAAATTCACTAACACTCCCATCCCTCCACTTTTTCACTCACAGCCATCTACATTCATTTCACTCCCTGCCACCAACTTCTCTAAGCCCGGACCTTGGTCCTGCGCTCCCAGTAGTGGCTACTACTTCTTCTCATTAACCCATCATGTCAACCCAATATTTTCATGTACTTGCATGACATTTTTCTTTAAAAAGTCTTACAAATAAAGACGAAACGTTGATGAATACATAAAAAAAACATCTCTTGGTTTTTTCTTTTTTCATTTCCCATATATATATATATATATATATATATATATATATATATATATATATATATAGTTTCAGCTTTCTGGTAGAGGAAATAATGGTTTTCACTTAGCGTAAAGCAATAATCTTCTGTAAAGAATAGATTTCTTTTTTGTTACTGGTAGTATGGTAAAATATATGTAAATACAAAAAAGTACATATAATTTCTTCTTGTGTCAATAGAGAGTTTGTTAGCACAATAGATAAGGTGCTTGGCTGCTGGTCACATTGCAGCAAGGATACATCTAGTCACACAGATGAGTCATAGACGACGAAACAGCTGTCTGTGGATGACTATATTTATAAATTTACGAATAGAAAAAAACAACTGAAAGTATTTATGTAATTTAAAATAAAAAATACAAAACAAAAATAAAAGTAAAAAGACCCCTGGCAATGCTGGATATATATATATATATATATATATATATATATATATATATATATATATATATATATATATATATATCATCATCATCATCAACCGGTTTATTTGTTGAATCAGGCCACAATTAATCCTCTGATGAGGGTGGGGCCTGATTGTCTAGTCTCGAAATCTAAGTCTTCCTCTCCACTCCTGTCTTTGGCAAGGCTTGATGGAATCCATACCCATGGCCTTCCTATCACATTTGACTACGTCCTCCCAAGTCAACTTGGGTCTGCCAGTGGTGATGTTCTCTGCTGGCACATTCAACTGTCGGACATTAGCAATCCAGCCATCGCTACGCTCAATGTGACCCAACCAACGCAGTCTGTTCTTCCGCATGATGTCCGCAAGGCTTTTCAAGTCGACCTGTGAGAGCAGGGATTCAAAAGAAACGTACTGTTCAGGCCTCACCAAACAGATCCATCTGACCATTGCCCTGTCATTACGGTGCAGCTTCCTTAGTATGCCAGCAGAGACAGTCCAAGTTACTGAGCCATACAACAGCACACTTCTGACACATGAGGAGTATACACGCCCTCTCGTAGTTGTTGGCAGGTGTTTGTTTGTCAGGATTGGTAGCAGCTCTCTAAACTTTTTCCAGGCACACTTGCAACGTGTAACTGCCGCGAGTTCACAGCCTCCACCTGATGACAGCGCATCTCCAAGCTAACAAAAGTCTGTCACTACTTCCAGCTTGTTGTCACCAGTATCCATATATATATATATATATATATACACACTGGCAAGTATACGCACTCTCTGGTCACATATTTTTGTGAGCCTGGGGGGATGGTATCATGGAGAATGAACATATACTACACTGATCTCCAAAGGAGAAAGTAATAACTGAGAGGATTGCATCATGCCGAAAAAACACTACCGCCCTCACTAAAAAGCCGGAGTTAATGACTGATGATATAATGACAACGGAACAGATACAACACACACAGACCCCTAAAAGAGAGAAGGTAATCCTTAGAGGATAGTATAATGTGGAACGAACATTTACTATACTGCCCCTCCCCCTTCAAAGAAGAGGTAATGCCTGGGAGGAATATATCCTGACGAATGAAAATATACTACACTACTATCCAAAGGAAGAGGTAATACCTGGGAGCATCTCCACATAAAGGGAAAAAGTACTGCTGCGAGTATGATATCATGGCAACAGAACATATACTAATCTACACCCCCACCCCCCCGAAAAAAGAAAGTAGTTTCTGGGAGGATGGCCTTATGACTACAGAACAGATACTACATAACCCTCTCCCTCAACGAAGTATGTAATATCTGGGAAGATTAGATTCACCTCCTTAAAACGGAGGTGATGATTCCTGGAAGACGATCTTATAATAACATAAACATATATATATTTTTTTATGGAAATTACTACAGACAAGGCATGAAGCCACTTGATGTAAGGAGCTATAAAAAAATATCACTTCAAGGTAAAAAAAAACTAACCAACGATAAGCGTTATATGGATAGAGTTCGACCCAGAAAACAACAATTCTTCCCCCTTTGTCAGAAACATCGCTTATGGAATGTGAGGACTAAATGACAAAATAAGAGAAGCGAGAGGTACAAGGCTGCCAAAAATAAACCCAAAGTCCATATATATATATATATATATATATATATATATATATATATATATATATATATAAATATAAATACGAAAGTACAATCTCTCCTCATAAAAAGGAGGAGGTAATACCTGGGAGGATCTCCCCTTAAAATGAGAAGGTAATGCCTGCAAGTATTGTATCATGGCAACAGAACATATACTAAACTACCCCACCACCCCCCACCCCCCAAAAAAGGAGAAGGTAGTCCCTGGAAGATGGTCTCATGATAACAGAACCAATACTACACTACCCTTCTCATTAAAAGATAATACAATAATAGATTAAAACAGGTTATTTTTTTTATTCATTTAAAAATGCCTAGTCATAAAAAGATTATTTTTTATGGTTCCATGACCTTTTGGTTCAGATCAAAGTGTATGTTTAGCATCTTGCATTAGATAACGCGAATAAGCATTTAGAAGAGAAACTACCCTGGGTGGTTGCTGCGGGAGATACTGTAAACATAGAATTAGCAAAGCAGGATCTACAACACAAGGCTAGCGAGCGTTACAAGGGCCAAGTAGTTAGGGAAAGATTCCAATGAAGCTATGAACTCTGACACTGATGAACGTAAGGGAGTTTCCCGGCGTGGCTCGGATAGGTACATTGAAAAAGTCAAGCACCCGGATGGACGTATCTGGAGATCTGCGAGGGATTTCGGAAGCATTTTGAGGAGAGTTTCACCCAACTGCCAACCTCCCGATCCAGGAGTTTAGCAACTATTTTGCTGACTCTCCTCGCCTCGATGAGGCTAGAGAAGCTGGTTGCGAAAATAGGGTTACGGAACGCAAGGTCTTGGCTGCGTTGAAGCAGGTCGGCTGATATAAATTGGTGGGTCTTGATGGTCTGCTCTATAATTGTATTTGAGGCTGGTGACATGTTTGTACCAATTATGATGGATGTGTTCAACCATTGGTTTGACAAGGGTTCTATTTCAAGTCAAGTCACCAAAGCAGTGACCACATTGCTGAAGAAGCGGGACAGGCATGGTGGGGAGAAACTAAACGATTACAGGCCCATAACAGAGTTAAAGATTTAGGCCAAGATCTTATTGAACCGGTTTCAGAGTGTTATTGGAGAATTGATCAGACTCGAGCAGAACTATGCTGTGAAGAGGAGATTGATCCAGAACAACTCTTGCATCTGATTCGTACGATCCTAGAGGATGGAGAAGACGACACGGAGGCCGGGCTAATCAACTTGGATCAGACCAAAGCTTCTGACAGGGTCGACCATCGTTTCTTGGCATCTGTTTTAGAGATCGCTATTTTAAACTGAACTTCCACAAATGGATCTCCGTTCTGTATCACAAACTAAGGAGCAGGAAAGCAAATTCAGTCCTGATGAGGTGCGAGCCAGGGTTTCCACGTTCGCTGATGACATCACTGTCTTTGTGTTGTGCTTTCAAGACATCGAGATGGTAACAGAGGCACTCACACATTACGATATGATCAAGGGGCCAAAATCAACCGCAGTAAGTCAATCAGCTTGCAGTTTGGTGACTGGAGCAGTGACATCACCCTTCCGGCTCCTTTCTACTGGTCCAAATCCTCGACGTGTGGTTCAAACTGAGCCTTCTCCTCGAAAGGAATTAGTCAGAGGTACAGTCAAAGGTGGAAGCGTCGGTCAATGCTTGGTTTCAAAGGAAACTCTCTTTAAAGGGTAGAGCTGAGGCGTGTGCTACTTACAGCTTTCCTTTCATCCTTTACCAACTGGCCATACTTTCTCTGTTTGCGAACTACCTAAAGGTCCCCCAGCGCCTCATGTCCTTACTTCTCTGGGACAGGAGGAGGCACTGGGTTCGCAGACAAGTCTGTATTCAATGTCTGTGTGAGGGAGGCTTGGAAATGCGAGACTTGATACGCCGAGAGACTAGATTTCTTGAGTCAAATTTTGACAGAGGAATCTGCGTGGAATCCTGCAATCGATAGTGCTTTTCCCAACCTCATTCTCGACCATTCGATCGAGTGTCGTCGAAGGGTGAAGGGTGAATTGCAGTTCTTCAGCGAGTGCTGTTCCGAGCCGCGCTCAAAAAGCTTCATCGGGCCAATGACATTTCTCAGTCCTCTAAAAAGGAACTCCACAGGGGATTAATGAAGGGAACAGCTGAAGATTCGTTCACTGAGCGGTTCAGGTGGTCGGAGGAGTAGATCTGCTCCAAATGGAGTTGGGCACCAGGTACAAGTCATCTCAACAACTCTGAATTCTCTCTAACCTGGTGATTGGCCTGGAACGTGTTATCCCTCAATGCCATACAACACAGTTGCGGAATGAAAAACTTGACCAATTGTCCACGCTGCAACACTCTAAGAAGAAACGCCTGATCACGCTTTCTTTCAATGCCACGAACTCCGGCGGTTCTGGGAGTATGTCAATGAGGTGACGGCTCGTATCGATCCAAGCATTCTCTGCCACTAAACGTATCGTACACAATCAACAATGTCAGGCTGGCAATAAACAAGGAGAGATGAATGGTGTTTCTCGCGATCTTGGCCGTAGCGCGAATGATGATGTGGACGTCACATCTGAGAGATGACCAAGGGGGTTAAATCTTTTGCTGATCAGGATCTGATCACTTTCTTCAAGCACCAGAAGGTCAAAATCAGATTTGATAGAAAACGATTACATTCCTCGTTTTTTTTTTTTTAAAACGTGGATACAAGTAGCGAGCATGTGTGTACGAAAAGGAGTCAAGTATGAGTACATGTTTCCTGCCTGAGCATACCCCAGACTTTGGGTAAGTTTAGTCTCTCAGTTAGTCGAGTAAATGAGTTACCCCACCCTGGTAACCGAAATCCTCTAAGATGCCCACTATCAACTTTCTATTTTTTTGTCCTCGGTCTCTCTCAAATAGCATTTATCTTGGAAGGACACCACCCATGCTCCAACTCCATCCATCCCCAGTTTTTCTTTTCTTCTCCCACTTAAATTCCACTCTGATTTAGAGATTAACCTGGTTGTTTTTGGTTTTGAACAAACCGAAAAACAGTGGGCAGTCTATTAATTAGAAAGGGTTTAGAAGGTCTTACTAATTGAATTTTTTGTTTTTACCACACTCTCTGTGTTATTCCAATTAATTTTTGTACATAAATATAATTTGGGAAAATAAAATTTCCAACAAATTTGGGGATATCTTAAGTAGGATAGCTCCCTAGAGTAAATGTGGTATTATGGTGACTGAGATGATTCTAGTTAAGAGTAGGATAGACATTTTTATCACTTAGACCAAGGATGACCAACGACACCCATTTTCCCCACACTTTTGATGGCCTTGGGCCTAATTTGTTTTGCATGTGAATCTTTTAATATTTTCTGCAAATAAATAATTCAAAGTGTAGTATCTGTTCTCAGCATCCCAAGAACATTAGATGTTTTACTATCGACAAAATTATTGCGTATAATATAAGAAAATATGACTGTGTAAATTAAAAATGTACATAACAGAATATGAATTTATTAGAAGCTGTTTATGAAATAGATATACAAATTAAGTATATCTAAAGGTGTTTATGGGTGTTTTCAGATTACTATGTATATTGTATTTCAAAATGTTATGTTGTATCATAAAATGAAATAAGCATAAGAAATTTTGATGCTAATATAGTTAGGATAGGTGAAAAAAACTTCGCATTTATTCATTTAGATATATATATATATATCTAAATGCATAAATGCCAAAGTTTTTTCGACCTATCTTAACATAAGCATGAAACATCGATGTCTGTAGGCAATAATAATAAATATTTATTTTAAAATATTGTTATCGGCCCTTTAACACAAGGACTAGGTCTCTAAGAGAATTTAATAATAAACAGTTATTCTAGGCACAATGCGATGTTTCAATCCTCTGTTGTTGTTGAACACTGTTCGACTCGCATAATGTATCTGTCCGCTGATTCGACATTTATAGTTTTAATTCTCTTCACTTACATGTTAATTGGTGTTGGCCAAGGGGTAGTAGACTGCGAGTCAGAGGTGACTTTGCAACTGGGTTCGAATTCTTCGACCAGCAAGAATTAACATCTCCTATATGTAAAGTATGGAAAATGCCCCTTTCAACGTCTGTCACTGAATTGCAAATGGCTGCCCGCACAGTTTCTTATATAGTAATAAGGGGCAAATAACTCATAGTACTTCCTGTACCATGGACAGATGACTCATAGTACTTCCTGTACCATGGGCAGATAACTCCCGTTTAATATCTCAACACAAGAGCAGATAACTGCTTTACCTATATACTACACTGAAGATTGCATGAGCATGAAACATTGATGTCTGTAGGTAATAATAATAAATATTATTTTAAAATATTGTGTGTGTGTGTACATATATATATATATATATATATATATATATATATATATATTGATAAATTAACTGCACAATAAAATTTAATGGCTAAAAGAATCGCAAAAGGAGCAGTCTTGCTGCTCATTTAATTTTTTTTTAAATAGAGCTGACCCTACTCTGTGTTGTAGAATCAAAGTAACATTTATGGCATAAGGGATCCAACTAGCATCCAGTTGACAAACTCTTGCTTTACTGAAGCTATATTTATACACAAGAATGTCCACTCATGAACTAGCAACCAAACAAAACCAAGAGAATAGACTAGCACAATAGAACATCCTCGTCTGCTTATATACTAATTCTCTGGTTTCATATCTATCTAGTTCAACTGGTTAGACAGCTGAGCACTGGCTTCTATATCAAATATGAATTAAAAAGGAGACCTAGCTGGTCATATTTTTCTCTTACACTCTAAAGATTTGTGTAAAAGGGATCTAAGACAAAAGTCAAAAGCGTAAACAAACACTGAGTGTAAAATTACCATTGAAGATGTTCACCGTCGATTTTCTTGTATGCTGTTTATAACAACTTGCACGGTTTCACTTATTGAAAACCAAGTATTGGAACTTAAAATTACTTTCACATAAACCTTTTCACTGAAATCAATAATTTGATTGGAGTTTTTGCCAGGAACAGAGAAACTGAGATTCAAAATTAAATATTCGGTTTCCTACCTACTCAAATGAAACAAATCTGTTTTATTGGGGCAGTACTTAGCTGAAATGATGTTCCAAGTGATTTGATAAAACTGCACAAAAATCGGTTCTGGTGCAGCTTTTGAACCAGACAAAACCAACTTTTGCCGACACAGAAATATGGAAAAAGCTGAATCAAACGAATTGACATCAAAATCAAAACGAGGCTGCTTTGTCAACAGAAAAAATCATAAAAGAAAAACACTGACCGTATGTTTATTTTTATGACAATTTATTTATTTTTTGATAAAGAAAATCAATGAAATAATTTTTCTTTTCACGGGAAAGTTAAAAGTTAATTTTTTTTTTTTCGATAAATTATGTTTTTTTTTATGAATAAACTTTAATGACCCCTAAATGTTGTGATCTTTGTTTACATTATTAAAGTGATTGCATAGGGACCACACATGCTTTTTGTTTTTTTGTTGTTTGTTTTTAAAAACCTATAAACTAAAAATTGTAAAGAACATAGTTAATGAAACAACGATTTTTACAGATTGTTTTTTTTCATTTTCTTTTTCTTTGGTACTGGTACAACTTTTGAACCGGACAAAAATCGACAAGGTTAGGGTTGGTTTAGGGTTAAAAAAAACAGTTTGATTTTTGTCCGGTTCAAAAACTGTACAATAATATGAAGATAAAGGGGTTGGTTTGAAATTTTTGTATTCACATAAATTTGAGCAGATAACTGTCGAAGAAAATACCTGCTCATACCGCACTCTTTTATTCCATTGTTTTGCTTAAGATTTAATAAATTTATAGGTAAAGTTGTTGCCTGCTTCTCAAGCCTTCTGATTGGCTAAGTGCTTCGGCATCTTCCGGCTGTTTACGTAAACGGACGGAAGATGCCGAACAAAACGTGGGTTTTGTCTGGTTCAAAAGCTGCACTAGTACCCAAAAAATTCAAGCAGAAAATTCAACAGGAAAAAAAACAAGGCCATAACAATTTTGTTTTTGCACTTTTTTTTTTACGATTATTGGTCACCATTTATTTTGACGAAGAGCCACTCAAAGACAAGGGTTAATTAGACAAATGATTGTCAGTTGAATGATGAGGAACACTATGGGAGTACTAACATTGATCAACGGTATGAACTGCAGTTGATTACTCATGAGGTTGTTTATGGCAAGAATTTGTTAACATTGGATTTGAAGACGACCAAGTTGTAATCAGCAGGGAAGTAGTTCCACGGTAATGTGTCCCACAGGTGGGGAAGCTCTTGCAAAAAAAGCTCTGTTCATGAAAATTCTACATAACGCTAGACACCATTTTGAATTTTTTTTTTTAAATGAAATATTAATCAACCAAAGATGTTTTTGATTTGATTTTTCTTCTGCATCTGTTTGGTATCCACTTTTCTATGTATTGTTTTCTCAATATTCTGTCGGATTTAATCCATACATGTTTGATACAACGATAGAATTATATCTTTTTTCTTCTTCTTCTTACGTCACATAAAAAGTCTATAATACAGGGTGGGCCAAAATAAGGGTCCTATCTTTAAATTTGAATAACTTGAATTTGAATAACTTCCACAAAATAAAAGTTAAACTCACCAAACTTTATGTGTGTGTAGACTGACCCTTCCGAGATTTTTTGAAATAAACAAAACAAATTTTAGCCGAAAAACACTTCTTAAAACTTACAAAAACTAAAGTATTGTTTTTTACACTGTTTTGAGTTTTTTAAGCAAAAATAATGTTTTCTAAATGAGGGTACGTTCCTTAGGGCTAATACGGCTCATGCTTGCTTCGGAAGGGGTCCTTTACTTATTCTAAAAAAAAAAATTTTTTTAAATAAATAAATAAAAAAGTTATGAATTTTTAAAAATAGGACCCTTATTTTTGCCCACCCTGTATTTAGACTATTTCGCAACATCACACTTTATTGCCTTTCCACTATTTGGCGGAACAAATCGTACCAATCATAAAAGCAAACAAAATAACTCCCCCTCCCCTAAAAATGATTGACCTTAAATTAATACACAGAAATCCGATTCCCTGTAACAATTTATCTGCCATTAAAAACTGCGAGAAAGAACAAATTGTTGTTTATTTTAACAATTAGTATTGTTGTTAAAAAAAAAAAACAGGAAAACAAAAAGAAATTGCAATCATTTTTTCAAATCTTACATCCATTCTTGTTGATGCAAAATAATTATTCTTTCCTTATCATACTTGTCTGCATATTTGTATTTCTCGCCTCTATATGACTTACACAAAAAAAAATTTTTTTTTCATTTACTATTAATCGAATATTTATTGAAATTAAAAATGCAATAGCTTAAAGTACTAAAAGAAACTTTTTAAAAATCCTATTTAAAAAAATTATTTTACGTAGTGAAATGAAGAGGCAAAAAGTTTGCTCCTGCATAACAAAGAGAGAGTGAATGCTTAATTCATATCCACTCTCTTCTCCCATTCTCGGACACCAGACAATAAATGGCCAGTTACACCCTCCATGGATTCGTCACATAATCAGTACTCCCCCTTTATCAATCTGGTTGCTGAGTTGGTATCTGTTTTTCTTAGCTTCTCATCATTTGTAAAATTAAGAGTTTTAAAAAAATTGAAAAGATTTATGCAACACCCGGTAGGTACTGTTAGTAAATAATAAATATGGCTTAGACCTCGGAGAAAGATCTAATCTGGACAGTATAGGTAGATCTGTGCAGAACAGGAAACTTTGATGGTATGGCCACATTGAAAGAACGGATGAGAGTTCTTGAGTTAGTAGATGTAGAACAGTGAGGGTAGCGGGTCCAGTTCACAGGGGAGGTCAAGTAAAACATGGGAGGAAGTGATAAAAATGGACTTGAAGGAAAAAGGGATAAATAAAGACCTATCCAGAGATAGATTACTTTTGAAATCTATTTCTTAAAGCTGTCAAATGCATGACAGCATAAGCCAAATATGATGATGATTTACAATTTACTGCAGTTCATGGACAATTCAATCATGAAAAGTGAATTAATGAAATCCATGAAACTGCAGTAGTGTTAGATAAGCCATATTTATTTATTATTATTATCATTATTAAGATCTATCTGAAAAGATATTGAGCCCTTTGTGTGTGCAAAGTCTTCTGTCATTATTCGGTTCGATTCAGATTTTGAGAAGTTGATTTTCCTGTTATTATATATATATATATATATATATACTAGAAAATATATGCGCCGTTAAGCTACAGAATACATAAATTTTACATTGAGTAAATATAAACTTATTTTGTAACGCAGAAAAGTGTTTTACAGAAAAAGTAGAAAACAAAATCTTTAAATTCTCTTCGATATTAGCGTCAATGCTTTTTTGTTTAATAAATTGATTGAATGAAAGTAAATATTAGTTTGAAAAAATTGATGATACATAATAAAATTAAAAGTCTATCTTCACACCTCCCCCACCCTCACCAATTTTGTAAAAAAATTTAATATTTTCGCATTAACAATCAATTAAAGACAAAATTGTCAGATCATACATTAAACAAAGTTCAATTTTCAGGAAAGTGTGTGAAGGGGGAGTTGGATATATATACATAACAAAATGGTAACATTGGAGTTGATATTTCTCAAATAGTTCTTCATGACTCTCTAAAATATATATTTTTTTTTTAATCACTGGATTACTATATTGATTGATTTTTGACTTTTCAATCTTTGGTGGAAGGGGGGTTAGTTTGCTATGTAAGTTTATGGTAAAATGATCCTTCTTATTCAAAATTTTGAAAAGACTTTTCTAAATTAAATTTTAAAATGTGTTTTATGAATTAAAAATTAATTACTAACATGTTTTTATTATTTTTTGTTTCCTATTTAAACTTATATTTTAATGTCATGGGAAAGTTTAAACTGTTTTCTTTATAGTGTTCACACGTAATTGGCTAAAAAAATAGAATCTCATTTTGAAGGAGGGTGATTCAGTTGAGGATGTTATTAATTACTTGTGATCCTATTAACTTGTTTCCCCACGAGGGCAGAGTTAGACCCAAGGTCAGTTTTTAATGTGGAGAATCCAGCTCTCCAAAAAGGGGCACTCTGGATTGAGACAAAAATAAAAATTGCCTCAGTCTATGACTTCTCCTTCACTGATCGAGGACAGAAAAGAAAAGAGATATTTACACAATTATTTACTTACTAAATTTATATTTTGACAAATTAGGCACAAGGATGTTTTTTTTGTTCAAATTTTGTATACAAAAGAAATCCTCCACAATAACAAAAATGTATGGTTCTGTTATTTAATTGAGAACAGAATATTTTTCCCCCTCTTTTTAATTATACTTAAACCTAAAATGTGTCTGATGAATAAAATTTGTATTTTGTTGGCATTATTTTTTTTTCTAGATTTTTGAGATATCATTCTTTGTTGAATAATACTGACAATATCGTTAAGTTTGTAAAACAAAACCGTGGACAAAATCAAACACGTGTTTCCTAACTAAAACTAAAAGTTTTTTTAAATTTCTTTTCAAATCAATATCTTTAAATTTAAGCATTATAATCTTGCTTCTCCTCCATTTGAAAATAGTTAATTAAATTCATTTACAAAGAAATGTTTGCTGCTTCAAAATGAAAATAAACATTCATTAATTACTAATTAATTAAGTTAATTAAATTAATTCCATAACATGGCTGAAAATTATCAATAAATTGTTTGTCAATAATAAACTTATTCAGTATCAGATATCCAAATAATGCCCTAAAAGTCCATACAAAAATATCTGGTTAAAAAACCCTCCAGGTTAAGAAAAAAATATCGAGTGGGTCAAATTCTTTGGGGTGGAATTACTCTTCGGTGGCAGATTCATCGGAAAGACCTTTATAAGATTGCGATAAATTCTTATAATCCTATAACACCAAAAGAAATTAATTTATCTACAAGTTTACAAATATTAATTTTGGAGAAAAAAATCTATTAAGTACAAAGATTTTAGGAATAGACTGACTTTATTTTATATATTAGATATATTTCTTAGAATTGGACATGTTTTATTTTATATTTCTTAGAATTGGAAATGTTTTATTCTAAGGAGATTCGTGAGAGATTTCCAGCCTGTTGTTTTTTCTGATCTGATGAAATCCCAAGAGATTGGAAATTCCTAAAATGTTTACAGATTTTACAATCAAACAGTGAACATCTAAAAACTCATGACGAGTAACCAAAATAGGTTTTTAAAAACAAACGAAACAAAAATAAGTAAAGTATGTGTGGTCTCTACGCAATCACTTTAATAATGTAAACAGAGATCACAACATTTAGTTGATTTTGTGTAAAAATTAATTGAAATATATATATTTTTTTTTTTAGATATTTGCCAAAAATCGCATTAGTTTTAACATTTGGGGGTCATTTTCAGCATCTGGTGAGGATGGGGGCGGGGGGGGGGGGGGTAGTAAAAACGTGGGACGTCAGCACGAACCACGCAACGCTTAAACGTAAACAGATACTTACTTGCCTCCCTATAGGGGCAAAGTTAGACAGAAGGTAGGGGAAAATTCAGCCCCCCCACCCCCCACCTCTAAAAAAAAGGACACTCTGGATTGAGGCAAAAATTAAAATTGCCTCGGTCTAGAAGGACAAAACAGATGAAGTGTAGTATCGGAACAGTTACTACACTTAGATCTTAGCCAAAAGGTCAAGACCTTGTAAACAGTCAAATAAGTGTTGTCACTGGCTATGAAAATAAATTATGTCGTTTGCAAATGAGTTTTTTCACTAGCGGTAATCGGGTGTGATGAGCATATATAGTGGGCTGAATCAAGCAAAAAAACATACGGTCATGTTAACATTACTTTAACCTCATGAATTTTGTGCTACTGGTGAGACTTCTACTTTCGTCCACCATGAAAATTATTCCTACTGGCGATTATCTCTCATATACTTTTGTTCCATGCTACTCGTGATACCACTAACTACTGTTAGTGAACGGCTAACGAAACAACTTTTGGGGCAAGAACTACTTGACTATCTGTTTTCATCCAAGCGTTCCCGGCTTTGTGCCAACTTTGCTCATCTTCATTACAATGTAGAACAATTAAACCATTATTAAAATGCCTTTGATGTAATCTGATGATAACATCAAATGCATCTTAATAATTGCACACAGACAAAAAGAAATAAAAGGATTGCAAAATGAAACACACACTCAAATCAAGTCTGAACTCCGATGTAGGTGTTTGGAATATGTATTTTTTATATGTGCTACTTTTGGCCCTCATTGAAATTGTTCCAACTGGCGATTATTTCTCACATACTTTTGTTCCGTGCTACTCGTGATACTCTCAATTCCGTCCGGTATATAATATGCTAATCACACTCAACTACTCTTAGTGATTGGCTAGCGAAACAACTTCTTTGCCAGCAACAAGAATTACTTGATTATCTGTTTACATCCAACTTTGTTTGTTTGCATTACAGGGAAGAACAATTGAACCAGTTTAAAAATTCATTTGATGTCATCTAATAGCAAATGCATTTTAACAGAAAATGCATTTGATGTCATCTAATATCAAATGCATTTTAACAGAAAATGCATTAGATGTCATCTAATATCAAATGCATTTTAACAGAAAATGCATTAGATGTCATCTAATATCAAATGCATTTTAACAGAAAATGCATTTGATGTCATCTAATATCAAATGCATTTTAACAGAAAATGCATTTGATGTCATCTAATATCAAATGCATTTTAAAAGAAAATGCATTTGATGTCATCTAATAGCAAATGCATTTTAAAAGAAAATGCATTTGATGTCATCTAATAGCAAATGCATTTTAACAGAAAATGCATTTGATGCCATCTAATATCAAATGCATTTTAACAGAAAATGCATTTGATGTCATCTAATATCAAATGCATTTTAACAGACAACAAATTTCTGTCCACATATGCACGCAAACTAAAACTAACAAAATGGATATTAAAACTAAACACATACAAATCAGGTTTTAACTCTGATGTCGGTGTTTTTAATATGTATAATTTTACAGTCTGAGAAAGATTTTGTTTGTTAGTTGAAGATACTATTTGTGCTTGACTGTGAAAACAAGATAAATGCGTATACATTAATATCAGCAGAAAGTAGAAGTTCTCGTTGCCATTTAGCAAAATGATTTCACACGGACCGACATGTATGTTAAGACGAGGAGCATTATCTAAGAACATTTGAAATGAGCGTTATAGAACAAAGTTGAATATGTCCAGTTTCACATAAAATTTTCATATTCATTCAATTTTTAATAATTGGTAAAGAAGTTAGAAAAATCCTGTCTCTTGCGTGTTCAATGTCAAAGTGAACGGACGTTATTGCAAGGATCTTCTACCACCCCTATAAGGGATGACTGGGAAAATACAATCATCTAGATGAATTTGCTGTAAAAAATAACTAAATAAATCAACAAGAAAATATGCAGCCCAGAGCAAATAATGGACTTGTTGTTCTTTTTAATTGTTTCCATTATTACAACTACAAAGAGAAAAAAAGAAAAAGATCAACATATCTATGATGACTAGTACTACAGCCACTACTACAGTAAGCTTCGAAGATACACCACTACCCATTGAGCCAATTACCTATGCGTCAACAAGACTCCAGCTGCTTCTGTCAATGAGACGATGATAGGCAATCTGGTGAGTTCGAAAGAATTGCCTACATAATGTTAAAGACTGCTTATTAGTGCTATAACACAAAAAGACATGAAATTATATGGATTAAAAAATTATAAGTAAATGGCAATCATTTTAAAACCTTATCCTTGGAATATTAAAAATCAATATTTTAAAAAGTATTTGACCACTGAAACATGGATGCTTCATTGGACTTGATTTTGCATAGCGTTACAATATCTTTGTCTTCTTCAAACCATAACAAATATATGACTGCCACATCTAGTAGCAGAAATCTTGTTGACATGTCTAGTTTGGTTGTTTGGTTGTTTTGTTTTACGGCACATCAACCCTTTTCAGGTTATTTAATGCCGAATGCAGTCATTTTGGTGAAAGTTTTTATGCTTCAAGTTCTTTATATGTTCAAATATTTATTGATAGTGTTTGGTTTGGTTGTTAAATCTGTTTCTATTTAACCCATAGTTGGGACCCTAACAGGTACTACCACTCCGGGTCAGGGTGGACCTGGGAGCAATGGTAATTAAGAGGAGGCTCCACATTCCCCAAAGTCCGTAAGCCGGATCTCACCATCGGATGTAGTTTAAGGTCATATCCAGGACCGGGAGTAGGGTAGGAAAAATAAAATAAAAAAGGGGAGGGAGAAAGGGAGAGGGGCTGTTGTTTTTGTTTTTGGTTTTGTAGAACATAATTAAGTTTTACAAACAAAAAAAACAAAAAACGTCAGTGTAGGTGAATTTCGTCTCAGGGAGCCACAGGGCAGCCTGATCTGGTATCACCAGGACATGTCTAGTAGAAACAATAATAGTACAAAAGATGAGTGTGTAGAGGTCGTTTGTCTCTCTCTCCTTCTTTTAGTTCAGTTGTATGTCTGCCTCTCTCTTCCTTTTTTTGTATCAGCGCTAGTAATAATTGTACCCTGTCATATTAATAACAACAGCACATATTCGTTTTGCGGTTTACTATTTTTTAATTTTATTTTTCATCTTTAAATTGTTCTTAGCATAAAACACAGTATATAGTTCTTTACATATATATATTAATCTTAGATTCTTAGTATTCCTATATATTGACCTTCCCTCCTGTCCATCTTTCAAAGAGAGAGAGGAAGATCTCTGAAACACGTCTGTTATCCTTCACCATCCAAACCAAAGAGGCTGTATCTCGCTTACTCTCAGCCACATATTCTATCCCAACTTCCTGTTGTGCTACGTCACTTCCTTGAACACATCAACTTAATTTCCTCACACAAACTTCGGAATGAAAATTTCTTCTCTGTATGTCACCTAACACATCCATTGTACAATATTGCTACATGGATAGTTTTATTTGTGGCATTTGGTTATGCAGAAACGAGAAATAATTTAAGAAAATTGCTAAGTGTGAGAGGTTCTTCTAACACTAGTGAAAATCTGTAGTGGCTAGGTCAGTATAATTAAATGATTCAGATGGAAAAATCAATAAATTGACTTTCAATTGGTCACAGCTAAGAATGCTGAGATCAAATTAGGTAGAGGAGTCTTAGGGTCAGTGTTCACTTACCTATCCAAATCAAAATAAATCCGTTGATTAGTTTCAGCCCGTCGAAGCATAGCACAAAGAATGGTGCCTGGATTACGTAGATCCCAGCAGAGAATTTCCGGATCCTATAAAAAAATGAATAATATTTCTAATTTTATAAAAGCCATGATCACATTTTGTTGATTTGATCGGTTTTCTGTCATGTACAAAAGGAAGAATTTTATATACAAAATCACTCAGAGAGTGCATACCTCCACCAAGGTCCAAATGTTAGATATTGAGCAGGTAGATCCCCAAGTATATCATTTAGTTAGTTGAGAAAAACAGGAAATAGAAACCACTAAAGAGTTAACCAAGGTCAACTTGATGATCCCGAGCTGAAAATTGCTTAGACTGTGGAAAATTACTAAAAGCGGATATGATGTCACATGAATCAAAGATGGAGTGTGATAAAAAAGAAAGTCTGTTTGGAAGCACCCAGGGGGTTCATACATGTAAGAATGGGTTGACAAGATATAACCAATTAGTGATTTCAATCTCTCTCTCTCTCTCTCTCTCTCTCTCTCTCTCTCTCTCTCTCTCTCTCTCCCTCCCTCCCTCCCACACACATACACACTGGTCAGTTATTTAGAATGAAGATCACATTGAATAAATGTCTTGCTGTTTTCCATTGGTTTTGTCTTAGGTTCGTCTTTTTGAAGGTCTGAACCATCATCATCATCATCAGGGTCTTTTTATTTCACTGGTGGAGGAACCACCTCCTGGTTTATTTCCACTTTGTTTTATCCCTGGCTAGGCATGGCCAAGTAGCTATCGAGGTCGTTTCTTCCTCGGAGTCCATTCTGTCGCTCTATATGTCCACCTATTGTCTGTACATCTCAAAAGGTGACTTGCCTATCTATGGTTTGCCATTCATATGATGGTCATGATGCCATTTACTCCAGTTTGCTGTCTAATCCAGGTGCTTCTTTTTCTATTACATAAACTGATGCCGAGCATAATGCGTTCCATTTTGTATTGTGCCACTCTTAGCTTTTCCATCGCTGCATTATTAAGTGCCCATGTTTCGCTACCATATGTCATAACAGGCATGATGTATTCATTGAACACCTTCTGCTTAATGTTCATCGTGGACTTCATGATGTTTTCTACTTTGGAAAAGGCTGTCCACTCAATCGCAATTCGCCATTTGATATCAGGCATAATATCAGCATCACTTCTCACCATCTTCCCTAGGTAGATATCCTCGACATTTTCACCTTTCACTGTGACTCGGGGCTTTTGTGGTCTGAATAAGAAGCTTTAATTACTACAAAACAGGCTTTTCCTCAGTCTGGGAGGATCATGTAGTAGCCGATACAAAGTGAACGACCAGCAACACAAGGATTGAAAACTTTAATGTTTCCTTATGATTACGACAACTTGGTTGCTGCATGTATGACACAAGATTGAGAATGCAACACAAACAATACCTCCCCACCTTAACAAAAATGCCTCCCCACCTTAATAACAATGTCTCCCCACCTTAACAATGCCTCTCCAATTTAACAATGCCTCCCACCTTAACAACAATGTCTCTCCAATTTAAGAATACCTCCTCACCTTAATAACAATGTCTCTCCAATTTAACAATACCTCCCCACCTTAATAACAATGTCTCCCCACCTTAACAATGCCTCTCCAATTTAACAATTCCTCCCACCTTAACAACAATGCCTCTCCAATTTAACAATGCCTCCCCACCTTAACAACAATGTCTCTCCAATTTAACAATACCTCCCCACCTTAATAACAATGGCTCCCCACCTTAACAACAATGCCTCTCCAATTCAACCATGCCTCTCCACCTTCACAACAATGCCTCTCCAATTTAACAATACCTCCTCACCTTAACAACAATGCCTCCCCACCTTAACAACAATGCCTCTCCAATTTAACAATACCTCCTCACCTTAACAACAATGCCTCCCCACCTTCACAACAATGCCTCTCCAATTTAACAATACCTCCTCACCTTAACAACAATGCCTCCCCACCTTAACAACAATGCCTCTCCAATTTAACAATACATCCCCACCTTAATAACAATGCCTCCCCACCTTAACAACAATGCCTCTCCAATTTAACAATACCTCCCCACCTTAACAACAATGCCTCTCCAATTTAACAATACCTCCCCACCTTAACAACAATGCCTCTCCAATTTAACAATACCTCCCCACCTTAACAACAATGCCTCTCCAATTTAACAATACCTCCCCACCTTAACAACAATGTCCTTCCAATTTAACAATGCCTCCCCACCTTTACAACAATTTTTATTTTTTTATTTTAACACTTTTATTTTTGCTTATGAATTTAAAAATAGCAATTATCAAAAATCAAATTATTCGACAAGATTAATAGATGTAGACAGATTGAAAATTAGAAGCCAAAAAAGTGAAACAATTAAAATAACCGTTTTTTTTTTTTATTTCTATCAAAAATACAGAAACTATCATAAAGCTGAGTTAATCAACGTTCATATCCCAAAGGCTTTTTACCTATATATTTTAATCACACAAAATACATGCTAAAATATTCCTCAGTTTTGGAATTTAGTTCTGTTTGAAAAAAAACTTACATTTTAATTGTTCTAATTAGTTGCAATCTCTATCACTTTCACCCTCTTTCACTCTTACTTATACAGTCTCTCTCTCTCTCTCTCTCTATCTCTCTCTCTCTCTCTCTGTGTTTATCAACAGTTGAAGTTAATAAAAAGAATGAAAGAAAGAAATTGATTGGAATAGTCTATTATAAATAAAAGAGGATTCCACCGAAAGTTAGTAATTTTATTTAACCCGTAAATGTAAAGAGAAAGAGGGGGGGAGGCATATAACGAGCAGAAAGAGACTAATTTGAGATTTCGTCTTTTTTTATTATAAATTGGCTTTTTGCTAACTCACTTTGCAAAACCAGTTAAAAATGACAAAAGACAAAATCAAAAATTAGTATTTTTTTCTGCTCACTTTTTATCTCCCTCTTTCACTCTCCAGCTACAGGTTAAATAATATTACTACTGGTGGTGATATTCCCTTTTATTTTATAATGGACTATTCCAATTTGTTTTTTTTATATTTTTTCCTTTCTTTAATAGAAGTAGTTAATAAACAGAGAGTGAGTGATGGAAGCGAGAGTGATAGATATCGTATCAAATAAGAGTAGGATGTCAAACAACTTAGATACAGTGAGAGAGAGCGAAAATAATAGATGGAAATTTAGTAAAAGATGTGTAACTTGGTGAGTTAATTGAAAAATGCGGCTAATTAGAAGAATATGAAAGTTTTTTGGTACATATGCAGTTCACAGACCAGGCTGAAATAATGTTATTATTTAGAAAGCCATTCTTAAGATGTTAACTATTCTGTACTTTCACCTAACAATTTAATAAACAAAAGATACTGTAAAAATTGAATTTAACTTGAAAATGCTATCTAAAAAATAGCCTGGTTCGTAAACTGCATAAGCATAGTTTTTTTCAAACATAATTCAATCCTAAAGCTGAGGAATATTTTAACATGTATTTTATGTGATTAAACAAACGTTAATTAACTCAGCTGTAGTATAATAACAGATTTTATTTCCAATGCATATCAATCGTATATAGCCTTACAGTCCACAAGCAATTTTCAGTAAATTTGGTACCAATGTTTGGTGCAAAGTTTCTGCGTGGGAAAGATTTTAATTTGGGGATTGAATCTACCATATAGACATTTTTTTTTTCTTTTTACATTTCGTTTCGTATAAATATAGACATTTCATTTTTTTACGAATTTCTTTACATTTCGTTTCGTATAAATATATCCATTTTATTTTTTTTCCTATCTGGCGGAGGAAAAGTAAAAAAAATTATCAAGATGTTAACATACCCACTGAAATGGAAATGAATGCCACACTTTGGTAAATGGAGAGGAGGGGGATCTCATAACAGTAAAAACATCCTGAGGTAGCACACATTTTTAAAGTTCAAATATGATTTCTGAGAAATATAGTAGTAGTAGAAGAAGGAGGAGGAGAAAGATGATGATGATGAGGAGGAGGATAATCATTATTGATGATGATGATGATGATGATGATGATGATGATGATGATGATGATGATGATGATGATGATGCATTATATTCAAATGTATAAACGATCAGGATTTTATTAATACACTTCTGATGATTGGATGATCCATGAAACTGCAGTAATGTGTAAAGATAAGCCACATGTTTTATTTATTATTGTTATAAAGCTCCATTTCAAAGGATATTGAGTCCTTTGTGTGTGCTAGATCTACTGCCTTGCTTTGGTTCTGGTCTGATTTAAAGAAGTTGACTCCTGTTTATATCGAAATGAATAAATGTGAAAGTTGGGCCAATTTATCGCACTAACAGTGATGTCAAAACGCCCAATTTCAAAATTAATTCTTTTTATATACTGTTTATGTTTCTGTGATCAAAGTCATAATATTAACTGATTTGCATATTGCTTTGCAAAAGGACATTTTATTGATTAACTATTCTGTTTCGTTTTAAATTCAACAATTGTTTTGATTTTAATACAACAAATAGTTTTATTTAGGAATATTGTTTTATTTCATTGACAAATATTTAGCATGTGCTTAAATGTGTCTTTCTGGCCTTTTCTTTAGAGGGACCGCCTTGATTTTCAACTAATTGTGATCCATTTCTAAATTGTAAGTTAAAAATAAAAGACCCCCTCCCACACACACACATACACGTGCAATCGCCCAGGAAAATTTATTTATTCATTCTTTTCCTTTTTTTTACAGTCAAAGATAAATAAATTTGTATCAAGATTACAGAAATGTTAATGTTTTTCTATTTATATGAATAAATGTGAAAGTGTTTGTTTCGTGTTTACAACATAGTTATGAGTGAAATGTTTATTTACAATTTTTGTTTCTAGTATTTCAAGTAGCAAACTTTGTGAAGCGATAACGAACCAGTGAAACCAGGTAGTATATATACTAGAGATGGGTGGTTTTACCGAAAAACCGCGGTTTTTCGGTTTCGTCTCCATACCGAATACGGAATCTTTTTTTTTTTTAAACCGTAACCGTTCGGTATTGTGTTTTTACTACAGTAAGCCACCATATACAAGGAAACACGGTTGAAAAGATTTTCCGATTTGAATAAAATTGAATATTACCAAAAAATGTTATATTAGTAAGAGGAAAGATTAAACAAATATATGATAAAAACATTTAATTGACTTGTAGGAAGAAATCTTTGTTTACAGTTTGTTTATCATTAACATTTTGAATTTTCAAATGAAAAAAAAGAGAAATACGACAGACAACATGACATCGTATTTTTAGCATAAACTATTTTCAAATGAAAAAGAAAAAATCAAACGCGTTCCGTATGATGTCGAAAATCTATTTGATTCAACTCAAAATTGTAAAATAATTATTTATGTTTGTTTCAGAGTTATCTAAAAAATAAGTTATTAAAATGAAATTTAAAAAAATACTTGTTGTAAAAGTAAATAAACGAAAAGTAGCGAGCGAGTATAAACATTTAAAAAGAAAAAAAGTAGTTGCCAATGCAACTTCATTTTCATCATCATTTTTGCTTAATTTTATTTGCAAAATTATTTTGTTTGTTTAAATAAATTTTCGTTTTTTAATTTCTTGCATTTCTGAGTTATATTTCAGCTTCTGATGAGTTAAAGAATTAGATAGAATGTATATTCAAACTCAGTTTTATTCTTCAGAAATCTTTCATGAATCTTATGTCACTGTTTTAACGAGTTAACTGTTGAAAAGGTATCAGAACTTTGATTACAACAGTCAACACCTTAAAACTTATATGATTCATATCATGGAGAATGATTCAGTCACAAAATTATCGATACAGTGGCATAATTCAACTAAACGTTGAATAATAACTAATCATCACACAAGAGAATGAATAGCTTCCATAGTAAAAAAAATTTTTTCAAAAAAAACGAAAAACCGAACCGTAAACCGAGGTTTTAAGGGAAAAAAACCGAAACCGAAACCAAAATTTAAAAACCGCCCAACTCTAATATATACACTCTCGTTTCACCTTAGGTTTGCGCAATATCCTACAGCACCTATTCTGAACTAACATTACTTGAGACCAGTGGCAAGGAGAAATCCAGGTCGACTGGCAACAATGCTAGGATAAATAGAGAAAGACTGATGTTATTTCAGTTTTCTTCTTGGACAACAACCAATCAAGCATTGGTTTCGCCTGGAGATCAAACATTGACAAGTGATGTGTAGTCTGGGTGCGACCGACATTTGTTCACAATTTTAATTTTAATTTTATGCATTTTTTTTTTTTAACTTTTATTTTCAGCCTTGTCTTCATGAAAATAATGACTTATATTTCCGTTCTTTTTCTGCAGAAAGAATAATTGATTATGAACAATTTTGGACTTCCATATTTGTGGAAGAAACACGGAGTTCTCCTTGGAATCTGTGCCAGAAGGACAAATATGGTGATTTCAGACTTCGTCCGTGTTAGTGGGAGGATGGTAAAAAAAGTCAGAAAGGAATTGGCGACATCAGAGAGAAAAATGTATGATTAATGATCCGACGCCTTTGGAACGCTGGAGGCAATCGCTGAAGTTTAGGAGATCACTGACAATGTAACTAGCAAAGGGGCTCAGGTTGAACGCTTATGGTTACATCTGTGTTCTAGGCGAGATAGTGAAACCCTGGCTCAACCAGATATCTACAGGTAGACCGCACGTGTGGCACCAAGACTCAGGCACCCTGCCATACCAGCCGGATGTTTATTTACTCCTCTCCAGGAGTTAGGCACAAGGCCAGTTTTATCTTACTCCCACAAGGTAAGATGTGACCCAAGATCGGGTCGGGAAAGTGGGGTTTGAAAAGCCAGCGCCCGAGAAAGTGAGCACTCTGGTCATTAAAAATTGCCTGGGCAGCCCCGTCGGCATTCCCATTGGGGGCGCCTCAGGCAGTAAGCAATAAACTTACTCCTCCCCAAAGAGGGGAGGCGAAGCCTGGGAGGGTGGACTTCCTAGAACTGCACAGGACAAACCCACAGACAGGTGGAATCAAGCCCCGAAGGACAAGATGACACCGGTCTATAGGGTGCAGTATCGAAACAGATACTACACCTACTCCCTAGTCAAAAGTGGCAGGTAAGTATACCAGCCGGATGATCCATGCCTGGCTATCAAAGGACTTTATCGACCACAGCTCACCTGACTGCAACTCCCTAAACTTCTTTGAATGAGACAGCAACAGATCGAGCTGCAATATGAAGGATGGGCTAAAGGCCAGCTTCACCAGAATCTTGGGGGGCGATGAGACAGTGACGAATGCTTGGGACTAGTTCTGAAGCCGCCTAGAGGCTGTCATTAAAACCAAGGGTGGGTTTGTCGAATTAAATCGACAGGACAAGTCTTAAAGATAAACGGGCGCAAGTTTGATGAATAAATCTTTAAAAAATGCAACTCGTGTGTTATTTTTTTTCTAGCAAGTAATCTTGAAAACAAATATCGTCTGCACTCTTTATATATAATCCCTTGAATTCATCTTAAAAATGATCAGTTCACTCTGATGTGGTGTATTTCTTCTACTGAAAACTTTCTGAAATTTTCTGACTTCAACTAAACTGACCTGACTTCTTCAATGACCATTTTTGACCTTCTGACAAACAAACATAACTCTGTTTTCTACTCATGATTGAAAAATTATCCACAAAGATAATATCCATTATTTGTATTATTCAGACTACTATTTTCATTTTCTTGGATGTTATTCTCACAACGTTTCAGACGATGTAACTTCTCACCCTCTTCAGGTATCCTGGTTGAATTTGAGAATTATTATGTCAGAACTCTTGAATCTTTACGGAATTTCAAATAAAAACCTTTATTTAATCAATCGGGTAGATGTTTTAAGTAATTTTTAATTGTACCCGTTATGCAAAGTGCCTAGTAATAATTAGTTCTAAGTGACTCTTCTGGAGGTTGAGGGTTCAATCCTCAGTATGGGGGATACTAAGTGTTACACCGGCCGTTCTTACACAGGAGAAACAACACCGGTTGTCACTATAAATAGTGCGAGACACCAGAAGACAAAGCAGTCTTGTAACTGTCTAGCCAAGAGCTAGTCACTTTCTTACTTTGTTAATACACTTGTTAAACCAACCCTCGACTTGACTTCCTTTATTCATTATTTACTGTGGAACAACTTCACAACACTGAAAGTAGAATTACAAATTACTTTTTAGTTCTACACGGTCTAGGCTGATGGAACGAGAACAAGCTACCCCCATGGATTAAATAAAATTCCGTACTGGTTCCAGGGTTCAACAAGACACACTTGAAGAGGGTCAAAGGTTACATCAGCTGAAACCGTGTTTGAATAACATCTAAGATAAGAAGAGTAGTCGAAATAATCAAAATGATCAATCCTCATCTGAAAACTTCCGAAAGCTAATATCAGAAAGATGATATCTAATCATTCATTCATTTCATTTCAAGATGCTTTCATTCGCATTTACCTTCATATTTAATCATCATTTGTCTACTCCAATTATATCTTTCGAAATCTACTTTCCTTAACTGTCATCAACATCTTATCATTGTGAATTATTTAGTTTTGAATATTGCATAGACGTGATATACATATGAAATGTGATCGCAAGAGAGTGCAATATTCTATCAGTTAACAACATTTTTATTTCTGCATTTTTTTTTTTTTTTAATCACCCATCAACAGAAGTATTGTACAGAGATGTAATTCGTCAATGGCAAAAAGAAGCTGAAATCAAGATAAATGTTCCAACCTTGGGGGCCACAACCCCCACTAATTTCACATGGTAAAAGGTTAGTAAAAAATATAATTACTCAATATAATCCTAGGTCCGAGTGGTAAGCTCCCTAAAAAAAACTTTCCTATACCCTACTACTAACCCTAAGTCTGAGTGACAAGCCCACACCCCTAAAAAAAACTATTTTACCACTAACCATAAGTTTGAGTGGCATAGAAATAAAACCATACGGAATCGCTTAAAAGAAGTAGAACCCCCCCCCCCCTAAATAAAAATGCACAAAATTTATCTGCCATAGCAAAAAAAAAAATTGTTTAGTGCCCTAAAACGCTAGAATGGCCCGGGAAATTGGGGGTCATTTTACGTTAAATTAGTATGTGAAACTGATCCTTCAGCATTTCTTGGGGAGGGAATGGGGGGGGGGGGGGATAGTGATAATCTACAACACCTTTTTTTTCATACTGAAAGTATCGACTGATATGTTTTAACTTCATTTTTGCTTTTAAATTCATTAAATTCTGTTAATATGAACTTTTTGTTTAACAAGAATGTTCAAAGTTTATTTTTAAGAAATAAACAAGAAAAAAACATGATGAAACAAAAGTCTTCTACCTCCCCCTATCCACATTGTGAATTGTGTATGATGTGAGACAATGCAAAACAAATCAAGCTGAGACGAGAGAAGAAGAGGGAGAGAAAAAAAACAGAAAGAGAGAAGAAGAAAGAGAAATAAAATAAGCCAAATGACTGAAGAATAAGAACATGAAGCTTGAGCGATTTGGCACAAATCAGAAAAGAAAGAAAACAAAAGTTTTTTTTCTGAATTCAAAAGAAAAGTTGAATTCCGCTTTTTCTGATTTACAAAAAAGTGGAATTCCACTAAAAAGCAGAGGTCTCACATCACTGTATTTAAGGAAAATTTTATTTGAGAAAATGACTTAGAGAAAAAGAATAGTGATATTTTGCAATTATATCGTCATTATTGTTTTTAAATGGTGTCAGTTTGTGGAAAGAGAAAGATGCTTTATTTTCATTGGCTGAAATTTATCATACAACTACTACTAACACCAGGTATCACCCCTCGAGTCATCAGAAGAGCAGTAGCCAGCAGGATAGAATGGCGCAGGCAAGCCACAGATGAGAGGCACCCCCTACATGTTCATGTACCTACCCCCTGTCGACTGAAATCACGGAGAAGTTTCCTGACTAGCACTGCTCCACTGGAGACAATACCATCTGAAGCCTGCCTTAAAATGTGGAAGAAAAAACTGTCCAACCACCCACACAACTCGACTATGCTCATCCCCTTTGCCGAAACCCTCCCACCAGGATATAACAACTGGGCAAAGGTCCAAAAAAGAGTCGCCAACCTAATAGGTCCCTCACTGTCAGCTAAGCTCCAGTCCCTGTCCCATCGCCGCAATGTAGCATCCTTATGTTTGTTTTACAAATACTTCAATGGATTATGCTCCGATGAGTTGGTTACTCTGGTGTCCCCGCGACGTAAATTCACTAGACTAACTCGACAATCTACTAAATCTCATTCATTCACTGTGGAGGTCCCCAGATGCCGGAGAGCATTCTACTCAAATAGCTTCTTTCCTCATGCTGCTGGCCTCTGGAACTCCCTTCCTGCCCCCTGTTTCCCCGACAGTACTGACATGCAGAAATTTAAAACTAATGTAAACAGACATCTCGCTGCTCAGATCCCAATTTAGGCTGACCCCCCCAAACCTTCTCCCCTTTGCTTTTTTCTCAGTAACCACTTACGTCTACAGTGGCGGCCTGCCTTGTTTGGGGTGAATCATGTTAAAAAAAAAAATTTTTTTAAGTCCCTGAACCAACTCCACTCAGGTGTCGGACGTTCCAGGGAGACGCTAAGCAGATTTAAGTGGCCCAACCACATGCGACTGTGGCACAGAACCCCAGACCATGGAACACTTCCTTTGATGCCCTCTGTTAGGCAGACCCTGCATAACAAAGGACCTAGCACTCTACAGTATCAAGGGACAGCGATGTACCAAGCACTGGCTGGACGTTATATAAGCTGAATAGCTTTGTATATGGACACAAGAAGAAAAAACTAACATGCTTTCTTCTCATTGGTTGAAGTTTATAATATAACTTGATGCTTTTGAGGGCTCAACATTGAGCAGTTGATACCCAAAAAGAAACTTAGTTTATACCCTGCAAGCTTGAAAGGAAGTAGAGTGTTTGTTTTTCTGTTTTAGCTCTGTTGTTAATAATAAATAGTGTAATTAATTGTAGAAATCTTTCCAACTGATAGTTTCAGTGTCAAAACTTTTAATTCACTTAAAAAACTCTATGTTAGTGCAATTGGTGGTGTTCATGTACTAACTTAAAAAGTGGCATTCTTTATTTTTATACTGTCATATGTTTAGAAGCTTTTAGAAAATAATCGAATTGCATTATTTCTTTTTATCATTGTCATTTGTACTAAAAAAAAATATTTTGAAAATCTTCGCACAAGTCTTTGTCACCAAATTGTTGTATACTGAAAGCTAGATGGTCCAGATATACTAGTACATATAAAAAGTACTTCAATGGATTGTGCTCTGATGAACTTGCTGCTCTGGTGTCCCCATGACGCAAATACACTAGACCAACCCGACAATCTGCCAAATCCCATCCATTCACTGTGGAGGTCCCCAGATGCCGAAGAGCTTTCTACTCCAAAAGCTTCTTTCCTCGTGCTGTTGGACTCTGGAACTCCTTCCCTGTCCCCTGTTTTCCTGACGGTATTGACATGCAGAAATTTAAAACTAATGTAAACAGACATCTCGCTGCACAGCTCCCAATTTAGGTTGACCCCCCACCCAAAAAAAACAAAAAAACTTTCACCCTTTTTCTCAGTAGCCCTTTACGTCTACAGTGGCGGCCTGCCTTGTTTGGGGTGAACTATGTTAAAAAAATTAAAAAAAGAAAAAAAAAGGGGGTTTTCAGTAATATACAATAAATAGCTAGAGTTGAGGCAGTAACATAAACAATACTAAATAGGACTCCCCCTACTGCCACACATAGTCTCTTAAGTAGTGTTGGAGTAGTTTATTATACTCTTCAAGAGGTGACTTGGGTTATTCCACAATCAGATGCAATAAAATACATTCAGTATTGTTGCTAATCACAGAGATTTTTATACAATGCAAATTAAATCAAATTTATTCAAGATAAAACCATATTGTGTTCGAGGGATATTAACTCCCAAAATAAAAGCAACATTTAATGCAAGTCCTGTTCTTCCCAAACACACATTTTACAAGTCAGCATTTTGTTATTGTTGAATTAAAAGACTGGCAATTTATGTAATCTATGCATAAAGATCTTTTGGGGGAAATCGTGTACAATCTGAACATGTCTCCCTTCCATGAAGGGGGGGGGGGGAATTGAATAGAAACAAATCATAGGAAGAGGAGAAATGACCAAGATTTTAATCAACATTTCTGATCTTTTATCCGGAAATATTCTGCATTCAAGAAAATGGAGAACATTAAAAATTAAAATTTGGAAAAATAAACTCTTCCATTTGAATTTACGTTATCACTTGTTTGTGTAACTGTAAATGTCCGAAACACAAGCCAAAGAGAGGTTTTAAGAATGTTGTCAAAGATGGATTTAAGGCCTTTAAGATGAATGTGAAGGACTAAGAGAAAACGTTTATCACGGTTGTGGGATATTTGGGACAAGGTGACTACAATACTCCATCTTCAGACATGCTCTATGAAAACGGTATGTGCCAAACGTCCCAGACACATTTCAGCCTAACTATGCTTGTGTCTGCGGTCAAGACTGCCTACTCAAATATATGAGATACCGTGGCAGCAACAAATTATACAAAAGACAAACGGGGAAAAGAACATAGGTGTGTACAAATACAAACAAAGCCAGTGGTCTCGTGTGTCATATCTGCAACAAGGCGTGTGAAAGTGAGCCATTTGCCTGCATTATAATTTTTCTTTAGAGATTGGCAATCATCATATATATGTATGACTTGCTGTATCTAACACGTGCTGCCTGGTTGAAGACATTAAAAAAAAATTAAATCAGTGAAATTTCAAATGATTTTCTAAATATCCTATTTAAGAAGAAGTCGTAAACATAACTATATTTTAAATTATTTTTTATCTAAGCCCTCCACCCGAGCAATGTGTAGTAAATCCAGCTAGTATATAATAAATGTACATATTGCCGGGTAGATGGCTCAGAAAAAAATTACAGCTAGTATGTAATAAATATAAGATCAAAAGGAAGTAACTTAAAACATCATAATCAAAAGAAAGTAACTCCAAATGTCTTACTTCTAGTCAGATCTTGTAATTCTACATTTGAATTCTCTGAAACATTATGAAAACTTAAAATTTAATTTTAAAAGAATACAGCTAGTGTGTAATAAATAAAAATATTTCCGGGTGGAGATTATAGAGAAAAATAAGGTCAAGTATATATAGGTAGTATGTAATAAATATATTATGCTCTTACAAAATATGCTTGGCTTCTATCTTGAATTTACATTTGCTGCTGAAAGGAAATATTAAAATTTATTGCT
This sequence comes from Sepiola atlantica, assembly GCA_963556195.1. Lineage (NCBI taxonomy): Eukaryota > Metazoa > Mollusca > Cephalopoda > Sepiida > Sepiolidae > Sepiola > Sepiola atlantica. The sequence continues at coordinate 24,381,987 of OY744516.1, read as the reverse complement.
CATAATTACATGCACAGCCAATGAAAGATAGAAGCTGGGCAGAATCAAATGTGGATTTTTATATCAGATGCTCTGAAGTAGGAAATCCGGGATACTTAATTAAATATCAGAGAAAGAAGATGAGATATAAAGATGACTATAAACTATTTTAATATGTAAAAGGCTTTATTCAGTTCATATGACGTTTCAGTATATCTTCAGATATGCAAAAGCCAAGAGAAAAAAGAAAAATGTGTTTTCCCATCAGAGATAGAAAAAGAAAGAGAAAAGGAAAACAGAAAAGAAAAAGGCAATATAAGCAAAGAGAAATTGATTTCTGATGGTTTACTAATTAGGGTCAAATGTACTTTTACATAAGTGTCTTAAATTTTAAATATGTTCGTGAGAATGATTTCTTCTTTTTCTTTTCCTCGGTCAATTATCTTTCATTATTAATCTGTAATGCTTTTTCTGATGTGATAACATTTGTTTTTGACTTGGCTTTTGCATATCCAATAATTTCATAACGAGAGATTAAAACACAATTACCATAACAAAATTAGTTATACTTTATAACAATTTGGTTCAATTTATAATTTAATGACCAAACTATACCACAACGGATCAAGTGCTAAGTAATAATCAGTTCTAAGTGACAGTCTTTTGGAGGTTGAAGGTTCAATCCTCAGTATGGGTGATACTAGGTTTGGTATGGTTTGGTAGTTTTGTTTTACGGCATATCAACCCTTTTTGGGTTATTTAATGCCGAATCTGGTCATTATAGTAAAAGGTTTTATGCTTCAAGTTCTTTATATCTTCAAATGTTTAATCATCGTTTTTGGTTTGGTAGTTTTGTTTTACGGCATATCAACCCTTTTTGGGTTATTTAATGCCGAATCTGGTCATTATAGTAAAAGATTTATGCTTCAAGTTCTAAAAATAAAATAAAAAAGGGGAGGGAGAAGGGCTGTTGTTTTTGTTTTTGGTTTTGTAGAACATAATTAAGTTTTACAAAAAAAAAAAAAAAAAAAAAAACGTCAATGTAGGTGAATTTCGTCTCAGGGAGCCACAGGGCAGCCTGATCTGGTATCACCAGTGGGTGATACTAAGAATGCAGTTAAGAATTACTTAAGATTTCTACCTGATCATATCTGACAGAACAAAAACAATCTACCTCCATGAATTAAATAAAAGATTTCGTTTAAAATTCCATACGTATTCCCGAGTTCGATAAAAAGATTTGCGAGTTCAACATGACACACCTGATGAACGTCAGAGGTTACATCGGCCAAAATGTTCTGAGAATAACATAAAAGATAAAAACAGTCATCCAAATAATTCAAATAATAAAAACCATACCATAATAATTTAATTTAATTTTTAAAGTCTTATTTAATAAAATAATGATTTAGCTAAAAAGAAAAACATAGTTAAAAAAAAAAAAGCAAAAGTAAAATGAAAGTAGACTCCCGGGCAATGCCGGGTATGTTCCGCTAGTTAAATAAATACAAAAGATAAACTTTGGAAAAGAGAAAAACTAATTAGACTGCTTAAATGGAGAAAGAGTTTCTTCTAATATCAACATTTAAACATCAAGATTAATATAAAAAAAATGATTATAAGAGAGATAAGTTTGCTTCTGGAAAAATAAAAACTTCAAAATAAAAGCGAGTGGCTTCTTTTGTCGGTTTAATCAATAATTTAATATCTATCTTTACTCGGGACGAGAAAAACGATTTTTCAAACATTAAGTAAAAAAAACTAAAACCAATAACAAAATCAATATCTACATAGAGTACATACATAAATTAAACAAATAAATGTATTTAGAGATATTAAAAAAAATTGTTTAAGCTTTGAACACAGAAAATATTCAATTAATGCAAGTGAAAAATGGCAAAAAAATGCAAATAAAACATCATTGAAAAAATATTAAAGAGTTGAGAAAATAGCTTAAAATCTGCATTAAGATATGCACACATCAAATATATTTTATATGTAAATTAAACAAGTTCTAAGGTGTGAAGTGGCGAGTGCTACATTTTTTCGGGGAATTCTTACAATTCGTGAGGTTCTTTTACTCTTATTGGTTTAGTTTTGTTGTATGGCATATCAACCCTTTTGGAGTTATTTGATGTTTTTACATTAACAGCTAACATGAATTAGAAACAAATACATAGAAGACATTGCCAAGGCTGCTGCAAGAAAAGTGGGCTCCCTCTACTGAGCTAGAAAATTTCAGTATCCTATATCTCTACAAAGCCACCATCCGCCCATGCATAGAGTATGCTGTCACATCTGGGCTGGTGCACCATCCACCAGTCTCTCCCTCTTAGACAAAGTTAAAAAAAGAGTCTCTAATCTGATAGGTCCCTCACTATCCATCAAGCTCCAGGCCCTGTCCCATGGCCGCAATGTTGCATCCCTGTGCTTATTTTACAAGTACTTCAATGGAATGTGCTCCAATGAACTTGTTGCTCTGGTGTCCCCTCGACATAAATACACTAGACCAACCCGACAATCAGCTAAATCCCATCCATTCACTGTGGAGGTCCCCAGATACCGGAGATCATTCTACTCCAATAGCTTCTTTCCTTGTGCTGCCGGCCTTTGGAACTCTCTCTCTCTCTCTCTCTCTCTCTCTCTCTCCTCCTCCCTGTTTCCCCGACTGTACCTACATGCAAAAATTTAAAACTGATGTAAACAAGCATCTCGCTGCACAGCTCTCAATTTAGGATGACCCCCAAAAATTTCACCCTAATTTTGCAACTTGTCTTGTTTGAGGTGAACTAAGTTAAGAAAAAAAAAAAATATGCTGAATCCTGTTATTTTCGTAAAAGTTTTTATGCTTCAAGTTCTTAACATATTTAATATTTTCTATTTTTTATGCAAATGGTTTTTAGATTAATTTCTTTTGTACATGGATATTTTGTAAATAAATAATATGTAAACGAGAAATTCGATTTAACCTATAGATGGGACCTTGACAGGTACTACCAATCCAGTTCAGAGTGAAATGGCAACTAAGGGGTGACTTTACACTCCCCCAAAGCTCCCAAATTGAGGCCTCACCACTGGACCTTTATCCTCATTTACTCAACTTATGCCTACTGTATTTATAAATATAAAATACGAACTGCTCCTATCCCGTGTTGCTCGGAGGAATTTTTACTTCCATTTTTTTTTCATATTATTTTTTTGTTTTTAAATATAATTTTGAAAGTTAAATTTAATTAAATTTTCAAAGGGTCAGTTTTTTGGTTACATTTTCTTTCGGTCAGCGTAAAAAAAAATCTAGACTTAGTTCTAGACTTTCAGTTTTAGGTCTTCATTTTAGCTGAGATGTGTAACCTATAAGTTGCGGATTCAGAATATGATTGGTTTGTTGGGGTTCTGGTCAGTGGTTTTCCTGATATTTTGATAACGATTCTTGAAAAAAAAATTAAAATGCATCATAGACACATTTTTTTTGTAGAATTTGGTATATTCGGACTACTGTTCTCATCTTGGGTGTTTTCATCACAAAGTTTCGACCAATGTAACCTCCGACCTTCTTCAGGTATACTTTGTCAATCTCGGGAATCTTTCTGTTGAACTCGAAACATTGTGATAAAAACACCCAAGATGAGAACAGTAGTCTGAATATACTGAATTCTACAAATTATCAACCCTCACCTCAAAAATTCCGAAACATAACATTTTTTGTTACCAAATTAATAGGATTTATTCCTTTATTGTTGAAAAAGATATTCTATTATTAGGTCATTACAAAAATAATGGCCGCCTGAAACGCTGGGTTTTAAAAAGTCATTTTAACACAGAATTTGCAGTTTATTTCTAGTAAATTTTAACATATATAACATTTAATGTATTCTCAATAATAATTAGTAACTTTTTCAGATAGAAAGTATCTTTGAAGCATAGAAGACCCTCAATGACGAACATGCCAAAACATGACCTTCGCCTTCTTATGTTGCATGAGTTCAAACTTGAGCACAATGGCTCTGAAACTTCTGCCAATATCAAAAGAGCATGGGCAGATGGATCCACAAGCAATCGGACAGTATGAAGGTGGTTTCAGAAATTCTGTAGTGGAGATGAGAGATTTGAAGATGAGGAAGGTAGAGGACGGCCGTGTAATTTAGACAATGAACAATTGCAAACACTTGTTGAGCAAAATCCACGTCAAAGTGTCAAAGAAATGTCTCAGACACTTGATGTCAGTTTTACGTCATTTACATTGGAAAGGTGAAAACAATTTAATGAATGTTTGTGAAATCGGCCATTATTTTTGTAATGACCAAATAGTTTCATGAAAATTGCTAATCATTAAGACCATCTTTAATTTTTTATCTTGACAAGTGAAATCTGGGAAAATTCCATATTTTTTGTACAAAAAGAGTAAAAATAATCATTTTCAGGCAATTATATTAGTCATGGCTAGTCCAAAATATACTTAGAATTTATTATATAGAGTTTAACTATGCAAACATGGTAATTTGGCTGTATTTGAATGACTTTCAGTAATTTTCCCATTGATTTCCTTCATATTTGACCAATTTTAACCTATTTCATGCTTGTGTAATGAGAATTTGACGTCATCAGATGCTTATTTACTCCTCGCGGAGTTAGGCACAAGGCCAGTTTTATCTTACTCCCACAAGTAAGATGTGACCCAAGATCGGGTCGAGCAAGTGGGGTTAAAAGCCAGTGCTCGAGAGGTGAGCACTCTGGCCATTTAAAAATTGCCTGGGCAGCCCCGTCGGCATTCTCCGGTAGGGGCGCCTCAGACAGTAAGCAATAAACTTACTCCTCCCCAAAGAGGGGAGGCGAAGCCTGGGAGGGTGGACCTCCTAGAACTGCACAGGACAGGCGTGCAGTATCCATCGGAACAGATACTACACTTTGATCTTAGCCAAAAGGCCAAAACCAAGAAGGAGTTATTTATTTATCTACCTCCCACAAGGCAAGATGTGACACAAGGTCGAGAAAGTGGGATTAGATAAGCCAGGGCTCGAGGTGAGTATTCTGGCCATTTAAAAATTGCCTGGGCAGCCCCGTCGAGATTCCCGGTAGGGCGCCTCAGACAGTAAGCAATAAACTTACTCCTCCCCAAAGAGGGAAGGCGAAGCCTGGGAGGGTGCACCTCCTAGAACTGCACAGGACAGGCGTGCAGTATCCATCGGAACAGATACTACACTTTGATCTTAGCCAAAAGGCCGAGAAGTTATTTAGGCCGGTGAATTCCCTCGGACAACCTCCATCTTTATCTACAGATGGAGATTTTACAAACCTTAGGGAACTCACCAGACCTTAGGCATAGCGCCCGGGATGTAGGGGGAGGGGGGGTCGGGGATAAGTGACACAAGCATTTAACATTTTTTATTTTCAACAAAAAATACAAAAAAAAAAACAGAAAATAAAAACTTTTTCTTACTCTTAACCAGTTTCTTGCACCAAAATACCGCATTCACTCTGTGGATGGATCCCTACTTAACATATCCCAAAAAATTTTCCGTTGTAAATAATAATTATCGTGGGAGTGGGAAAAAATTATTAAAAACACCCAAAAAAGAAAGAAAAATAAAGAACCAAATAAAATGATAAAAAAGGGGGGTTAGTATGGCCCGTCTTTCCCTCGTTGCTAAGTGTTGGACCACCCGCTGTTTTCCGGCCCCAAGACCGAAAACAAGCGGGTCAGTCCCTAAATGGGAGTGGGAATTTAAAAGAGGGGTATTCAAAAATAACTTCATCGGGAATGGGATCGGGGGTGGATGGCGGCTTCCAAGATGGTAATGCCAAAGGTTTCAAGCGACCGGGGACAAAGTAAAAAATGGAAGTGGGAATCTTTGGAAGCTCTCTAGTGCCGGCAAAAATAATATAGGGACAGGATATCTCTCATTCCTACTAGTTAAGAGTTGCTCTTTTAATTAAAAAAGTCTACAGGGGTGGGTTCCGTAGAACCTAGTACCGCGTGTGCCATAACTATGGAGGGAACACGAACTCAAACTTGGCGCCTCGTCGGATGCACAAACTAGTGTCATGCACCCATCTCCTATTGAAATCCATGCGATGTAATCGCTTCCAATCGCATCTGATTTTCACTTTAAGTTGATGTTTAAAGTAAACTACCAGATCGCGATCTGAAACCGATCCAACCCCATGAACCTCATCAAGACGTGTAACCCACGTCACTAGTCTCGCTACGGCTAGGATGGTCAGAAACACCATTCGTTTTTCCCCCGTCCATTGCGGAGCTGCGTTGTTGATGACAGATGCGACATCCAGGACCATCGGCTGCTCGGCGTCGATGCGAGCCGTCACCTCTCCGACATACTCCCAGAGACGTCGAACTTTGCTGCAGGTGAAAAAGGCGTGCTCGGCCGTTTCTTCTTCGTCGTCTTCACAGCGCGGGCATAAGGGGACGTCCCTTAAGCCATCTCTGCGTAGTCTGCCATAGAGGGGCAGTGCGTTCCGAACCAGTCGCCAGGTCAGAGAATACTCAGAATTGTTGAGATAACTCTGGCCCGGCGCCCAACTCCACTGGGAGCGGGACTCCTCCCTCGACCATCCAAGCCGCTCCTCAAGTGGGTCCGAAGCGGTACCCTCCACTAGATCCCGATATAGTCTCTTCCTAGACCGGGCAAGGTTACTGGACCCCGGCAACGCTCTAAGCGCGGCCCGGCATTCGGCGAAGAACAAGGGCTCCCCTCTCGGCCTACGTCGACCTTCGACCGAGAGGTCGGGTATGAGGTTGGGAAAGGCGCTCCCGACCGCAGGGACCCACGGAGTGTCTTCCATCAAAGTCCGACTCAGGAAAGCCAGTCTCTCGGCATGTCGATGACTTGCCAAGTCAGGCATCCCCAAGCCTCCCACACTCGGAACTTGAGTACAGACCTGTCTGCGGACGTACGCTTTCCGGCCCTTCCAAAGAAGCGAGAAGAGCAAGCGCGTGAAAGCGTGAAGGCGGGCCGCAGGCAGTGGTAGTACAGACAGCCGGTAAAGGATGAGCGGGAAGACGTAAGTGGCGCACGCCTCCGCTCTGCCCTTTAAGGAAAGCTTCCTTCGAATCCAAGCCTGGACCGACGATTCGACCTTTGTCTGTACTTCCGACCAGTTCTTTTCCAGCTGGAGGCCCGGCCCGAACCATACGCCGAGGATTCGAACCGGGCCATCCGACCAGCTGAAGTCACCTGGAAGAGCGGTCTCTCCGCTCCAGGCACCCAACCGCAGGCCGTTCGACTTGCTGCGGTTGACTATGGCCCCTGTCACTTCTTCGTACCGAGCGAGCGCCTTAATCACCGTTCGAATGTCAGTACGGCTCGACACGAAAACGGTGACATCATCGGCAAACGCGGAAACCCTGACTCGCGCTTTGCGAGGAGGGATAGCGATTCCGCGCAGGACTGGTGTTGTCGCCTGATCCCTTAATTTGCGAAGGAAGGGTTCCAACGCCAGGATGTAGAGCAGGGGCGACAGCGGACAACCCTGACGTACCGACCGAGAAACAACGAACGATTCCGACCTCTTTCCATTGACTTGCACCACCGCCGTCGGCGAGTCATACAGAATGGAGATCCACCTGCGGAAGTCCGGACCAAAACCGGCAGCCGCTAAAACAGCCTTCAGGAAACCATGGTCGACCCTATCGAAAGCCTTGGACTGATCTAAATTGATCAGCGCGGCTTCAGCGTCGTCTTCTGTCCCCTCTATGATCATGCGAATCAAATGCAAATTGTTCTGAATCGACCTCCCCTTCACAGCAAAGTTCTGCTCAGGCTTGATCAATTCACCGATAACAACCTGCAGGCGGTTCGCAAGAACGCGGGCCAAAATCTTTAACTCTGTGTTTAGCAGAGTTATGGGCCTGTAATCGTCTAAATTACCCCCACCAGGTTGGTCCCCCTTCTTCAGTAATGTGACCACTCCTTTGGTTACCTGTCCAGGGATTGACTCCTGAGCAAACCAGTGGTTAAACACATCCTTCAGAATTGGGACAAACATGGGCGACAGCCTCAAATACATTTCGTACGGCAGACCATCGAGTCCTGGAGATTTGTTCAAGCCGACCTGCTTCAACGCAGTAACGATCTCGCCCTCCGTAATCCTGCCATCACAGCCAGCTGCTCGAGCCGCCTCGAGGCGGGGCGAGTCAGCCAAATAGCTGTCAAACTCCTGGCCGCGGAGTCTGGGCAGTTGGGTGAAGCGTTCCTCCAAATGCTCACGGAACCCCTCACAGATCTCACGAGTCGATACCAAGGTATGTCCTTCCAGGTTTTTCACCTTCCGAATGTACCCGTCCGAGCCACGACGTAAAGCAGCCTTACGCTCAACAGCGTCAACATTCACGGCTTCGTTAGAGACTTTCTTTAACCTAGCTCTAACTACTTGTCCCTCATATCGCTCGCTGGCCAAGCGATTGAGGTCCCCCGTAATTAAGGCTATCTCTAGGGGATCCCCCCCCGCCACCGCCCGGGTCATCTTATCCTCTGCCTGCTTTTGTGTCCTAGCCCTATCTTGAGCGAGGCGCTGGCTGTAGCGGACACAAAAGCTTCTAACACGAGCCTTAGTTTTGACCCAGTATCTACTCCCGATAACCACCCCCACTAATCCCTGCTGAAGTAGTAACGTCAGCTGTTCCCGGAAGTCTCGTATCTCCAGCAAGGAGGTATTAAACTTCCAGTACCCAGCCAACCTAGGCCTATCGCTTAAGTTCAGACGGGCCATAACTAATTTATGGTCCGAATGTCCTAACATAGTGAACGTGGGACAAGATAAGAAATCTATGTCGCCTCTTCTAACTAACATTCTGTCCAAGTAGGTACTCGGACAGAAGGCCGCGCTAGTATACCACGTCCACATCTCCCGCCCTGGGTGATCGACACGAAATCTGTCGACAAGATCGCACGAGGCCATCAGGTCAGACAGACTGCTCTCACACCACGCCGACCCTCTATTCCCACCGACCTTATCTATCTTGGGGTCTAGGATGGCATTCCAGTCCCCCATTAAAACTACTCGCTCCGGACCCCCGAGGAACGCCTCCAATCGTCGAAAAAAGGAAACCCTCTCGCCAGCAATGTTAGGCGCATAAACCGCAACGATCCGAAACTTGCTGTTTTCGACGGCAACATCGACCACGACCAGCCGTCCCGCCGCATCTGTATGAACAACGCTAACGTTCGCCGACAGGCTGCGTCTAACCATCACCGAGATGCCACTCCTACGAACATCGCCATATGCTGAGTAGACGTCAAAGTCGTCAGTCAGCACATCACAATCCCCGTACGAACAGAAGTGGGTCTCTTCGATCGCAGCTACATCTACCTTACGGGCCACGAGATCCCTTAGCACGCGAGCAGCTTTGCCTCGGGATCTCATGCCCCTCACATTCCAACAAGCCAAGTTCAAATTTGTGATCCCCATCAGTTAGTGTCGCAAACGGGGCTAAAGTCCTCGGGAGTGAGGACGCCGAAGGCCTGACCGAGACTGCCGGTCAGCAGTTCGGACGAAATCCGTCCGTCTCGCGCCAAACCTCCCACGTCCAAGGGGAAGGTTAGTTTAAGAGCCCGAAAGAAAGAGGGGTGAACATAAACAGGGACCCTCCCCGGACATTGAAAAGCTAATTTTTTAAGGGAAGGGTGCTCCTCGTCAATTAGTTTGAACCCCGGGAATGCTGTTTTCCCCTCCTCCACCATCCTCCAGAGAGCATTTGTCCTGCTCCCCTTGTTCTCTCTCAGGAAGGTGGTCATCATGGGGGCCTCCCGGAACTTCTGGGGGCTCTCCACCCGCTTTCCCTTCACATGGGTGAAAGCCTGCATCTGTTTGAGGTATTGCCTCTGCCTCGCACTCAGATCTGGGTGAACCTGGGAGGCGTTGGCTGCACAAATCCTCTCCCCCGGCAGGAAAGGGGACCTCTTTGTCCTTACCTGCCTTCCAGCTGGTGGAGGAGGGGGCGTCTTTGCTGGGGCGGACTCTTTGGTCCCTGCTGCTTCCGCAACGGCCGTTATGGGTGTTTTGGAGAGAGGAGTGGAGTCCTGTACCCCCGGGGGTGTTGGTGCCTGGACAGTCGGAGTAGCCCCACAGTCTTCGGCCTCCTTGATCTTTTTTGCCCTCGGGTCCTTTTCTTTGGGCTCTACCGGCCCCTCCACTGCCATCTTCTCTTCGTTGGCCGCTGGCTCCTCCTCTGACTCCGACGACTGCTGGAGCTTCCGTTTGTTAGGGAGGGCTTTCTTTCCCCTCCTGGAGGTTACTGGGCTGAATCCCTCCTCCTCAGGCTTCTCCCCCGCCGCCACTGGAGCTGGAGCTTTGGCTGTGGCGGGTGCCACGGGTTTTTCTGCCGCCACTGGAGCTGGAGCTTTGGCTGGGGCGGGTGCGTTTGGTTCCTCTGCCGCCACTGGAGCTGGAGCTTTGGCTGGAACGGGTGCTCTGGGTTTTCCCGCTGCCACTGGAGCTGGAGCTTTGGCTGGGACGGGTGCCGGGGTCTTTCTCCTGGGGCAGTCCTTGGACATATGCCCCGGCGTCTGGCAATGCCAACAATGTGGCCTCCGTCCCTCCACGATGATGGACATCGTCCAGCTCTCGCACTTGAGTTGGGCAGGAATTTTTTGAAAACCCGCACGCTCCAACCTCATCCGGAATTTAAATTCCCCCGTTTGGATGTTGCGGGGGCCACGGACCGGAATAACCTCTTCGACATCTCCATACTGTGACATTATTGCGCCTAAATGGTCAGCGCTGACACAGCATGGGACGCCGAGAATGGTGACGTTTGTCCTCCTCTTTTCGAGGTACTCCGGCTTGAATTGGAGGTCTTTCCAGCCAAAGTCTCCTTTTGCCACCTTTTCAGCCTCCTGCTGGGTTGGGAGCAGGATGTCCCACATCGCGTAGGACCTTTTTGTGATGTAGGTGGCCGGTATCTTGAGGTCCACCAGCATCCGGAACATTTTGTCCCTGGTGACTCCAGTGAGTCCCTTGAGTTTTGCGTCTGTTGTCACCAGGGAGACTATTCTCCTCCTCAGGTTCTCCAGAGTACCCGGGACAAGTCGAATGGTACTGCCCTCGGTATACTCCTGGTATTTTCCCCTGAAGAGTTCCCTATAGTCTTCCGGGGTCTTTTTGGACTGGGGACCCCATGCAGCGGCCTCCGGCTTGGTTTTTGCTGGGAGCTTTGTGGCGGACGGCCTGCTCCGGACTTTTGGCACTCCCTTCCTCTCCTTCTTCCTGCCAAGGCTCTCCCCCTCCGACTCCGCCGATGAAGAACCCCCCGAGGAGCACCCGAAAAACAATTTAGGGTCGTACCGGCCCTGTGCCACCCCCAAATCCAGTGATTGGGACTTTCTAAGTACAGGGGCTTTTGTATTTCCTGCAACGGATTCAAAAGGCGTACCGTAGAATCCGGCAAAAAACTCTTCCTGAGAAAGGATCACCCCTGGGATTTTCTCGAAATCCCCAAACACCAAATCTGGGCCGTCATCAGACACTGGAGCGTCGCACGGCACGACACTCCCCAACAAGGATCCGGAGGTGCCCTGCGGGGCTACACCTCCTGGGGGGCACTCCGGTGTGCCACCCCCCGACGGGACTGGAGTGTCGCACGGCACGACACTCCCCAACAAGGATCCGGAGGTGCCCTGCGGAGCTACACCTCCTGGGGGGCACTCGGGTGTGCCACCCCCCGACGGGACTGGAGTGTCGCACGGCACGACACTCCCCAACAAGGATCCGGAGGTGCCCTGCGGGGCTACACCTCCTGGGGGGCACTCGGGTGTGCCACCCCCCGACCGGACTGGAGTGTCGCACGGCACGACACTCCCCAACAAGGATCCGGAGGTGCCCTGCGGGGCTACACCTCCTGGGGGGCACTCGGGTGTGCCACCCACTTTCACAGGGGTGCCCTTCGCGGCCACACCCCTCTCGCTGTCTTTAGCCAAGACAGCTCTGGCTTTTGAGACCCAGGTGGCCTCCATCGCAACTGGATCTGTCTGCTGTCCACAACCCGCCGATTCGGAATCAGGGGGACCGTCGCCAAAAGGCACGTGAGTCTTCCCCGAACCTGCCGGCTGCTTAAGTTGGGACAAGCAGTCAGACTCTGAAAAAAGAATTTAAAAAATTAATGTACAATGAAAGCCTAGCTCTACCAACGGGGAGCTGCCTCCCCAAGAGGGGGAGGAACTACAATGTAGAAGACCTAGCTCTACCAACGGGGAGCTGCCTCCCCAACGGGGGAGGAGTTAGATAGAAATAACATAAAAGAGAGAAAAAAGAGAAAAAATAAAAAAAAAGAGAAAAAATCCCCAAAAGGGGGAGAAAAAAGTGAAAAAACTCCCCAAAAGGGGGAGTCGACAAAAGCCCCAAAAGGGGGCTTAGTCAATAGTAAAAAGCTTTAACCTTGCCAATAGGCCCGGTAGCTGATCACTGGACTCTGGGTAAAATGAAAATGTCGCAACTGAGAACAGATACTACACTTTGATCTTAGCCAAAAGGCCGAGAAGCGATGCTATTGCATTGTTAATTTGCCCATTTTATTGGAAAATTATCCTTGAAGATTATTATTTAAACTGTTCCATTCTTGATAGTACTTTTGTTTCATATTCTATTCTGTTTTATTTTAAGAGTTTTTTAGTAACAATCTGGTATAATGCGAAATGCCTCCACAGAAGAAAAAACGCACTGTCCATCCAAAAGGTACATTTACAAGTGACTACAGCTCATTAGATGAGGATCAGAGACGAACTTATCACTTCAATGCTCTCAGAAAACACACAGGTATTGATGCAGAAAAGCCAGGTTCATCTTCTTCAGGGGATAACAATCAGCAGCAGTCATCAGTCATGCAGAGTACTCCTGTAAAACAAGGATGATATGATTGTGTATTGGATAGAAAAGTTGATCACCTTTTGATCTTGCTAAGTGATCGTTCAATCATGAAACCTTCCATCTGAGTTCCTGCCTAAATCTATAGCAGTTGCATCAATAGCAGATGATCTGTTTTAGAATGCAACCACACCAATGATTCTCATAGAGTTCAAGGCATCAGGTTTTTGATAAATGTAGTCAAGGTATGTCAACTTGAACTTGCAATCACATGGTCACATCATAGCTTTGTCAAATGCAACAAATTGCAGTAGATCATTTGCCAAAACAGTTCTTGCTGCAATAGATGATGGTACAGAAGAAAAACACATAACCAGGAAGCTGCACTGTGATTCTATCAAAGCAGCATCGGATGAAGTAGACATTGATTGATGAACTAACAGAAAACAAGTGTGATTCAGCAAGGCCGGCAGTCAATGAGGACATTCATCAACGATATCAGCAAGCCTTAGCAGATTTGAGGGATGAATAATGTTTGGTTCAGTTTGTGAAAATGCAGTAGGCTTCATTTTCTTTAGTAATGTGTATGAATGGCGGACGTTGCAAATGTTAGATACTCGACCCGAAGGAAACAGGGGGCACAAGATAAAGTGTAAAATATCTTTGGTCATATGGGCCACTCAAGAAGTGTGTTTCCCTTTTAGATGAATTAAGTATCTTGTAAAAGCCGGGACCCATGCTGGGATGTTCACAGATTGTCGCCATGATAATTCTCTGTCTGACATTTATCTCCGGGGGATATCTCAAGTGGTCAATGCCTGGGTGGTCTATGACCAGGGAGAAAGACCCGGCCAGGAATGAAAGGATGGGAGGGGAGATCTGGCGACTGGACATGACAGGAAGTTGGGGGTTTGCTGAAAGAGCTGGCGGATGTTGGAGTTGAACTTTCGAGGTGGCAGTTAGCTTTCAGTGCTCCTTCGAAGCAGAGGGTCTGTTGTGTCAGGTTGGACTTATGTTTTATTTCACCGGTATATAGAGATTTCATTTTGCAACTGCCATTCCACTTAGAGACACGGGTATCTTTTGTAACATTCAACAAATAAATTTGTTACTTGTTCATAAATTGGACTCATGGCTTTTACTTGGCATGAGAGTATTTGTTACAGCACTGAGTGAGATCAAACAACATCTTTGGACCGGCACCACATGTGGGACGATTTACGGCCAGTGCAGCAAATGCATGGACGAACGCGCATACACACATGTTCACAAGTTTATATATTTCTAGTTTTAAATCAACAATTTGTTGTAATGATTTTGGTGTATTGCTTGCATTTTACGGTCTTGAAATAGTGTAATCAGTGATATTTCTTCTTCATTCTATTTTATTTTCTACCTAAAATAGGAAACTTAGATATTTCATCTAAAAATTATTCTTTGAATAGATTTAATAAGGTATCTAAAAACTAAATTTCTGACTTCAATTGAACTCTGAAATTAGTTTTATTGAATTCTCCATTAAATTCTGATGGAAAACCATGTATAAGTTGCCCAGTTAGACCAATTCTGAAAAATGCCATTTTTTTGCTCAGATCGATAAAGAAAAACACATAAAAGCTTGAACCATGTCATAAGCACACCTGGATACGACACGCAAAATTGTCAATAACTCTGACACACTCCTTCCTCTCTTAAAACTACTCTGATTTTGGCAGTGATGGCCCTCTTTAGTTCAGAAATAGTTTGGGGATTGTTTTGATAGACATTATATTTTAGATAACACCACAGATAAAAATCTGGGGGGTTATGGTCCGGTGAGTATGAAGCCCATTCAGGATCACATCTCGTACTGATGAGATAATCACCAAAGTGCCCCCACCCATATAATTGAACGACGATAAAACAAAGACTGTTGGGCATTAACGACTGAAACTTGAAGGTCAAGTCAGGCATAGACCATAGTCTATTTGTACCAAATAGGGTTGGATTGCAGAAAGGATTTGGGAATTCTATTAAGAATTTCATAGGAGGTATTTAGGAGGGAGGTCACTCTTTATTAAAGACTCGAGATGGAGCAAGACTTTATGACGATTTTTAGCTTTATTATTACTAATCAGGACGAAGGATTTGCGTGGGATTTCCGCTTTACACACCTTATAAATAAACAAAGAAACGTATATTCATACATGTAGAATGTTGGCATCTATCCAATAAATTAACCAGGCTGTAAGCATGCATTTTAATTTGTTAGGAAAATTCTTTATAATATAGAGTGACTCTACTTTAGATCTTAAATTAAAAAAAAAATTAATCATAAAAGAAATAAAAAGATTAAATTTTATTGAAAAGATACAGTTTTAAAAGATGAGATCTAAATATATGTCAGTTCTGTCAGTTCAATCAATATTTTAATCTATACTTTTAGTCAAAAGTTTTTTAAAAAAAAAAGGTTTATGAATAATGGATGAAAAAAATTGGAAACACTTTGGCAAAATGAATTTCTCTATATCGAATAAACATATTTTTAAAAAGGTATTTAAATATAGTGAAATATTAAAAAATAATTAAAAAATAATTTTTTGTTTATCTTTGACAACAGAAAATATGAATTAAGTAAACGAGATGTAAATAGAAATTTGACCATAAAATATATCATAATCAGATAGAAAAAAGCTATGAATCATATTATAATGGTGATTTGGTGTCTGTAACCAAAATGATGTCACATTTCTCAAAGATATGATATATTCTCATATTTTCATCATCATCATATTCGGTTAAACGTCCATTTTACATGATGGCATACCTTGAAAGGCTTTTAGAAATTGACTTCTAAACTAACCTATCCCTTGCCAGGTCTTTATTTATCCCTTTTTTCTGCAAGCCCATTCTTATCACTTCCTCCCATGTTTCCCTGTAAACTGACCCTGCTACCTCAACTGTTCTACATGTATTAACCCAAGAATTCCTATCTATTCTTTCAATGTAGCCATATGCCATCAAAGTTTCTTGTTTTGCACACATACTATACAGCCCAGATATAATTTTCCTCTGAGGTCATAAGATCTAAGCTTATCTTTAAAATTCACATTACACATCCTTTGTTTTTCACTTCTATACATCATCACACTGCATATACATGCCTGGTAGACTCTTCCCTTAGTCGACAGTGGTAACGCTCTGCTGGTTAGTAATGGCAGAAGTTCCCTGAACTTACTCCATCTATATTTGATAGATTTAAGCTACCTAATTGGTTCCCAAGCCTCTACAATGGTTATGAATGGGTGTAGATAGTTGAAACCATTGTAGTGTCGAAACCATTGCATTGCATTACATTCAAGCAGTTTAATAACAATTATTTTCTTTTGTTTTCAGTTTAGTTTAGTTGAGAAGATAGGATGAGTGGAACAAAGTACCAGTACGATGATTGGGATTTCACTTTGCTTGAAAACCTCCCAACTGTACATGAGTGCGTTTTGGCCATAGTTCATCATGCTCCAACTTATGGATCTACAAAACAGAAAGAGCATCTCCATCAATTTTCTCTGTGTCTGCTGGCTCACTGGCAAAGAGCATTTGGAAGAGACATTAAACTAACAACAATAAAAGGAGTGAAAGATAAACTTGATCGATACTTGAGAGAGTACAATAGCAAAGTTCAGAAGGGCCATGGATCGAAGGGGTCAAACTTGATTCAATGGAAGACAAAAAATCACATTCTTTTCAATATTCTGGGAAAGGGTGTTGACATGGAGACGTTTGATGCAAATGAGAAACAGTTTTTCTTTGATCAAGTTGCACTCAACCGGAAGGTCATAATTGACAACATGCATATCGATGAAGAACATGCATCAATGGTTGTTGAGACGGAGGAAAGGGAGTGACAGAAAGATGAAAATAAATTTGGGAATTCTTCTTTCTGGTGACCATGATGAAGATGTAGACGAAGAAGTTTTATTTCCAGATGAAAACTCCATTCTGCTTTCTTGCACGGCAGATAATGATAATAATGTTGATACTGAGGAAGATGTTGAAATCCTAGAAGAGTCTGATGATATTCCTCTGAATGAATCTTGTGTTGCAGTTTGGGACACTCCACTTGGAAGAAATTGGTACATCGGAATGACTAGAAAAAAGGTTGATGAGAACAACTACATGGTGGAGTATCTGGAATGTTTCAATCGTGATTCTACAAGGCGTTCATGGAGATACCCCCAGATAGATGATGAACAGAACACGAATATAATCCAGATCATTCCATGCAATGTGCTCGGTGCTTGGAACATGAGTACACGCCAAACCAAGTTCGAAGTCGAAAATTAGGAAATCATTGAAGGTTTATTTCAGTCGATGTACAAGTAATTGGCTGATCTCCTGTGCAGTTCCCCATGGATTTCCACAACTTCAATTGACTATTTCATGACATTTCATAGCCATTAATAATGTTTTATTAAATTGACTGCATTATCCACTATTCGGTTTATATGATTCCAGCGGTGTCATTTGGATACGTAGTTTGTGGTGCATTTTTAACCATTTTGGCTGAAATTTGACCCCCATTTCTACCTTGGGGAGCTCCTAAAACCCCAAAACTGGTGTTAAACCTTAGTGTCTTGTCAGTTTCAACTATCTACAGCCATGCATAACCATTGTAGAGGCTTGGGAACCAATTAGGTAGCTTAACAGAGGATTTTGGGAAATTTTGGCTATTTTTCACTAGTTTTTTGCTATTCTACATTCATGAAAACCCTTTCACAGCCTGAAAATGGTCTTAAATAAAAGTACTATATCAGATTTAACCATTTATATCCATTCATAGGTTTTGAGGATGTTTTAGGACCTGCAATGTCGCATGAAACCACTTTTTCACCGAAAAATGATGGATTTTGAGTCCTGTGGAGCCCTAACGGCTATTTTTGGCCTGCACCTTCTGAATTTTGCAAAATTTTCAAAATGTTTGATTGTTTAGTGTTATTTATGTATAAATGAACACAAAAAAATACTATTCACATGAATCTGAAATTTTTACCCATTACGTCCCACGCCTACTTAGAATATTATGAATTTAAAAAGGAGACAATGGAGTTCTGCACCTCAAATTAGTCTATTGTCAAATTGCAGTGTCTGCTGTGACTGTGCAAGCCTATCCTGGATCGGCAGGCTCTGTTGCAGTTGCCACAGATGTAGGTGGTGTCTGGTTCTGAGAGGTCTGTTGCCTCTCTCTGTCGTCTGTGCTCTCTCCTCTCCCTCCATTGCTGGTCTCTTCCCTCCTCACTCCTCTTGAAGCATGCCTTTACAGCACTTCTGCAGCGGCTGGGGTCTTCAGCCACTGACTCCCAGTCTGTAGCATAAGACAGGCCTTCCTGCTGGTCTGGAGCCTGTTGCGAGTTCGCCATATAGAATATCCTTTGGGATTCTCCCATCGTCCATTTGCATGATATGGTCAAACCACTAGAGTCGTCGTTCGGTGAGCAGAACGAACATGCTTGGGATGTCTAAGCAAATTGTTAATTAGGACTTAAATAACAAATTAAATATTTATTTACGTATCTACATTTAGCTATAAATTCTTGATTTCATTTTTGAAGTTTACGATTTGATATTTTTCCTATTAACATTATTTACAGTTTTTACTATTTACATTCCAAGCAGGTGTCAATTTTAAGATTTTCAATTAATATTAATATTGTTATTTTTATTTCAATATATATTTAAATAATGTGTTACTATTTTACTTTTATTTTATTTTTTTATTTTCAAATATATATATATATATATATATATATATGAAGAGTTTGAATTTAAAAAGCGATAAACACCATTTTTAAAATTGCAAAGCTATCACTACAAAAAGTGTTGAATTTCAATTTACCCCAAAAATCATGTTTTATATAATGTGATATTGGCATAATTTCTTTTTTGCTTTTAGATGAAGTCTAGATTTGATATGTTCATCCTTTTATTATTTAATTTCTCAATTTAAGGCAATTAAATTTATTGTTTTGCATTCAAACTCTTCATATATATATATATATATATATATATATATATATATATATATATATATATATATATATATACTTAGGCAGCATTTCTTCGTTGATGCATGTTTGATTAAACAACAGTGACAATTCCTGCTGGTTTCGTTTTTTTATCCATCTTTTCAAGTTGGCAGACCAACGATCTAATGTTCTGTTCAAGTGTGAACAGGGACTCACCAAAACTGCAGACGTTTTCAACTCCTATGAGTTTTCATTAGGCACATGTTTTAATCGACTTTCTTAATAAATTCACCAATTTCAATTTGTGTAACTCCTCACATGCCTGACGAAGACTCATAGGAGTCAGAAAACGTCTGCAGTTTTGGCAAGTTCCTGTTCACACTTGAACAGAACATTAGATCGTTGGTCTGCCAACTTGAAAGGATGGATGAAAAAAGAAACAAGCAGGAATTGTCACCGTTGTTTAATCAAACATGCATATATATATATATATATATATATATACTAAAATTACTTAGCTTAAAACTTTACTGCAGTTTCACAGCATTTCCGGTCGTTAGAAGTATACCTGACTGGCATCAATTGAAAAGCAAACCCAAACAATTAACAGTATGCGTACACACGATGTCGCATTTTGCGCATTTTTTAACTATTACACACGATGTCGCATTTTGCGCATTTTTTAACTCTTACACACTAGTGCAAGTAGTAGCGTTTTTAACGGAAACGATGCAACAAGTTAGATTGAGCACATAAGTATTTTTATATTTAATCGGGTCTTCAATAGCAAAGCAAATATTCATGTCTGCATTTATTTATTAATAATTTAATTTGGCTTTTAGTTTATAATTTGGTATTTTTCCTCTAAACATAATTTTCAGGTTTTACTATTTATATTGCCAGGAGAAACAAATTTTAAGATTTCCTAATTGATACTGATGTTTATATTTTTTTTAGTCAATAAAAAGAAAATCCACTACTTGTGCTCGTACATAAAAATGAATGAAAAACATCAGAAATGTGATGTCACGATTGATGTCAGTCAGTTACACTTCTGATGATTCGTAATGCCATGAAAATGCAGTGAAGTTTTAATCTAAGTAGATTTTATTGGTCCCCCGATTTATAAAATCGGGAGACCTATGTTTTGAGGCATTTCCGTCCGTCCGTACGTCCGTATTTTTCTCCGCAACCATCCATTGAATTTCTCTGAAATTTTGCATGAAGTTGTAACTTTGGTCAGGTTAGAAAGTGACATTCTCCGATTTTTGGAAAAAAATCTGGTTAGGCCCCCAGGGGGTCAAAAGGCCCCGAAATGGCAAAAAAATGACATTTTTTGCCCCATAACTTTTCATCCATCCATTCAATTTCTCTGAAACTTGACCAAAATGTGGAGGCAATTGTTCCTAATAGAAAATAAGTATCACTGACCTTGAAAAAAATCTGGTTCGTGCCCCCAGGGGGTCAAAAGCCCCCTAAAATATGCAAAAAAATGACCCTTTTCTCTCATAATGTTTGATCCATACATTCAATTTTTCTGAAACTTGGCCAAAATGCAGAGACAATTGTTCTGGATATAAAATGAGCATCCTTGACCTCAGAAAAATTCTGGTTCTCGCCCCCAAGGGGGTCAAAAATGCCCCAAATTGCCCAAATTTATTGCATTTTACACTCGCCACATCGAGTCACATACAGAAGGGGGGCCACACATGCGCGGCTTGTTATCATTTATTATTGATATAGTTCTATTTGATAGGATATTGACCCATTTGTTTGTCTATGATCTGCTGTGTTTTTTTTTTCTTATATATATATATATATATATATATAACTCTCTATGTAAGGTTAGTGGGAGAGAACCCTAGCAGAGAGCTCAATTATTAAGAAAAATAAAAAATAAACGCGTAATATTTTTAATGTTTGTATTACATAAGATCAGAACAACATCGGTACCGTCGGTTTCAAATCCTAACAATGGGGATCTATAGTTGACCTCTTTATCAGACTCTCTTCAGCCTCTGTTTATGTCTGTCGCTCTTGGAAAACATTAATATATTTATATATATATATATATATATATATATATATATATATATATACAAACACCTATATAAGAAGGTGATGTAGTTTGCTTGAAGCATTATGTTTATGTTTCCTTTATCTGAAGTTACTGTTTGACTTATGCGAACAACAGTGTTCTTGTTCGCACCAGGCAGAGCATAACTTGAAATAAAGGAAATAGAAACACTTGAAAAAGGGGAAATTTCCCCAAAATATTGTGATATTCCAACTTCACACATACAACTTTCTTAAAATCCAGTATATTTCCGCATTGTAATAACAATAGTCTCTCTCTCATATATATATATATATATATATATATAAAATACATATACAGAATGTCCACAAAGTCTGGCTACATGGTTAAAAACACATACTTTTTAAAAGAAAACAATTTTATTCAATTCTAATGTCAATAAATAATATTTTCAACATGATTTCCGAAGTCTTCGGTCGTCCGGAACAGGGTTAGTCCACGACACTGTCTGTTTCTTTAAACTTTGAGACCAATTTCCCTATCTACCCAGACTTTATGGACACCCTAAATATATATATATATATAATTAATTATATTTGTTTTCATCTACGTACGTATACGTTTCATCTTTACAGGAATCGTCAGTATATATATAACTAGCTGGCTCTGCCAGCTCATTATTTTTTCGCAAACTTTGTTACTTGGAACATTAATTTAAAATAATAAAAGTGAATTTACATTGGTCCGACTGGCTTCAATAACCACATATGCAAATATATTTCTCTGAGCAAATCTTAATTAACTGCCAATCTATATAATAAAGTAAAGTCTATTTTTCTCCTTTATGATCAGTCATTATACGTCTGTAAACACAAGCTATGGTCACGCTTTATGCCAAGAATTGATGCATGTTTTCAGAAAATATGTGTCCGTTTTGTTTGCTTTCACTAATTCCTACATTTTTTCCAGCTTGCCCGTTGCTCCTAAAATAGTCATACATACAGAGAGTCGAGTAACTTTTACACCCCAGGAAAAAATCTACTGCCACCACCACCACCACCTTAAACTGGGAATTAATCTTCATAGGATACTTTTTCTTGATACCGCTGTCATTATTTCTGACTTGCTATTGACTCTTTTCGGCTATACTTTCACAACTTAAGTACGGATTGCTCCCTTCTGCTTTTTGGAGCGATTTGATTGGCTATTCCAGAGATTTTTTTTACATTCAAGAATTGTAAAATGACCTGCTTGTCCTTTACTCGATGCATTTGTTACTGTTAGCATACATTTTTTTGCTTTATTTTTCTCCTCATAGAATTTCAGTAACAACATAACCTTTCTTTCCCAGGTCCCATCGAGAACATTCAATTACTCACGTTTGTGTTTTCATATCTCCATTTGCAATTATTTACACTTTCCCTGTTATATACAATTTCCTATACTAGAATACGATTAACGAACAGAAACATGAGTAGATCGCACATGACAGTTACATCTTTTCTTTCTTAGTCTTTTTTTTTCCTTTTTAACATTCTTTTTCTTATTTGTTTCTTATCTTTTACAACAAACACCACTTAGTATTACTTCTATTACACCTAAACCTATCTTTCCGGCAAATGCTACTTACAACTCACGCTGACAGCCGGGTAGATCGCATATGGCGACTACATATTTTCTTTATCCGTCTTTTTTAAAACCATATGCCCGTCCTTGAAGATCGCCGACCCCAACGTTCGTGTGATGTGGTTTTCTCTTCGTCTTAATATTCTCGTCCTTGCCATGTCGTCTATCGCGCTACTGATCGACAAGGTAACGTGCACTGGTTTATAAGTATACAAAAATAAAAACAACACAGACTCACAAGAAAAAAACACAAACTCAAATACATTGTGTATAAGTCAGTTGTGTTCTGAGTGTGAGATACCATCGCTAGAGTCCACATCTTAGTTAAGTGTCAGTGTACCAGCTAGGACACGATTGAAATAATTTGTTTGTCAAGGCATCATAGTTGTTCAGCCCATCTCATCTGGACCCGAGCCTTCCCTCCTTGAGTCTAAGCCAATTTACAATCTCCCTCAGCTCACTCGGGTCTACCCCATCTGCCCTAAGCCAAACTCTGACTGCTAAATATATTTACTTATGACCGGAAATCCTGTGTCCGGTCTTTTGTCTCAGTCAAGTTGATCAGCGGAAATGGCTGATTGCGCCTTTGTTTCTCAGCCAGTCTCAGCTGTCCACTCATTTTACTTCCAATCGCTTTTCCTAGTGAGTCATTTCCTCATACTTGTTTTTCCTTTTTAACATTCTTTTTCTTATCTTTTACAACAAACGCCATCTTTGCCTTTTACTATTATTTCTGTTACACATAAACCTATCTTTCCAGTAAATGCTATTTAAGAACAGAAACAAAAACAAAAACGGATCATATGGATTTCTTGCACCCCAAAATGAGCACAGACCAAAAGGACATTTTTTCAGTAACACCGGATTTTTAAACTTCTACCTCCGGTTGAATCATAACATAAACAAAACAACCTTTCCAAGTTGCACTTTTATAACTTTTCGATCACAGATCTTTATTAAAGAGAAAGTTTTACTATAAAAAAAGGGTTTAATTCACAAAAAGTTTTTAAAATTAAAAATGTGTGCATAACAAAACGTGTTCATAAATAAAACTATGTATTTTTAAATACGCACATTTGTAGCTTTGTTAGCAGATGGAGACGGATTTTTTTTTAATTAAAACTATCCGTTTAAATTTTGTAAACTTTACAAAATAGAAAAATGTTTACACATTTTTTTCTGTAAGCAAAATATATAAACAAATGACAAACACATTTAGAAAACAATTTTATTTACAATTTTTTTTATAACTTATTTTTTTTGAAAATCACCTTTGTTATTAGCTATCTAGTTGCCTCCCCACGAGGGCACAGTTAGACACAAGGTCGGTTTTTAATGTAGGGAAAAATTTATTTTAAGAAAAGGAGGGGGTTATGTTAGATATTTATTTACAATCATAATAAAATAAAATCTTAAAAATACATAGTTTTATTTACAACAGTTTTCAATAAAAAAACGAAACTAACATATTGTAATGTAATCTCAAGATTAGATTACTTTTGTAAAAAAAATATATCACAGACCAAAGAATATGTTAATTTTTAAACTTTATTTGTTGGTCAGCTTGGGAGATGAAAAAAAAATGGAGAGAAAGAAATGTGGGGCAAGAATGTATATTGACTGCCCCACTCCCATTTTTTTAAATCACACTTAAGGTGCCCTGTTGGGGAAAGGAATCTAGCTATCTCTGTAGAGGTCATGAAGTACATGCGACCTTTCTCCTCCCACCTAACCTGACACCCGGTCCAGTGCAAACCCTTTTGCCATCAAAGGGAAAAAGAGGAAGAAAATAAAGAAAACTGATAGACACAGAATCTACCCCAAGGCTTTGTGTAGTATCGGTTCTGTTCTCATAAGACCGGCCACTCAAGAATGACTTCCTCCTTTTTGAGTGGAGGGAGTAATTTACTCCTCTCCAGGAGTTAGGCACAAGGCCAGTTTTTATCCTACTCCCACAAGTAAGATGTGACCCAAGCTCGGGTCGGAAAGTGGGGTTGAAAAGCCAGCGCCCGAGAGGTGAGCACTCTGACCATCAAAAATTGCCTGGGCAGCCCCGTCGGCATTCCCCGGTAGGGGCGCCTCAAGCAGTAAGCAATTAACTTACTCCTCCCCAAAGAGGGGAGGCAAAGCCTGGGAGGGTGGACCTCCTAGAACTGCACAGGACAATCCCATAGACCGGCGTAAATCAAGCCCCGAAGGCCAAGACATTACCAGTCTATAGGGTGCAGTATCCATCGGAACAGATACTACACTTTGATCTCGACCAAAAGGCCGAGAAGTTATTTAGGCCGGTGAATTCCCTCGGACAACCTCCATCTTTATCTACAGATGGAGATTTTACAAACCTTGGGAACTCACCAGACCTTAGGCATAGCGCCCGGGATGTAGGGGGAGGGGGGGATAAGTGAGACAAGCTTTTAACATTTTTTATTTTTTATTTTTTAAGGCCGAGAAGGGAATTAGTGTTCGTTCATCATGATATTATCTTCTGTCAGAGAAGGGGGAGTCAGTGTAGTATATGTTCGTTCACCATAATACTACCTAAGGAAGAACGATAACTCAAGTTTATAATAAACATGTCTTTTTTAACTAGAAAATTATGAAAGTTATCGTTATCCCTTAGCCAGCATATTCATCTTATAAAGATGGCGACTACATTTTTCCAGACAATTTTCATTTAGGCGTTTCATGTGGACAATAAAACTTGCCATGGTTTTAATGTTATCTAAATAAATAAATGAAAAAGTTTTTTCCACCCATTCTAACTATATTGACATTAAAACGGTTTATGCTTATTTAATTCCCTGTAGTATATTTTCATTCATCATTATACATTCCTCCCAGGCATTACCTCCTCTTCAGGGAGAAGGCCGTACAGTATACATTCGTTCCTCACGATACCATTTCATCAAGATTACCAGTTTTGTGTGTGTGGGGGGGGGGGAGTTAGTGTACTATCTATTCTATTGTCATAGCCTCCCAGGCATTAACCCCTCCTTTTTTTTGGGGGGGGGGCCGTGTATGTAGTTCGTTCATCATGATATCATCATTTCCTCTAAATTACCAAAATGTCAAATTAAAATTACTTCTTTGGTTTCTGTAAAGAAGACTAAAACGTTAGTAATTGCCGCCCGGAGGGCTGGTAGTTTTTGCTAGTATATATATATATATATATATATATATATATATGTAATACTAAATGTGAGTTAATCTACATTTGCTTACCTAAGACTTTTCTCCTTTATACTTTAATAACATAAAATAATGCTAAAATATACATTAGTTCTGAGATTGAGTTATGTTTTAAAAACATTCTATTTTAATTGTTCTAATTCGCTGTAACTTATAACTAAACAAGTCACTCATCTTTCTCTGATTATTTTTTTTACTAAAGGCTAATCACTTATCAAGACCCAAAGGCCACTCGAGGATAAGGGTTAATGAGTTTGTCAGGTGAATTGTGAGACAATACTGTGATGATTGGTAACGGTGGTTGAAATTGAGCTGAATTTGATTATCTAAGAGGACGGCTCATGCGTTTACATTGGACTTGAAAACGACTATGTTGCAGTCAGTTGGGAAGCAGCCCCATGGCATTGTGTTCCACAGACGGATAGTTCTCCGAAAGAAACTCTCTTCATGGAAGCTCCGTTTAGTTTTAGGTACACAGAGGAAGAAAAGGAATCTATCCATAGATTTCTTGCTCTGTGTTCAGTCAGTCACTTTCTAATATTTTTTAATGTTATTTAGTGAACATTTAGAAAAAGAATGATTTGCATCGCCATTAGATTTATAAACGTGCATCTGTACACACCACAAACACGTATGTAAAATAAATAGCAACATAATAAGTCTTTTACTTCCATATAAGAATAAGAATAATAATAGTAGAAAGTGGACCTTAGGTTTATTTTCGCCAGCCTCGTAACTCTCGCTTCCCTTATTTAGTCCTTTAGTCCTCACATTCCATGAGCAATATTTCTGACAAAGGAGAAGAATTGCCGTTTCCTGGGTCGGAATCCATCTAACACTTATCGTTGGCTAGTGTTTTACCTTGAAGTAGTAGTATTTTTTTTCAAGTGGTTTCATGCCTTGTCTGGAGCGATTTAAAACTAGGGACTCGACGCCATGCTAAAATTGAAAACACAAAATCGCCATATTTAACCACTTGACATCTTGATACTAGTTTTAAACTGAACTAAAAAAAACTCTTTAAAATAAGTTAAAACACAAATAAACTTATCCAGGTAGGTAGAAGAGTAACTTATTTTGCCTTTGGTACCATTTATTTGTTTCCTATTTGTTTGTTTTTTCACCCCTTTTTCATTCTGTTAGCTGTTGTTAAAAATGCCCTATATTTCTATATAATAATGTAAATTATAGAAGTAAATAGACTTATTTTTAGTTATGCAGATAGAATGTCTTAACAGATGGGTAACAGTTTATGAATTTTCGAATGAAATCAAAGTGGAAAAATAATGGTAGTGGTTGTGACCCAACGGGTCACGAGTACATCTAGTATATATATATATATATATATATATATATAATCTTTTCCTCTGTGTCTACCTTCCCATCAGCTCTCCCCTCATCATTATGTGTTCCTCTTTCCACCTTATATTTTTATTTATTTATTTATTTGCCCTGTTTGTTTCAGATTCTAGATTTTAGATTTTTTGTTTTCTGGTTTTGTTTCTTAGATTTTTTAATTTTTAATTTTTTAACGGCCTTAATTTTTGAAATGTTAAATTTCTTTCCTTCTTCTTCTCTTTCTCTATCCCTCCACTTCATTCTCTCCAAATATGATCTGAGGTTAAGATCGGATTCTAACTCTGCCTGATGAGATCTCAGTTTATAGTAACTGTTGATCGATAACATCGACATGCCAGTGTCGCAGATTTTGTACATGTCTGTGTAAATAAAATTATCATATATAAAGCTCTATTTTGATATTGAGCACTTTTTATAAACCCGGTTAAAATTCTCTGGATTACCACCCTGTGGATATTTTTCACCTGGATTATTACCATTATATATATATATATATATATATATATATATATATATATATATATATATATATATATAAGTCTTAAGTATAAAATTTTAATACAGTTCTTACTACAAACCTTACAAATTCAATATTTTGAAGCATAAAAAATTAAGTCTATTCACAGATAAAAAAAAATCAAGTATTATAAATACAAAGTGAAATAAGCAAATGTTGAAAGACACACTTTTATAAGTGAATTCAACAACTTGTGCGCGCGTGTTAGGAAATTTAAATATTTAAATAAGAACAAAAATATAGAAAATAAGATTTAAATGTTTGGGCTGAATTCTTATCGGAAAAATATTTCAAAGATAAATCCTAAAACATAAAAATGCGTTGCTTCTCTGTCAGTAGAATCATTGTTTTAATCTTTATCTTGAAGTTAGGATTAGAAAAAACATGTTCATCAATGAACATAAAACATACATAGCATCACATTTGTATAAACAATTTTAAACAACAGGATATTTAGATATATTGGAACATTAAAAAAATAAATTGGAAGATTGTTTTTAAAGATTGCATATAGAAAAAAAGTGAAAAATGATAAGCCATGCAAATAAAAATCATAACAAAAAATGAGACAATACTTGTTTGCAATTTTCAACTTCTAATTTTATACATATTTGTTTTACTTTTGTTGTCTTCATGAAAACGGTGAGTATATTTCCATTCTTCTTGCAGAATAATTGATTATGGACAATTTTTAATCTCCATATTTGGAAAAGAGACACGGAAGACTATTAAAGAGATTTCAAATTTCCTTGGCATCAGCAGAAGGATGGTATAAAAGGCTAGATAGGAATTGAAAGATTCAGGATTCAACTATGAGGCGGCATTAGAGCGAAAAACACATGTTCGACAATCTGACGGTATAGTCTTTGGTGTCATCGGGAGTGAAGGTGATGTCATGCCACCCCACTTCTTTCCTGAGGGCCTCAGGCTGAACACTGATGATACAGCCACATTCTAAATGAAGTAATGGAACCGGGATTGACCACATAACTACTAGCAACAAACTCAACGTCAAAAGCCAGAAGATTCAGAGAACTTCGCCAACCACACTTCACCTGACATCTGGCATTCCTGTTCACCTGACTGAAACTCCCTCGACCTCTTTGTGTGAAACGTGGTGGAACAAAACATCAAGAAATCCAGCTGCAACACAACATACGAGCTAAAGGCCAGGATCACCAGAGCCTTTAGAGGCCTAAATCCGGAGACAATTACGAAGGCTGTGGCCGGTTCCAAGGTCATGTTGAGGCTGCCATCAAATCCGTATGCAGGTTTATAGAGTGAAATTGACGGGACAAGTCATGAAGACAAAGTGACACAAGTTCGATTAATAACATTTAAAAGATGAAACCTACTGTGTTATTTTTTTCCAGACAGTAGTCTTGAACAAATATCGTTAACAATCTGTAGTTATGAAAATAACTAAACAAAATACACACAAACACAGAAATAAATTTACCTTAGGCTAACGATACATAAATGAATAAATAAACAAATAAGTAAAAAAACTAAACTAAACAAAAACCCAACAATTTAAAAATTAAAACCTAAAATAGAAATACAAGGAAGCACGTGTTAAAATAAATTCACCCATTATATTGATACAATAAAGAAACAGGATATAGGCCAATCTATAGAAAACAGAACAATAGAACAGGATATAGGAAGTAACACTAACCACACCTTTGTTCGTGGGAAGCCTAACGATTGGCTGAGAGAACAACAAAGAATCTGATTGGTTAACTAGCTAGCCGTGTATATAAAAACACCCGGCAAAAATAAGTCCATGCATTTTAATCTAAAGATTCTCCCCAGGGATGAAACGCGGGAGCCTCTGTGTAGCTTCATTGCCATAAATATATTTTCATAGCTTACTACCCAGCTCTACTTACGTATTGAGCACTGTTGAAGTAAATACTGAAAATTGATACATAAAAAATTATATCTCCTTATAAAAGTTTATGTGGATACATGAAATAGTAATATATATATATATATGGCTAGACAAACAACTGCCTCAAGTCAGGATCAGAACTCGACCATCTAAATGACAGTCTGCGCTTATAACCCCTAGACACACATACACACACTACTACGACTAGTAGGACCCATTTCGTGGTGTTGCACAAGGAAATGAAGGAAACCAAAAATCACAACGCCCAGAAGTAAATTGATCATAAAGGACAAAATGCTAAGCCTTTATCCACGATATAGAAAATATCCGTAAATAGAACTGTGAATAATAGTAAAACGAAACCATCATCAAATAAGAAAAACAAAAAACCTAATAGTTAATTAATGAGAGTTCGTTTTGCAAAGCAATATGCAAATTAGTAATTTAACCCTTATCCTCGAATGACCTTTGGGCCTTGATAAGTGGTGACGTGTTAGTACCAAAAAAAAGTAAACTTATGAATATTGCTCCACAGACATGACTAAGCATATTAGAAAGCTGTTTTTCTTTAATCGTAAAGACGAATTTAGCATTTTAATCACACTGTAACAAATGGTTCCACTTATATATATCTTTGTAAAAGAATAGAGCACTAGGCAGTTGATGATGCATATTTAGGAATTAATACTTTCTTTTCTTCATAATTTGTGCAGAGTGAATAGTAATTTCAATTGTTAACAAAATGGCCAGGTTGCAATCTGAGCTTGAAGCACTTGCTTGTCTATCCATACTGAAGAGCTGTGATACATTTCTTGTGGATGACTATATATATTACTGTTTTAAATTATATATTTATACTATAAAATAATATATTATGTATATATATTAAATTCAGTATTTACTTCAACAGTGCCAATACATGAGCAGAATTTACAAGTAGTATAAAATATACTTATGGCAAACAAGCTACACAGAAACGTTTGTTTCAATCCTAGGAGGAGTTTGACCGGCTAACTGAAAAGATTAACATTTTACAATCCATTTTATAAGCAAATAGTGTTTACATTAGCCTCCAACCAATTAAAGCTATTCATTTTATTGCCTATATTCACACTACTACCTCCCTCAGATATATATATATATATATATATATATATATCCATATCTACAAAAAAATGTCAGTTGGATTTACAAAGTTAGCTCTAAATAGCAATGATTCAGTCAAATAGATGTTTCATTCTGAGTAGCCAGTCCCTATTTTACACAAGGTCAGTTTTTATGTGAGAAAAATCCTGTTACCCAAAAAGGGGCATTCGAGTGGGACAAAAAAATAAAAGTTGCCTTAGTTTAAAAACATTTCTCTTTTACTAATCGAGGAAGTGTAGAATCAGAACAGATACTACACTTTGATTTTAACCAAAAGCCAGTCATGTTTCACATTTATTACTCTGTCATTTGTCAGAAAAAATTGAAATTCCAGTCGCTTTCATTATTTACATATTATGCCCGGTGCAACGACTATTTCCGTAATAGTAACTTACAGAAATTCACCATTTGTTACAAAGGAGAAATTCAAAATGGCTTCTACATTTCATGGGAATAGTACTCATTCTATCATTTTTTTTAACTTAGCGAAAACAGAACATCCCTATAGCATAAAAGTTAAATCTCAGCTCTAAATAATTACACTGATTTTTTTCTTTGATATCCCCCACCAAAAAAGAAGTCAATCTTTTCTTAAATTCAATTTAAAAAGAAAACCATCACAGATACATTGGTAAAATACAAGTTCAGTACTCTCTACTTTTACAATTCACAGGCGGTAACTATTTCTTACCTTACTACTGTTCACTGCACCTTTAAATCCTATGTCTGTGCATTGTTCTTACCTAAACTTCATATAAACTTTTTATAATATGGAAAGGCTACTATTACTAATAATAATAATCATAATAACACTTACAAGAAGAATGTTACTTAGAATAATCAAAGAAATGATTGATTCAAATGCTAATAACATTAAAAATAAGTAATTATCTTAATACTACTAATAATGATCACAATGTTATTAATATTATTAAAATAAATATAGTAAGAATAATAAGGATTTTAATAATAAGAATACTTTCAGTACACCAGTTAATTATCAACATTTCGTAAGATGTCTCAAATATTTAAAATGATTACAAATAATTTATAAAGACAGTTAATATGTACACACTCACGATTGTCTAATAAGTATAAATAAACAACACATTGACAAAAATAGCCCATGCCGATATAATATGTATAAATATATAAATAAACGACATGTTCGGTAACTCTCGTGTTATTCATATGAAATTGGTTTGCTATTCACCTTCGGGTATTTCCTAATGTTATTGCCTTAAATAGTTTTGCAAAGGCAGAATAAAGGAAAACAATCCAAGCTTATTTATCATTTAAACAACACAGTCATATGTCTTCACCTTGGTTTTCTTAACAATTTAAAGTAAGTGATGTGTATTTTTTTGTAATTTTTACAAGCATGTATATTCATATGCACGCAAACACACAATCATCTAATAATTAATTAAGAAAACAAGACAGTTGGACTTTATCATGTTGTTTGCTATTCACTTCCGAGTTGTTTGCGCCGTTTTATTGTTTTAACTAGTTTTGCAAATGTGGAGATAAGAAAAACAATCCTAAAAGTATCATTTTAGTTCGGATTTAAATTTTTGTTTCTGAAATACAATATTTTCAGAGGGGACAATTTTTATGCTGTCACTGTGTCTGATTTTGTGACATAGGAGAAGAAGATTAGTCAATAAACACGTATTTGTATGCGGAATAGGTTTGATAAAGTTAAATTGAAAAGAAATATAGTCAAATATTAATATATAAGATTAGTAAAATTAAATGAAACAATATATTATTATTTGTTACTGAAAAAAATATTTTTATGTTATTATTTTACAGCTGAGTAAACAGTGCAGCAAAAAATATGGCGCTTGTATCATTTAATTGAAACAACAATGTAAATATTTGTTAGAAATAAAATTATTTTAACTACTATTAACATATTCAAGCAATTTTAAGTAATAAATAATTGCATGTTAATTGTAAACATGTATAATTGTTTATCGGAAACTAGAATATAGATTGAGCAATGTAAAAATTTGTTTCTATTAATATCATAAGGTGTTGCCGCTGTTTAGGGCATTATTGAAAAATGTCTACATTGTAACAATCTTCCTAGTCAGATAAAGTATTTTCTGAAAGAAATTAAATAGAATCAGAGTTCATTGTTCTGAAGAACAATAAGTGGCTATTCAGAATGAAATATTGATTTTGTAGAAATGAACTTTGATGATAAACCCTGAGAAATAGACCGGCTTTACTTTATTATATAGATAAGATGAAAGTATGTATAAGTGCCAGATATGTCAATATCATCATACTTTAAGAAACTAAAAGCCACATCTAAATTAAAAGTGAAAGAAATTGATGCATGGGGTACAAAAAGTTGGCCATGTTTAGTTTAACTGTAACTGTAATGACATTTACCCGGGATGGTTGAATCGGCTTCAAATAAGTTTACTGCGTCATGCATCAAGGTGGTTCACTTACGCTAACCGGCATAGCGACGAACACCAAAAAATGTGGGTACCAGCCACGATATTTGTCTTCACTGATTCAATCCAAGTGTTTAGTTGGTCATCTCTGCACTTCCTCCAACCAGCGGGTGCAATTGAGGCTACTAATTATCAAATGAATTTCTTCTCAGGGCATTAGAGAACATGACTAAAGCAGCAAAATTTCCTTTTCAAAAGAGTCTTTGTAATGCCAGTGTTGTTGCATTGTGCACAGATGGTGTGGTTTGAGATTGGATTGGAGCGACAGATGCATACAATGTGTTGAAAGCAGTACATGTCAAGACCTTGAGGGCATGAAAATCTTCGTTGCGAAGGGGCCAGGTCTTGAAGCCATACAGCAGCATTGTGTGTATCAGCGCTTCATATGTCCTCAATTTGGTTAAGAGTTTTATCTCTTGTCGAGATTACAATCTACTTTATAGGTGGCAGAAGACTGAGCGAGCACGATCGATACAGATTGCAATCTCACCCTTACCCTGCCTTGTCACTGTAACGGTTGAGCCAAGATACTCGAACTGCTCGATTTCTTCAACAATGGTGCCATTGAGAATGATAGGGACTCAATCGGAAAGGGGAAGTTGGTTGACACAAAATTTGTTTTAGAAGAATTGGTCATCAAAACCACGCATTTGGTTTAGAACAAGAGTGAGAGATAAAAATGCTTGAATAAACTTACTTTCCGTCCTCCACTGTAAATCCTGTTTCCATCAGGAGAAAAAATTACGTGTGTCACTCCACCTTGATGACCTTGGAACATACACACCATCTCACCGTCTGGTTCTGAATACAGAGCAACTGGAATAGAAAGAATACAATCACTGCTGATTATTTATGGAATTTATTTACAATAAGAAACAACCAATGAGATTACCCATATCACATTTGCACTACTAATCTATATAATCATAATACGCTAAGGCAATTTCGTGTTCGTACGTCCGTTATCACCTTCATTACCTTTTTTTTAAAGATGGGATTGCTAAATCACCGAAGACGCAATGCAAAAAAAAAAAATTTTTTTTTAATTTTATCTGATGTCGCTGTTGTGTCAAACATGAAACTCAAACTAAAATACACTTTCTTGGCCTTCCTTGGGATAAATAAAGATCTGGCCAGAGATAGGTTAGTTTGGAAGTCAATTTCTAAAAGCCATCCAACATATGCCAGCATGTAAAATAGCATTAAACCGATGATGATGATGATGATGATGATGATGATAATGATGATGATGATGATGATGATGATGGCGGCCTTCAATGATCAAAATGTAGTATCTGTTCTGTCCAAAGATGGTACAATAATATCATGGGGTCTGCGTTCACGCCAGACGTCCATAGAATGGAAATATATCACAAACTTCTACAAGGGTTTTGAAGAAAGGCCCCCATAACCACATATATTTTGAAACTATATTCATTAAAGTAGTTAAATAAGTACGTTTCAGTTTGAACAAAGGTAATACAATAATATCATGGGGTCTCCATTCGCACCGGACGTCCATAGAATGGAAATGTCAAACTCCTTATAAGCACAGCAGCAATATACAACAGATGAAGAATAGAACTGTGGAATTTCCATGGGTCTCTCTCGTCTGTATAATAATACGTTTCATCCTATTTGTACATATGTTATTATCTTCCACACCTATTTTTAAAAATGAGATCGTCCGATCACCAAAGATTAAATACAAACAAAAAGTAATTAAAAATTAACTGGTGTGGCTAAAGTAAAAAAAATTCAGACTGTACCTATTTCAAAATGAATTGTTCCAAAATCGAATAGTGATGTTCTCTTGACTCAACCAGTTTTAAAAACCCACTTTGCATTCTTTTTATTTTAATGTAATTTTAATACACATCTAATCGTTACGATTTTAAATAAATAAGAAATTGACATTTATTTCATCTAATTAAATGATATTTAACTGACAATTATTTTTACGATAAGAAAAAGTCTTTATTTTTTTAAATAGTGTTTCAATAAATAAATAAATTTATTTCAAGAATATTTAGCTGACAATTATTTTTACGATAAGAAAAGGTCTTTATTTTTTTAATATTGTTTCAATAAATAAATAAATTGAAAGGTTAAAACGTCCATTTCATTTATTTCAAGAATATTTAGCTGACAATTATTTTTATGAAAAAAGAAACAATTATTACTTATCATTATTATTATTACTTATTATTACGTTTGGTTTGGTTTGTTCTACAGCATATCAACCATATATGGGTGATTTAATGCCGAATAAAATTGTCAAATATAATTCTATAGCTAGGGTAATTATTTATATTCTTAGAATACATTGCTCTCAGAATATATTACTTCCAGAATACATTGCCATTTGAATCTCTTACTTTCAGAATACATTGCTCCCAGAATACACTGCATTATTCTTAGAAAACATTACTCTTAGAAGGAAATCTTACAGAGGTGACCCTCATTACCATAAAAAAAAACATTACTCCCAGAATACATTGCTCTTAGAAAACATTACTCGCTCATTGAAATAAATTTTACAGTGATCTTAGAAAACATTACTCCCAGAAAATATTACTCTTAGAAGGAAATCTTAAAGAGAGGGTAGAGGCATTACTCTCACAAAACACCACTCCAAGAAAAAACTACTCCCAGAAAACATTACTCTTTGAAAACATTACTCTTTAGCATTGGTAATCTTTTTTGTTCTCAATATGATTGACCCTCAGCTACACCCTTCTAGTAGCTATTTGGGGAGAAAATAAAAAGGAGAAATAAAGTTTTGATTTTTATAAGAACCAAATTGAATAATACGGTTGGGGATGAACTTATAGATACTAGGACATGACGTAAACAGCTAATTGATCAGATCGGGCCTCTCCGATCTCCCGTTTAGTAAGGGCCAAAGTGGAACAACAGCTCAGCGACCAGGATCCCATCCTAAGGCATCACGGGATTAAACCTTACATATATTTATTATTTCAAAGAGAGGACGATAGGAAGCTTATGTAATGGGTAACTCTACATCACGATTATATTCAGTTTAACATATGTTTGACATACTGGCATGTGTTGAACAGCTTTAAGAAACTGATCTCCAAAGCAACCTACTTCTGAACAGATCTTTGTTTATCCCTTTCTTTCAAATCCATGCTTATCACTTCCTCCATATTTTTCTTGGCCTTCCCTTGCCAACTGACCCTGCTACCTTAACTGTTCTACATCTACTAACCCAAAAACTCTAATCCATTCTTTCAATGTGGCCATAACATCAAGTCTACTCTTCTGCACACATCTCCTTATACCGTCCAGATTTAATCTTCCTCTGAGCTCATCACAACTATACCTGTTTTTAAAACTCACATTACGCATCTATTGTATCATTCTCATATCATGCAACGTATGTCCTCAACCCTCATTGACCAGGTTTCACTTCCATACATAATCACACTGCGTAAAAGAAGAAATCATCAAAGAGCATGTCCTTTTTATTTGTTACATTATTACAGAACCAAAGGAAAGAGGAAGACACAGAAACTTTGTCTGCTACATTACCACTACAACCACCTTTGCAACTCGACATCACTATACAATGAGCCAACTACATATGTGTCAAAGACGAACAGCTGCTTCTTTTATTTTGAATTCATTATTGCAGCTATAAGAAGAGAGGAAGACACAGAAACTTTGTCTGCTACATTACCACTACAACCACCTTTGCAACTAGACATCACTATACAATGAGCCAACTACATATGTGTCAAAGACGAACAGCTGCTTCTTTTATTTTGAATTCATTATTGCAGCTATAAGAAGAGAGGAAGACACAGAAACTTTGTCTGCTACATTACCACTACAACCACCTTTGCAACTCGACATCACTATACAATGAGCCAACTACATATGTGTCAAAGACGAACAGCTGCTTGTTTTATTTTGAATTCATTATTGCAGCTATAAGAAGAGAGGAAGACACAGAAACTTTG
The DNA here is from genome assembly GCA_963556195.1 of Sepiola atlantica. Taxonomy (NCBI): domain Eukaryota; kingdom Metazoa; phylum Mollusca; class Cephalopoda; order Sepiida; family Sepiolidae; genus Sepiola; species Sepiola atlantica. Next base: position 24,344,961 of record OY744516.1, on the reverse strand, counting down.
TCTGCTACATTACCACTACAACCACCTTTGCAACTAGACATCACTATACAATGAGCCAACTACATATGTGTCAAAGACGAACAGCTGCTTCTTTTATTTTGAATCCATTATTGCAGCTATAAGAAGAGAGGAAGACACAGAAACTTTGTCTGCTACATTACCACTACAACCACCTTTGCAACTAGACATCACTATACAATGAGCCAACTACTTATGTGTCAAAGACGAACAGCTGCTTCTTTTATTTTGAATTCATTATTGCAGCTATAAGAAGAGAGGAAGACACAGAAACTTTGTCTGCTACATTACCACTACAACCACCTTTGCAACTAGACATCACTATACAATGAGCCAACTACTTATGTGTCAAAGACGAACAGCTGCTTCTTTTATTTTGAATCCATTATTGCAGCTATAAGAAGAGAGGAAGACACAGAAACTTTGTCTGCTACATTACCACTACAACCACCTTTGCAACTCGACATCACTATACAATGAGCCAACTACATATGTGTCAAAGACGAACAGCTGCTTGTTTTATTTTGAATTCATTATTGCAGCTATAAGAAGAGAGGAAGACACAGAAACTTTGTCTGCTACATTACCACTACAACCACCTTTGCAACTAGACATCACTATACAATGAGCCAACTACATATGTGTCAAAGACGAACAGCTGCTTCTTTTATTTTGAATCCATTATTGCAGCTATAAGAAGAGAGGAAGACACAGAAACTTTGTCTGCTACATTACCACTACAACCACCTTTGCAACTAGACATCACTATACAATGAGCCAACTACTTATGTGTCAAAGACGAACAGCTGCTTCTTTTATTTTGAATTCATTATTGCAGCTATAAGAAGAGAGGAAGACACAGAAACTTTGTCTGCTACATTACCACTACAACCACCTTTGCAACTAGACATCACTATACAATGAGCCAACTACTTATGTGTCAAAGACGAACAGCTGCTTCTTTTATTTTGAATCCATTATTGCAGCTATAAGAAGAGAGGAAGACACAGAAACTTTGTCTGCTACATCACCACTACAACCACCTTTGCAACTAGACATCACTATACAATGAGCCAACTACATATGTGTCAAAGACGAACAGCTGCTTCTTTTATTTTGAATCCATTATTGCAGCTATAAGAAGAGAGGAAGACACAGAAACTTTGTCTGCTACATCACCACTACAACCACCTTTGCAACTAGACATCACTATACAATGAGCCAACTACATATGTGTCAAAGACGAACAGCTGCTTCTTTTATTTTGAATCCATTATTGCAGCTATAAGAAGAGAGGAAGACACAGAAACTTTGTCTGCTACATTACCACTACAACCACCTTTGCAACTAGACATCACTATACAATGAGCCAACTACATATGTGTCAAAGACGAACAGCTGCTTCTTTTATTTTGAATCCATTATTGCAGCTATAAGAAGAGAGGAAGACACAGAAACTTTGTCTGCTACATTACCACTACAACCACCTTTGCAACTAGACATCACTATACAATGAGCCAACTACATATGTGTCAAAGACGAACAGCTGCTTCTTTTATTTTGAATCCATTATTGCAGCTACAAGAAGAGAGGAAGACACAGAAACTTTGGCTGCTACATCACTACTACGACTACCTTTGCAACTAGACATCACTATACAATGAGCCAACTACTTACAACATGTCAACAAGAGACTCAGTCGGTTTCTGTTTACAAGAAGAATGAGCCATATGATGGGGTCGGAAGGATTCTCCGTCTAACATTAAAAACAACTGAGTAGTGCCACGTAACATTATATTGATATTTTCAAATATTTATTCATGGTGTTTGGTTTGTTTTGTGGCATATCAACCCTCTTCAGGTTATTTAATGTTGATTCCAATAATTTTGGTAAATGTTTTGATGCTTCAAAATTCTTGGTATCTTAAAATATTGATTCATGATGTAAACTTGTGTATATGACTGGATGCATTTTCAGATTGTACTCAGAACAGATTTTATTTAATCCGTAGATGGGACCCTGACAGGTACTATCATTCCAGATGAGAGTGTACCTTGTAGTAATTGTAACTAAGCGTCGACTCCATAGTCACTAAAGCATCAAAACTCGGACCTCTCCACCGGATGCAATTCAATGCTATACCAGATCCTATATAGACAAAATATTTATGAAAACAAAACAAAAAAAAAGATGAAAGAAGAAACGCAGACTCGAGCAATGAAAACTATGTTACATAGTAACGACGCCTTGAAAAGTAATATTTGAATTAATAGAGTTATGAGACAAAAGAAAGCAACATGACAGAAAGGTAAAAGAACTTGCAAAGTTTCCGAAAATGAAGAGAGTATGTAAACAAGCGAAATAGTTAAAGAGTTTGGTACGCTTTTAGCAGAAAAGTTCTGTGAGAAAAGAATAAGATACGTAATTGGTCTAAGAATACACAATCCATTGAAAAGATAAAGAGTAGATATATTCTTGAAAAATGCTAAAGAGCATAAAACCTATTGAGAGAGGATGTAAACAACCTATCAAAGCAATATAAAGAGTACACAACCTCTTAGAAAAAAAGACACACAACTTGAAAAATAAAGAATACATTTAGATTATTCGGACTACTATTCTCAACTTGGATGTTATTCTCACAATATTTCGGCCGATGTAATCTCCAAACTTCTTCAAGGGCATCTTGTTGAACTTGGAAATCTTTATGGCAAACTCTGGAATCTGTAGAAAATTTTGAACGGAATTATTTAATCCTTCGATCAGTCATAAACGTTTTATCCATTGTCATGGACCCGTGGCACAATGGATAAAAGTGCTAAGTAATAATCAGTTTTATATGATAGTCTTGTGTAGGTTAAAGGTTCAATCTTCAGTACGGCCAATACTAAGGATACAATTACGAATTACTTAAGACTTCTACCCGGTTATGGCTGACAGAATGAGAAAAACTACTCCCGTGGATTAAATAAAGGGTCTTGTTTGAAATTCCATACAGATTCCCGAGTTTGAAAAACACATCTGAAGAAGGTCAGAGGTTACATCGTCCAAAACGTTGTGAGAATAATATCCATGATGAGAACAGTAGTCCAAATAATCAATCCTCATTTCAAATATTCCGAAACAAAGAATACATTGTTATATAATAGGTGAGTGGTTGAGGTAGCAAAGAGATTGAAACAGTCAAATGACTATATGTGAACCGACAGGAAAAAAGAGAGAAAAGAACCTTGACCTTTTGGCTAGGAGTAAAGTGTAGTATCTGTTCTGATACTACAATGCATCTTTTCTGCTCATTGTTAGTGTAGGAAAAATCCTTTCAGACATAGGCATTTTTTATTTTGATCCCAATCGAAAGGGCCCTTTTTGGGGGGAGCTGTATTTTCCCCACATCAAAAACGAACTTTGTGTCTAACACTGCCCTTTGGAGAAACAAGTAAATAAGGATTGACCGCATAGAACAGATCAAAAATTCTAACGTTCTTTTAGTTTCAACTTAGCTTGAAAAAGACAGTGAAGATAAAGTTACCGGCTGAATACCAAAAAGATATCAAATTTTTTCCTCACATAAATTTTGAATGATTATTTCACCCAATGCAGAGATCAACTATTCAACATACACATCTCATTGAAAAAAAAAAAAAATACACAATCTACTGGAAACGAAAGTCTAATTTGAAGAATACACTTTTAAACTCTCAAAATTTGTATCTGTTGCAAATTTCTGTTTTAGTCTTGGAATTAGCATTGAATAAGCGTAATCATTCTCAAAAAATGAAAGCATTGACTCTTCCGGGAGTGAGGTTGGGGGTTAGGCCCTCCGTTCAGTCTAGAGAGACTATGGATACCCCTATAAGGAGCTGGCTGCGCGTGTAATTATGAAGCAAGGGTTGCGCAATCCCTAACAACACCTCTCCTGAGTCGGCACTGCTTGATTCCAATGGCAAGCAGTTCAAGACGACTGGAAACAATGCCGAGATAAACAGAGAGCACATACAGCACCTGGTAGTCCCAAATGGTCACCCATTTAATACTGTTGGGGGTTAAATGGAGTTACAAAGTGGGTATTGAATAGATTGTCCCAAACAAATGGATTTTCACAAAAAGAAATAGACTATGTTTTTCATGAATGCGGTCTCAAAGAGTGCTGTTAATTCTATTAACCTATCAGCTCAAAAAATATTTCAATTGTTAAGTCCCTGGAGTCCTTAACAAATTTTTGAAAATTCTAAATATCACCTATAATGGGAGTGGAGTTTAAATTATCTTGAATTATAAATCTTATTTTAGGTGTATAGCGATACCTCAATTCATACTTTTGCTTTTGTTAGTTGTGAGGTTCTTTCACTTGGGACAATGAACCAAAGGCAACAATTTGTACCAAAAATCATGACTTCATTTTTCCTTTATTTCACACACAAGATGACTGAACCATACCCGGACTTTTGCGTAACCTCTGACCCTGTGCACCCATGTTTCATCTGTCATACTCAGTCTCCCCAGACCTAATCTATCCTGTTGTGTTTACCCCCCCCCCCAAGTTTATATAATACTTGTCCTACGGCATATTACAGCAGATCTTCTAGCCCACTTTCCCCAGATACTAATTGTCCCATTGTCTGTCCAGTTTTGTCAGAATTCCAAATGACATTCTTTTTAAAACATTTTGATGAATCCGTATTTCTCTTTTGTCAATTGTTCGCCTTATTGACATTACGGTCAAAGGAGCATTCTGATTTCCAATCGCTCTCTCAAAATAATACTTCCGAGTTTTTTTTCTTTTTCTTTTATTATTATTTTTTCATTATATGGCTTCAATTTGAGACAACGTCATCCATGTTTCTAACCTATGCAGCCCCTTTTCTGCACCATATTATTACGGTAATATCCGATTTATCAGCAAGATTCCTGTTCTATTCCAATGTTATTTTCCTCGGGAAGAAGAAACTCAGCAAACTCGGCTTTACTATTGTGTAATGTTATTTGATAATAACTTGGACGGCTAACATACATATATAGAAAGATTTATTACCATAAGTGAATAATGCAATAGATAATTATAAGTTGGGTAACTGGCTTGTAATGTATATGGGGAATGGCTCAGCTGTACTTACATCACTGTCATCATCGTCGTTGATATGCTATTCGGGTTAGTTTATGGTATAAGTAAGGGGGTGTCAGTACTTTCTTTACAACACTTTCACTTGTTCGACATGGTTGATTGAACAAAAGAGAAGTGGGGCAAAAATTCTTTAAAATGTTCTAATTGCAACATGCCAATTTATGACGTCATTTTATTCAATAGAATTTGTTCTTTTGATAAATAACACAACTAGTTGATCATGTGACAAATGTAAACACTTTCATTTTAAAAATACAATGCTACCCAATTGTGGCCACAATTAAGACATTCCCAGGCTGTAAGCTCATGAGAATTGCAGGCACGTTAGGACACTTCCGGTTTTAAACAGTTTACTTCTTCAGGCATTTCTAATTTTAATCAATAATCTCCTTTCAACTGTTAATAAATTAACAAAATTAATAAAAACATAAGGGTGCTCGACGGAGATTCAATCTCAGGTTTCTTTCTTGTAAGACAGGCACTACAAGAACTTGTCTTTCTACCACAACAACAAAAAATTTGCTTTCTTCCAATGTGCGCGTAGTGTCTGGTGTAATTTCCATCTGTGGAAGACATCTTTTGGTTTTTTGTTCACTTTTATTCACCCCAAACAAGGCATATTGCCACTGAGACGTAAGGGGCCATGGAACTGCTTCCCTGCAGACTACAACATGGTCGTCTTTAAATCCAATGTCAACAGATTTCTGTCATGAATCGTTGTCACAAGTATTCAAACTTAGTCCTGACAATCATTCCATCTCATTAACGATTATCCGAGGATGACCTTTGACCTTGATAAGTTGTGATCATTTTGAGTAAAAAAAAACGACAGAGAGAGAGAGAGAGTAGTGTTGGGACTCGGAATCGAGAATTTGAAAAATTGGAACTTTTTGGGGTATCGGAATCGGAAAAATTTGTGTCTATTTTCCAATTCTAAAAACGATTCTTTTAATTGTTTTTTTTTTGTTAAACTTAATTTTCCATTACCGGTACTACTAATAAAATGATAAATATTTATTGATTTTAAACTACCAGTAAAACTAAAATCTATAGCTAACCCGCGAACAAGTGTATTTTTACGTTTGCAAACGTATATGCACATATTACATATTTTTTTTAAGGTAATCCGAACATTTAAAAACAACTAAATATTTAGAGATTTAAAAAGAATCAAAATCGGTAATCGTACCGGAATTGAGAATTTAGAACAGAATTGGTAATTGTATCAGAATTGGGAAGGATATTGGAATCGTCCCATCACTAATAGAGAGGGGGGGGGGGCATTTTCCGCAATCACATTTATTTAATCTACACGGGTAGATTGTTCTCATTCAAAGATGCAACTGAAGAATTCAAAGATACAACTGAAGAAGGTCGGAGGTTACATCAACTGAAACATTGTGAATATAACAACCAATAATCCAAATGATAAAAATTATCAATCCTCATCACAAAACTTCTGAAACTTTCTTAAAATGTTCTTTATTTTTTTTTTTAACAAGATTACATAATTTGTTCACAACATATATTACCATATTAGAAAAAAATTCTAATTCTGTGCTGATATGAAAGTTTTGCTAAATAAGCAAATGGACACAAAAAAGTTTTTAAGAAATAGGTGAGAAATCTTGGTCTTTTGTTTTCTAAAGACGATTCTTCGAGACTGGCCATGCAAATACCATTTGATCTGTTCTGCTGTCAGTTCCTTCCCCCAAGAGTCCTGCGAAATGTCAGACATAACTGGCTAAGGATGTTTTTCATCTTATCCATGGATCTTTTCTTGGCACATTTTTGCGAGCAGACGTCATTCTTCCGTTCCCCTTAGAGAAGATTCTAAAAAACGGTTTGCTCTCAAGTATATATTCTTTGTATGTTCAAGACGCTAGATAGTGTGAGGTTCTAACTTCTAAGCAAACAAGACAAAAAATAAAATCTATGTATTATATCATCGTAAAAGATTCTATACATCACAGACAGGCACATCTGGCGTTACCCAGGAATGAATGAAGACCCCTGTGTACTCCTGCTCTTAGTACTGAAACGCATATTACCGTTTTCATATTTAATTTTTGTTCATTTCTATCATGGTTTTTTTTTTATGTAAATCGCTCCAGACAAAGCATGAAGCCACTTGATGTAAGGAGTTAAAAACAAATACTACTTCAAGGTAAAAAAAACTAGCCAACAATAAGTGCTAGATGGATAGATTCCGACCCAGAAAACAGCAATTCTTTCCCCTTTGTCAGAAACATTGCTCATGGAATGTGATGACTAAAAGACAAAATAAGGAAAACGAGAGTTACGAGGTTGCTGAAAGTAAACCCAAGGTCCGCTTTCTACTCTCCTTTTCAAGTCATGAATACAATAAAGTAAAACAGTGTCTTAGCTGTTTATATACAGAGACAATTTTTCTTTATACATATTTATAACAGACTAGCAGAGCTACTCGGTGTTACCTAGAAACATGAATAAGAAAATAGAATAATTTTAAATAGTGTATGTATCATACTTAACACACCCTCAGTCATGTCTCCTTTTAACACACTTCTCCCTGCCCTGCCCCCTCTCTCTCTCTTTCTCTCTGTCACACACACAAACTTTGGTAATTGCTTCAATACACCAGAAATACAGAAACAAGATAGCAAGAAAGAAAACGATAACGTCATCAGCAGCTGACTGCTTAACCTAGTTTCAGTGTTCTTTTTCGAACATTTAGACATAAGAATGAAAGAAAGTAATTTTTTTCTGCCACTCCATGCACTCATTTGGTCCTTGGTGACCTCAATCGAATAAATATCAACCTATTTTTCAGTACTTCTATGGAACACGAACCAGTTTCCGTGAACTTTGTGTCAGGCAGCGTTCAGGCATGCTACGGAAACACCTGAGAGATAACGAGGCAAATAGTGGCAGCCGATAACTTCGATACGTTGCTGCGTCGTATTTTTTTCAATTTTATTTTCAAGAAAGATAGCAAATAACAAAAAAACGTGCCACTTCTTACGGAATTCCAAGCTCTACATTTAATGTTTGTTCACCTCCATGAAAACTTGTCCGTTATTCCTTTTCTTTCTATAAACCGGCACACGTAATAACATTTCTGACATGTTTTTCTTTTTGCCAACAGCTTTCTTTCCTGGCAGAAAGAAATGACTCCTTCGGGAGATTCGACACTACTACACAGCTCTTAGTAATTCATTTTTTTTTTCGGGGGGGGTAACAGAAAATAAACATGCACCTTTGATCAATTGCTTCTGGCTTTAATCAATTTCAATACTGGTTAAAAAATTGTCGTCTGGTAACCGACAGCAGATTGACTAATCGCTCGTCATCTCTCGAGTGTTTACGTAGCATGCACAAATGCTGCCGACGCGAAGTTTTATAAAACTGGTTCATGTTCGATAGAAAGAAATAAACAAGATAGCCATAAAGCAGACTGCTTGATCTAGTTTCAGTGTTCTTTTTCGAACATTTACCAGTAAGAATGAAAGAAAGTAATCTTTTTCTGACACTCCATGCACTCATTTGGTCCTTGGTGACCCCAATCGAATAGATATTAGTATATTTTTCTTTTATACTAACCAGCTCGGGGTCATACTAAATCAGGATATGTAAAGTATGTAAGTCATACTGAATCAGAATATGTAAAGTATGTAAGTGTATCTTTGTTAGTTTCCAAGGTTTAGTCAGTCAGACACACAGGCAGATAGAAATACGACTTTCCTTTATATAATAGGAGATGAACGTTTCAACGTTATGTTCTTACAAATACTTGTATCAATTTCAATTGTTAATTTCATTATACACCAATACCGTAACTTTATTAATTTATCGTTATATGCACACAAAAAAAAAAGCTGTATCCGATTTACAAAAAGGATTACCCGATTTATAATTGGCCATCTTGTTTTTGGAAGAAATATTCTTCAATTTTTTATTGATGTTAAACTATAATAAATGGATTTATATATATATATATATATATATATATATATATTGATGTCTTTAAGTTTGTTTTGTCTTCTTGGCTTTATAGCTAGGAGCAAAGTATAGTATCTGTTCTGATACTGTACGTCATCTTCATCAGTCAGTAAAGGAGAAATCCTTCTAAACTGAGGAAATTTAAATTTTTGTCCCAATCCAGAGCGTCCCTTTTGGAGGAGCTGGATTTTCCCCACGTTAATAAAAACCTTAGGTCTAACTTTGCTCTCATGCCGAGGCAAGTAAACAGGGGCTCATTTTACGTCCAGTCTTGTGCCAAATAGTCTGTGTAATGACGGTCGAAACCATACATGGTTTTTCAGGTTTTCCATCTCTTACTCATATGCAATATCTTCGCCCATCTGATTTGACCCGTTGTATTTATAATATATGATCTCAACTTTTTCCACCAAGGTTTTGTACTTAGATAGATTGGTAATGACACCGCTACAACTGACTCCATTGCTGCTGTTTCGTATTTCCTTATTGTTATGCCTTAGGCCATTTGAGAGGGAACCCAAAGGAGTTGCTTAACATGTTCTAATAATTCTGCAATGACCTTGCATAGCAGGATTCAATCAAAGAAAATTCACAACTTTTTCATCTCCATCAGATTATTCTGTTATTGTCTCAGTGGCTTTATCTGGACTCTTTGTGTGGGAACCAAGTCTTGTCAGCCATCTTGATTTTTCTTCTTTATTAGCTGGAAGCTGGTTTGGAATGAATGGATGAATTGATAACCGCAACAGCATAAAATATTTAAAATCTAATATATAAAGTAAAGTCAGTCTCTTTCTCAATTTTTTCATCAATAACTTTTTTCCTACAAAATCAATATTTGATTCTGGTTCATCAGTTCTTTTGGTGGATTATTGCAGCATGTTGTTAAGAACAATAAAACATAATTCGATTTAATTTCTTAAAGAAAATAGTTTGACCAGATCTGAATTATTTTCATATGGACGCCATCTTAAGATTAAGGGTACATTACTCTGTATTGATGAATACAGAGTTACTTCCCTTTGTGTTTGAAAAAAAACGCACAGTTTTAAAAAATTAAAATGTTGCAAGCAAAACACTACTGGGCAACACCGGTTATGTACAGCTAGTTTTTAATAGAAGTGTGATTATGATGTCAATGTAATGAGAAGTAAATATGAGTGGTGTTATACTTCAAATTACATCATTAACATCTTTAGGCAATAACTTTACTTTCAAAATGAACTCCTCAAACCAACAAAAGTTGAGCCAATCGTGTGAAGAAAAAGAGAAAAAGTTACATGGTGCTGATTAGACCATTTTTGTAGTTAGATTGGGTGTGGGCATAAAAATAGTGTTAAAAACGGTATTTTCAACATAAGGTTAGATTAAGCAGAAAAGTGAAAATTCCATTGGAAGTTAAAAGATTAGAAATGGGAGAACGTGTCAGAATATGATGTCATAGAAAGGAAGTTTGAAGTTACATGTAACGACGAAGAGAGAAAAGTCTCTGATTGGGTTCGGACACCTTTTTCGAAGGTATGTCTCCACCACCACCCAACCCATGGAGAGCAGGTGATGAGAAACTTAAGTAATGTGCAACAAAGAATATGATCCACAATGTTGTTGGTGCTTTTTTGTCTTGACTTTTATCTCATTACAGAATCAAAGACAAGAGGAAACTTCTGCTGTCATATCTTTACTTCCACTCTGACAATAGCTTAACAACAATAGGAAAGAAGAGAAAGGAACAGAGAGATGTCACTATCCACTGAGCAACTATTTACAATACATCAACAAGATTCACAGTTGTTTTCTTCCAAGAAGATGATGATGGACCATCTGGTTAGGGTTGAAAAGGATTATTAATACAACATAACATTACACACAAAATAAGGCAAAGAGTCAAGTCTACAAAAGCTTTGTGACAGTCAATAAATGAAGACACACTCAAGCAGCGGCTTATAAACTAAAGGGTTGAGGAGACTACCTACCATGTGATAAAGCCCTTCCAAACAAAAATGAAAGTTTGCCCATTGGATCAAGCTTTAATAGAAAAGACTTGATTACCATAAACAGACCAAGGGTGAAAATAGGCAAAGTTGGTGTCACCTGCCACAAATAGGGACTTGCTGACAACCCATAGTGCCCTTATGATATGTTACACCACAAACCATGGAACACATCCTAGGAGGATGCACGCTTGACCCTCCTCAGTATTCTTGTAGCTCTATGTGATCGTCTGTGGAATAGTGAAAAAAAAAACTCCTGTAATCTATAAAACGCAGGGATGTTAGTAGCCAATGACAAAAAAGCTGAAATAGAGATGTATTTCTGTATGTGTGTGTGGAGGGCACCACAAAAAAACAACTTTGATGATATGCGAGTGATAAGTAATAAATACACATTTAAAATCATTAAAAATGTGTTTAATTGGTGAAATATCGATCTTGGTAAATAGAAACATTCTAAATTTGTTATTTACAGCTGCATCAATTTGCTGCGATTTAGTTTCATTTATAGTCCCTATTTACTTGCCTCCCCACGAGGGCAGTTTTTAATGTGAGGAAAAAACAACTCTCAAAAAAGGGGCACCATGGATCAGGACATAAATAAAATTAAAAAATTTGCCTCACTTTAGATGGATCTCTCCCCTACCGTCCGAGGATAGAAAAGATGAAGTATCAGAACAGATACTACACTTTGCTCATAGCCAAAAAACAACTCCAATCAGTTTCAAGTAAGAAAATCAAAATTAAGAGAAAGATACCAGTTTGTATGTGTGTGGGGAGAGGGACAAGAAGTAATTCTTGGATGGAACAAAAGTCATCTAACTGCCCTACACTCATTGTTTAAAGTCTTAGCTTTCAATGGCAAAATTAACATTCTTTCATAGAGAACTGTGATAAGAGGGAAAAGAAATACAAGGCGGAGAGAGGAAGAGGAAGCAAGAAAAAAAAAAGAAAAGAGAAAGAAAGATAAAGTGAGAAAAAAGAGAAAAGAGAGAGAGAGAAGGAAAAAAAGAGAATAGTGTGGGGGGGGGGGGAGGGGGGAAGAAAAATAACATCCAGTCAAATAGCAACAAAAAATAAGAAAATAAGGCCCTAGTAGTTTAGTTGAAATCAGCTTTTTCTTATTTAAGAAAAAAAAAAAGCGGAGAACTCCCCTCCCAGAAAACGCAAGTTCTTGGGTTTAGATGGGGGTGATTCCAATTTGGCTGTCTTCTCAATTCCCTCATGTTTGATTCACTGCCACGAGAAATCCCTTTTGCATACTCATCTTCTGAAATCGGAGGCCTGGCCATTGTTGGTTCTTCACTTTAAATCCTGATATCCTTAGCTCTTACTGGTGCTAAAAAAACTTTTTTTACATTCAGTCAAAAATCCCTTTCCTCTCAAATTTTTCACGTCTCCATGACATGGCGATGGACAGGCGGCTGGTACAAAGAGATAATATGTAATGAAGCAAAACCTCATCTCTTTACTTATAGATAGTCTCTCTGGGGAGACGGACACTATCCTATCAGACTCTGACCAAGACTTAAAAGAAGCGAACGACCCCCACCCTTTTCCAGATAAGGCACTGGCACAATAGAATATGATGATGACCACGAGAAGTAATTCAAAGTCTTCTTATGCAGGACATCCATAACAATCAGTTTTTTAGAGATTAATCGAAACACTTTGAAAATAGGTAGAGTCATAGACATCTTCACACCAGAAATACTTTGGCTATTCTGTCTCAAAATAGAATGAAATTAAAATCCACTCACACTCACATAAAAAGAAAAAAACAATTATCTTGTGAATCATTGTAATAATAAATTGATGGTGTCTGCTTTTTCCTCTTGCTGTAGGGCCATACTGGCACCAGGCCACGGCCTGGTTTTCATAGTTCACAAATTAAGGTTAAAAAGAACGTAATTGACTGTACAGTTGACATTGATAAAACTAGACACAAAACACTTTTATAGTTTTGCTATAATGCAAAAACACTCAGCAACACTAGAATTTATTGAAAGAAAGAAAAACGATTTTTGTGGATTTTTTTTTTTTTTTGCGATTTTGTTTTGTGGATGGAAGAGGGGGGGGGTGATCTGGGATGAGTGCCAAGAGAAGTAATTCTTTCTGTTTTTATCAAATAAATCAAAAACTATTCCTTTCGGTAATTGATTTGTTGTGAAGCTTTGATGGTTTATGAGGTGAAGATAGGATGGACAAGAGAGAATGAAAGTGAATAAGACATGAGGGGAAGAGAAAAGGGACAATGGGAAAATGTGGAGAAGGGACCTAAGCATGGCATTCAGTAATAGAGAGGGATGAGGAGAGTTATAAAAAGTGAAAGAAAAAGTTGTTTGGCAGATGAGAGAGCAAAAGGTTAGGGGAGAGGAAAGGAGAGAGGTAAAAGAATAAAGAAAAGAGACACTGACAGAGATGCATTTGTAAAGCTATTGGTAAGAAATCAAAAAAAGGATTTCAGAGGCTAACAGTTCAGCATTTAAATAAATATTCTATTTCAAAGAATGTACACTAAAGAAACAAAAGAAGGGTGCCTAAAATAAACATTGATGTGGAAAGTAAGGGAAGGCGAAAGGGTATGGAAGATTGGGAAAAGAGCGTGGAAATGGAGAGTATGGAGGAGAACAGGGTTAAGACAGGAGAGTTAAAAGGTATTGAATAGGAGAGTAAAGAAACAAAATGAATATTAAAGTTAAGAATACAAAAGGGGGAAAAAGTTATTAAAATGGAGAGGAAAGAGAAGAAAAAATATTCAAATAAAGAGTAAAAAGAGAAAAATAGTATTGAAGTAAAGAGGAAAAGAGTATGGAAGTGAAGAGGAAAGGGGTATTGAAGAGGAAAAGAAACAGAGTATTGAAGTGAAAAAGGAACAGGGTATTGAAGTGAAAAAGGAACAGGGTATTGAAGTGAAAAAGGAACAGAGTATTGAAGTGAAAAAGGAACAGAGTATTGAAGTGAAAAAAGAAAGGAGTATTGAAGTGAAACGGAAAAGAGTATTGAAGTGAAGAGAAAAAGAGTATTGAAGTGAAAAAGGAACAGAGTATTGAAGTGAAGAGAAAAAGAGTATTGAAAGTGTAGAGGAAAAGAGTATTGAAGAGGAAATCAGTATTACTTTAAACGCTACAAGTTGGGACTCAATCTATAAATAGCAAACTAACTGTAATTCTCGGTGCCCCCCCCCTCCTGCCTCAAAAGCTTCCTCGTCCATTTCTTAAGATGTACTTGATATGTTCTCGTAGGAAGGGTCATTTGCAAAAGTAGCCCGTCCGCAAAGAATCCCATCGACTTGATTGAAAATCTTCTCGAAAGATCAGCTAAGTTTTCTGTTTCACCGTTTTAAATGTATCTGGTATTTTTACTAATCCCAATGCTACCAAATGAGCTAGTAATAACCCTGTTAAATTTTGGTTTTTATATGTCCTAATGTCTGCCTATTGAATTCCCACTGAAGAAATTTTTGAACTCTGATGCGGGCCTGAAGTTTAGCCTTCTTATTTCTATTATGTATGCTTACTTTCGAGAGGGAAACCTATCTTTAACTTTCTATTCCCTTTTTAGTATTAAATTGAACTTATTCTATCTACATATGTACATATAAATATATATATATTCATATGTTTATATATATGTTTGTGTATATGTATATATATATACGTTATATTGGAAGTATTATTTCTAGTTTTTTTAAATTTTATTTTATTGTTTTATTTATTTTTATTTTTTTATTTTTTTCTCTTTATTCACCTGAAATACCCGACTAGTAAACGGGTGCAGGCTATTTTTACCCCTCTCGGAGTGTTGGACCCGTAAGACCTTGTAAGGCTATCCATCTAAGAGAAGGAAATCTCTGACAAAAAAACCTTGCTACCAGCTATTTACGCCGTGGCAGTAAACCGTTGGGGAGGGAGGCCTCCTTAGTCTTGATCGACAACCTTCCTAGCGTTGGAATCTCGAACAAAATATCCGGTTTGCAAACCTACAATTGCTTAAGGAGTAGATAGGTTCTGCCTATCGCCGGCCCTTGCACTCCTTCTTTGTTTATTAGTCAGGCGCAGAGGTAACAGCACAGGGACCCCTCTAAACACTCAGTGCCTAGCCTTGTTTCCTTACTAGGACAATGAACGCCGTTCTCCTTCTCTCTATTTGGGCAACTTGGGGAAAATTTTCTCATCACTAAGTCTTACATGACCAGTCTGGGTCTCTCCTGTTCCGACAGGTTGAGGGTACAGGTTAGACAGCTTGTCTGGCTGCTGTTTCCGACTGAAAGCAAGGAGCCCAAACTCTTGCAGTAGCGCCAGGAATGGCTGCTCCATCATCAGTTGCATAATACCGTGGGTAGTTGTATGTGCCATGTCGCGCATGGAAAGGGACCCTGCAATTATCTCCGGTGGGGTTTCCCGAGGCCACAACCCCCATGGACCAGGTCGTGACTAATGAACTGGTTGTGTGAGCTTATTGGCACCAAACAAGTACCCACCTTGGCCAACCCACTCTATAATCAAAACAAACATGTCATTACAAAGAAATAAAAGCAAACCTAAACCAGACACCCAACAAAAAACACTTTCGCCTCCACCCTTGAGGCTCGCATTCACAAATATCAGGGGACTTAGAACCAACATCAACGATGTAGAAACCTTTCTCCTGACAAACTCCTCGGATATCCTAGCTCTAAGTGAAACTAATCTTCAATCCTCAATCTCCTCTCACCACTTTGACATGACTGACTACCTCCCACTATACCGTAAAGACTCTGACATATGCACGGGCTAGCAGTTTTTGTTCGGAACACCCTCCCCCTGACTAGAGAACATATGCTAGAATCGGATGACCACAACTACATGTGCTTTAGATTGACTTTACATCACAGCGTTAGCTATTTATATTTCTTATACCCTTCCCCGTCGACCCAGGACTGTACTCTGCTAAACTCTGTCTCTGTAAGCATAGATAGAGCACTCTTAATTGACTCGAATGCCCAGATACATGTATTTGGGGATTTTAACGCCCACCACCGTGACTGGTTGGGATTCTCCAGCCTTACTGACGCAGCCGGCAACTCTACGTATAATTTCTCCTTAGCTCACTCCCTCTCTCAGACTGTCAATTTTCCGACCCGCATCCCCGATCGAGTAGACCAACAAGCCTCACTTCTAGACCTTTTCTTAACCTCAATGCCCGAGGCTTGTGTGACGAAAGCTCATAGCCCACTTGGGAATGCTGATCACATTGTGCTAATGATACATATCACCCTAAAAAGTCGTCCAAAAGCTGATGAACCGTTGCTCAAAACAACGAGATACTACAAGCAGGCTGATTTTGAGCCAATCAGAGATCACATCAGCGACGCCCCATGAAGGGAAACCTTCTCACTCCCTGCCAACCAGTGTGCAAAGGAACTAACTGAATGGGCCAAAGCAGGCATTGAAGCCTATGTCCCCATGCGAACATTCTTTAGCAAGCCTCACTCTCCTCAATGGTTCACCTCGGAATGTGCAGCTGCCATTTCTGAGAGACAACAAGTATTCCGTAAATTCGGCCGCCATAAGTCAGCTACTAATAGACATAAATTCATAGAGTCAAGAAATAATTGCAAGGCCGTGATAGGTGAAGCAAAGAGAAGGTATAATGAGTTAACAAAAAAACGCATCCAGTCACAGAAACTAGGTACTCGTGATTTCTGGAAAATCTACAATAGTGTAGTAAATAATGGTCAATCAACGATTCCCCCACTATCACACCACAATGCACGGCCACTGATAAGGCTGAACTACTTGCCCAACGTTTCGCTTCTAACTCTACTTTGGACTCAGATAACCACCCCCTCCCCAAATTCCCTTTGCTGACCGAATCCACACTTGATAACCTGGTCATCACCCCATCCCAGGTCAGAGTCATCATAAAAAACCTTGACACCTCCAAAGCTTGTGGGCCTGATCTTATAACAGTAATAGTAATAAAGAAATGCTCTGCTGAACTGGCCCCTGTCCTCTCCAAACTCTACAATAAATGTCTAGCTGAATCTTGCTTCCCCGATAGCTGGAAAATTGCCCCTGTGGTACCAGTCTACAAGAGTTCTGGGAATAGAACCGATCGCCTATCGCCCAATCAGTCTGCTGCCGATCTTTGCTAAAATCTTTGAATCCTTAATCAATCTGGCGATAGTACGGCACCTAGTTAATGCTAAACTTCTTTCTGACCGGCAGTATGGATTTAGACAAGCACGATCTACTGCAGACATCCTAACGGTCATCTCGGAACGTATGTATCATACACTCGACAAGGCAGGTGAAGCTAGGGCAGTAGCGCTTGATATATCCAAGGCCTTCGACAAGGTATGGCATAAAGGGCTTCTCCTGAAAATACGCTCATACAGTAAGCAACATGACATAAATGCTGGTGTACCTCAGGGATCTATCCTTGGACCTTTACTGTTCCTGATCTTCATAAACGATCTCCCTGATGACGTAGAGTCTGAGATTGGTTTATTTGCTGACGACACCACACTTTACTCCCGCCATGTTGATAAAACAGACGCGATCATATCCAAGGTAATGGCTGAGTCTTTAGAAAATGACCTCCAGGCTGTAGTGGATTGGGGTCATAAATGGTTGGTAACTTTTAATGCTGCAAAGACAAAGCTCCTTTCCTTCAATAACTACAAGGAACCTATTCAACCATCGATTGTCATGGCAAATAACACCCTACCTGAGAGTTCATCATTCAAACTCCTCGGCCTAACCTTCACAGGTAACATGAATTGGAACAAATACATTGAAGACATTGCCAAGGCTGCCACAAAGAAGGTTGGCTCCCTCTACCATGCTAGTAAACTCCTCACACCTGACATTATCCTGTATCTCTACAAAGCCACCATTCGTCCATGCATGGAGTATTGTTGTCACATCTGAGCTGGTGCATCATCTACTAGTCTCTCCCTCCTTGACAAGGTCCAAAAAAGAATCGCCAACCTAATTGGACCCTCACTGTCAACCAAGCTTCAGCCTCTGTCCCGTCGCCGCAATGTGGCATCCTTGTGCTTGTTTTACAAATACTTCAATGGATTATGCTCCGATGAATTGGCTACTCTGGTGCCCTCTCGACGTAAATTCCCTAGACTAACTCGACAATCAACTAAATCTCATTCATTCACTGTGGAGGTCCCCAGATGTCGGAGAGCCTTCTACTCAAATAGTTTCTTTCCTCGTACTGCTGGCCTCTCGAACTCTCTCCCTGCCCCCTGTTTCCCCGACAGAGCAGACATGCAGAAATTTAAAACTAATGTAAACAGACATCTCACTGTGCAGATCCCAAGTTAGGTTGACCCCCCCCCCTTCCTTCTCCCCTTTTCTTTTCTCAGTAGCCCCTTACGTCTACAGTGGCGGCTTGTCTTGTTTGGGGTGAACTATGTTTAAAAAAAAAAATTTTAAAGTGGAGAGGAAAAGGAGTATTGATGTGAAGAGGAAAAGTAGTATTGATGTGAGGAGGAAAGGGGTAATGAAACTAGGAGGAAAGGGGTAATGAAGTAAAGTAAAAAAGAGTACTGAAGTGAAGAGGAAAATAATATTGAAGGGTAGAGAAAAAGAGTATTGAAACTGAAGAATAAACGAGTATTGAAGAGGAAATCAGTATTGAAGAGGAAAGGTGGGTTAAAGTGAAGAGGAAAAGAGTATTGAAGGGGAAAGGAGCAGTGAAGTAAAGAGGAAAGGGGCAATTAAAGTAAGAGTAAAGGGGTAATTAAGGTAAGAGGAAAAGAGTATTGAAGTGAAGAGGAAAAGAATATTGAAGTGAAATAGAAAAGAGTATTGAAGTGAAGAAGAAAAAGAGTACTGAAGTGAAGAAGAAAAAGAGTACTGAAGTGAAAAGAAAGAGTATTGAAATATAGGGGAAGGGGTATTGAAGTGAAAGGAAAAAGAGTATTGAAGTGAAAGGAAAAAGAGTATTGAAGTGAAAAGGAAAAGAGTATTGAAGTGAAGAGGAAAGGAATATTGAAGTGAAGAGGAAAAGAGTATTGAAGTGAAGAGGAAAGGAATATTGAAGTGAAGAGGAAAAGAGTATTGAAGTGAAGAGAAAAGGAATATTGAAGTGAAGAGGAAAAGAGTATTGAAATGAAGAGGAAAAGGAGTATTGAATGGAAAATGAGTATTGAAGAGGAAAGGGAGTATTGAAATGAAGAGGAAAAGAGTATTGAAGTGAAGAGGAAAAGAGTATTGAAAGTCAAGATGAAATGAGTATTGAAGAGGAAAGGAGTATTGAAATGAAGAGGAAAAGAGTATTGAAGTGAAAGGAAAGGAGTATTGAAGTGAAGAGGAAAGGGGTATTTAAATAGAGAGTAATGAGAGGAAAGAGAATTTAAGTACAGAACAAGGCGAGAAAAGAGTATTGAAATAGAGTGGAAATACTGAAAAGAAAAGAGTATTGAAGTGGAGTGGAGAGTACAGACACAAAAAAGTATTGAATTAGAAACTAAGGTGAGCTAAAAGTATTGAAGTAGAGCGAAAGAGGATTAAAGAGTATTAAAGTAGAAAGTAGGGGGATAAAGGGTATTGAAGAGGAAAGTAAAGATGGTCAAAAGTATTGAAGAAAAGAAACAAGCATTAAAGTATTGAGTAAAGACAGAAAAAAATATGGAAGACAAGAGTAAGGAGAGGAAACGTACTGAAAAGGTGAAAAGGGGATATTGAAGAAGAGAAAAAAACATTGAAGTTGGAAGTAAGGGGAGGGAAAGAACATTAAGGAGGATAGTAAGGAAAATAACAGAGGATGGTGATTATAGGAAAAGAGCATTAGAGAGGGAAATAGTATTGAAGAAAAAAGTGAATGGAAAAGTTTTTTGAGGGAAGGTAAGGATAGAAAATAGTATTTAAAAGAAAAGTAAAGGAAACAAGCATTCAAGTGGAGAGTAAAGGAAGGAAAAGTGTATTGAAATGAAGAGTAAGGAGAAAAAATAGTATTGAAGATGATAGTAAGTAGATGAAAAAGTATTGAAGAGGGGGGTAAGGAAAGGAAAAGAGTAAGGATTTTAATTGAGTATTTAAGTGGAGAATAAGGAAAAGTGTATTGAAATGGGGAGTGAAGAAAGAGAAAAGTATTGTAGAAACAAGTAAGTAGAGGTGGAGAGTAAGCAGTAGAAAAGAGTATTAAAGTTTAGTAAGGGAAGGAAAACAGTATTAAAATGAAGTGTAAGAGAAAAAATAGTATTAAAGAGGATAGTAAGTAGATTTTTTTTCAATTCAATTAATTTAGCAAAAAATAAAACAAGCATGTTTCAGTTGCCATGTAAGAAAAGGGTGGTAGAAATTTACACAAAAAATGATACAGTAGTCCAGCACTTGTCCAAATTCACCTTGAATTGATGCGTTGTTAGCACATTTATTATCTCTCTTGGGAGACTATTCCAAGGTGTAGGGATCCTGATTGAGATGAAAGAGTATTGAAGACGGGAGTAAGGAAAAGAAGAGTAAGGATTTTAATAGAGTATTCAAGTGGAGAATAAAAGGGAGGAAAAGAGTATTGAAATGGAGAGTGAGAAAAGGGAAAAGTATTGCAGAAAGGAGTAAGTAGAAAGAGGAGTAAGTAGAGATGGAGAGTAAGCTGTAGAAAAGAATATTGAAGTTGAGAGTAAGGAGAGATAAAAGTATTGAAGAGGAAAGTGAGGAGAGATAAAAGTATTGAAGAGGAAAGTGAAGAGAGATAAAAGTATTGAAAAGTAAGGAAAGATAAAAGTATTTAAGAGGAAAGTGAGGAGAGATAAAAGTATTGAAGATGAAAGTAAGGAGATAAAAGTATTGAAGAGGAAAGTAAGGAGAGATAAACGTATTGAAGAAGAAAGTAAGGAGAGATAAAAGTATTTAAGAGGAAAGTAAGGAGAGATGAAAGTATTGAAGAGGAAAGTAAGGAGAGATGAAAGTATTGAAGAGGAAAGTAAGGAGAGATGAAAGTATTGAAGACGAAAGTAAAAAGAGATAAAAGTACTGAAGATCAAAGTAAGGAGATAAAAGTATTAAAAAAGAAAATAAGGAGAGATAAACGTATTGAAGAAGAAAGTAAGGAGAGATAAAAGTATTTAAGAGGAAAGTAAGGAGAGATAAAAGTATTTAAGAGGAAAGTAAGGAGAGATGAAACTATTGAAGAGGAAAGTAAGGAGAGATGAAACTATTGAAGAGGAAAGTAAGGAGAGATGAAACTATTGAAGAGGAAAGTAAGGAGAGGAAAAGAGTACTGAAGAGAAGAATAATAGGCAGTAGTGAGCTAAGCTCTCTCTCAATTTGTGTATGAAGCTTTACCTAGGATCCATATATGTTTGATACAAATACATTTGTGTTTATCCTCTTACATATAAAGTAAATTCAGAATTTCTTTTTTTTCTGATAGCTTGTTAGAAAAAAAAAAGGTTTTATTAGCACTTTAGAGAGTTTATTCATCAGTGTTTTAGAAAATAAACAGATTTTATTTGCAATTGCTTTTATCGTTTTTGTTATTCAATTCGGCTTGATATTTTTTATAGTCATACATACAGGAAGTTGGGGGAGTTTTCACTCTCACCTTCAGATCTACTCACACTGCCACTCATGTCTACCATGAAGACTTTATTGTAAGACACATACTTTTATAGCACCGTTATTATTTCATATTTCAACTTTTTATTTGTCCATTCCAAACTTTATATTTTCAAATAAAACCATGAAACACTCCCTCTACCTACACCTTTTTTTTCTCAAACGCCTTTTCATTGGCTATTCTATTCTCGCTTACCGAAATAAAACATTAACAGAATTACATTTTTTGAATACTATTGGCCTCTGATTGTTCTAAACAAATTTGCTTTTTTCAAAATGCGAAAGCTGTAGACACCATTTGGTTTTCATATAGATTTCACATATACATAAAAAATAGCCTTATAACTATTATACTGGATGATTCAATGTTTCCGTTATTATCTGTCTGTTTGTTAATTTCAGAATAATAACACATTTACGATTGCTAAACACAATTTTCATCTTTTTATCAACTGGTACTTACCTTTTGCCTTTACAACACAAAATAAAAATGATTTAAAAACCTGTTTTTCTTTATGGCACTAACGATTTTGTAATTCTTTTGAAGATTAGAAAAAATTAAACTTTCTGCTTACCGAGAGAGAAATGAAGCAAGAGAGAAAGTGAAAAGTCTTCTTCTACAAAAATAACCAAATAAACTGATCGATTTCACTTTATCATTTTAAAAATCATGCATAAATTTCTTTTAGACAATTCGATTGCTTTCGAATTCCTTTCAAATCACAAGGCATTTTTTTTGTTTTATATATATATACATTTTTAATATTTAAAATGTCCGCCAATGATTAAATCATTTATTTCAAATTACATTTTCTACATAATTCAAGACTAAAATACATGAGAAAACACCAATCAAAATTAGTATGGCTATGGTATATGTGAAAATAAGAATACAAATACTAATAATAGGAAATAGCATCCCGAGTTATAGTTTTATCTAATGAAATACAAATTTGGGACGCTGATAAATTTTGGGGTCTGCTTTTGGGTCAGACATCCATAAACATCAGAGCTTTAATTTATAACTTGAAAAAATATAATTACACATGTTAAAAAATAATAACAATAATAATAGGGGGCTTAGAGGTGTGGGCAGGAGGTTCTTTACTTCCTTATTGACACGTGTCTCACTAGTTGATTATAATTAACAACGATGTGGACACATATACATGGAGACTCGCCACCAGATGTTCTCTTTCAGCCAAGTAAAACCGATGACCAAGTAAAACCGATGACCAAGTAAAAGAAGTCGTCATCTATTTGTGTCATCAGTGCATCAGATCCTCTCAAGTATTTCTGTTGAACTTCCAAAGAAACGAGATGTATACGACAAAAGCAGAAGATTTAAACAATAGAATCAAACAATAAAAAAATGAAGCATAAAAAGAAGGAACAACAATTAAGAAAAATCATCACATATATGGAAAAAGAATGAAAACTTAAGGTTCTTCACAGAAATCAAACCCTACAACTCTGCCGTTTGATGCAAAGTGGGGCACACATTCTTCAAGAATACACCTAGTTATTGGGAGCGGAAACAAATTTGCAGCCTCTTAATCATACCCTTCCAAAGTACCTGATTAAACGGGAACCTATTGCTTTAAACCAATGTTTTTTGTTTATATGAAAAAGAATGTCAATCAGTTAACAGGATAAAATTAACCTTTTACATAAATGTTGTGGGGTACAAATCACCCCTATTGAAGAACTAATGGAAGCAACCATCTATAATAAATACCATGGTTGCAAAGACTCAAACAGAGGACATTCCTATTCATGTGTTACCGCATGGTAGGAATCCGGTCATCTCCTACCACATTTAGTGGCGTTACTGTATTGCTATGAATAAATACATTGTATATTTTAACCTGTCACAATTTGTGGTTGTTATCTTTGTGACCCCTAGCACGGGTCTACAACAATAAAATGCGTATTTTAAACAGAAATAGAAAAAAATGTTTGGGTTTGTCTGTTTTAAGGCCTAAGTGGTCCCAAGTTTGGCTCAAAGAAACGAATTCCCTGTCTAGTGTAAGTAAGTCTCCTATGTTACTAAAAACAGAACCTTCTGGAAGATGTCTCAGGTTGAAGTCACCCAGAGGTCAACCATTTCCTTAAAACGAAATCCATTCTCCTCATTCCTGTCTTGTCTCTCTTTACTTTTCAATTTCTACCCCCGTGAATTAAATAAAGGGTTCACTTTGAAATTCCATACAAATTCCAGAGTTCGACAAGATACACTTGAAGAAGGTCAGAGGTTACATCGGCCGAAACGCTGTGAGAATAACATCCAAGATGAGAACAGTAGTCCGAATAATGCAAATAATACATGTTCATGTGTATTAGACGGATGGAGCTGGTTAGGAGAGATGATAAATAATTTTGTGCGTGTTTACCAAGTCAGTTGCTAAATGTCTGAATCTAAGCCCAGGGAAACAAGGCATTCGGAGTATGGTGAGTGTCTGATGGAAGATATTCGCTTGAACGATTTACAGGTTGTCAATGTTCTGAGAAAGATAGGGCTTCCAGGCTGATGATGTGAATTCTAAGTGTGGTCCCACCATAGCTGCATGTATGGTAGATGTCTGATGGATAGTATTCGCATGGTTGTACATCTCTGAATGGCTTCCAAGCAATGAATGTTCTGAGCAAGATAGGGGTTCCAAACTGGTGATGTGAATTTCAAGTGTGGTCCCACTACAGCTGTATACAGCTTTAACTAAATGACTGGAGAGTGGCTAACAAAGGTCTTGCTGGGTGATGCATAGATGCATAGACACTCTCGGCCTTCTTGACAATTTTAGAGATGTACTTTTTCTAATACAAATCGTTGTCAAGTCATGTTTGCAAAAAGACTTCTTGATATTAGCATTGGGAGTTAGTCTGTGGAAACTAGATCTTGTCCATAGTTAGTTTCACTTGCCAGTCTGTGATCTATTACTGCATTTTGTCCAAGTCTCATTGCCGGAATGTGCTATTATCACTCACAATAAAAGAAAATCAAGAGAAATGCCAATTTCGTGCATTTTTATGCCAAAAAAGATACAATTCGGTAATAATTTTCACATGGATCAACCAATAAAAGAATTGGAATTCTGCTAATTAGCAAACAATTCTCATCCCTGGTCTCAAAGAGAAAATTTGTCATAACGACTACATGCATGCCAGAGCTTGTTTTCAGTGAAGGGTTTCAGATTTTTCCTTAAATTAAAATAGAAATAAAAAATTTTTAATCATTTAAAAATAGACTAAAATATCCATAGTTCCTATGGATGTTTTAGTCTATTTTTAAATGATAAAAAATTCAATTCGAAATAACCCATTGGTTTTCTTCATGAATCAACCATTGACAGCTGTTGTGTGGACAAACACACGCACAAGTTATCTTTGCTTTATCTATATATATAAAGTAATCTTGATTTTCCCCTGTAAATTCAGCCATTATATGAAAATAACCGAACACTTCCTATGCAAATCTTTTCCACTCAACACCTAATGCATGTTTCACGAAAAAATTGGCATGGAGATTTTACTTTTTAATAATTTTTAATTTTTTTAGATTTTTTAAGGGGGGGGGGGGTCTTTTTTTAATTCTGAAATTAGTGACCACTTGACAAAAAAAAAGGAAATGGGCCATGATGGAAATACCCGTGTTTGCCTAAGTAAAAGTGACGATAACAAACGTTAGTGCACTTCACCGAACAATCTACACAATACAAACCGAACTGTTTTTTTTTTAAATTTTACCCAAAACTCACCCTAACCCTAAACTAAGTTTTAGTTTTAGTTTGCAAAATCGGTTTCGTTCGGTTCATATTGTGTAGAAGCATCGGAACTTGATCCGACTTTCTCCGGAAAGTCTCAACTGCTTACATCATCACTGCAAATTTCTGAATACCTATTCATAAAAAGCAACAAAAAAAATTAACTCTCCCTCCTCCTTCGACACCCACAAAAAAATATGGATTTTTGTAGGAAAAAAATCCCCTTCCCCCAAAAAAAAATAAATAAAATGAAAATACACACATATACCTCCATCTCATTTTATGTTAAATTTATACCAGAAAGTGATCCCCTACTCTAAAAACTTCTTTTTTTTTTAATTTTTAATTCCTTTTTGGCAAGTATTTTTCCATAGTTAAATCATTCTTTTATATTCCCCCGGGCAATGCCGGGACTCGTGTCCTGCTAGTATATAATAAAATTGGCAGCTAAGTTATCATCTGTCTGTGGCAATTCAATGTAAAATGTAACTTTTTAAATTAACTTTTTTTAAGCTACAATTTTAAACAATTTAATTCAATTAATGTAATGACCAAACAATACTGTAAATAATTCAATTAAACTTCACAAACATCCGATTTAAAACAAAAGAAAAAGGACTGGCACACAACAGATGTTTTAAAAAATATATATTATTTCATATCATGTTGATTTAATCGTTTAAAGAAAACTCCATATAATGACCTAACGATACTGTAAGTAATTCAATTAAAACAAGGGAAAAAAGACCAGCATGCAACAGTTATTTATTTAAATTTATATATATTATTCTGTACGATTTGAATTTCGTCGTTAAAAGTAACAAAAAACTCAAATGTGTTACAACTTTTTTTTATTACACATTTCAATTTCTCTTTATTATTAAGTTAATTTTATCTTTCAACATTTTTTAATAATGAACCAACATGGGATTGCCTCTTTATTTTTGTTATCATAATAAAAGAAATCATTAGTTAAAAATTTAAGAGTAGCCTACACTCAAGGCATATGTGAAATTTAGCGTAGACTGATCTCCCATTTAGAACTATTCTAGCTCTTTAGGGCATTAACCAAAAAAAAATTTTGCTATGGGAGATAAAGTCTGTGCTTTTTTGTGTGTGTGTGGGGGTGGGAGTGCGGAGAGTATTATTTTATGCTGAAAAGTTAGTAAAAAAAAATATGTACACTATTACTAACCCTAGATCTAAAAAAGAAACTTTCCTTGACTACCACTAATCCTAAGTAGGAGTGCCCCCTTCCCCACCTCCAAACAAAAAATCTTGTCAACCCACACCAGGGATGTGAGTGACCAAAGGCCAAAAAAAGGTAAAATCGTGTATATGTGTGTGGTAATGGTAATGGCGATTCTCCTGGTCGCCATTACCAGTAGAAATAGAAACCTACATTAACCAATCCCATCTAAATCTGTTATTTACAACTGCATCTATTTGCCACAATTTACTTCCATTTATAGTCCCTATTTACTTACCTCCCCACCAGGGCAGGGTTAGACACAAGGTCGGTTTTTAATGTGGGGAAAAAACACTTCCCCAAAAAGGGTCACTCTGGATTGGAACATAAATAAAAATTGCCTCAGTTTAGAAGGATCTCTCTCATCGATCGAGGACAGAAAAGATTAAGTATAGTATCAAAACAGATACTACACTTTGTTCCTAGCCAAAAAACAACTTCAATCAGCTTCAACTGAGAAAGTCAAAATTAATAGAAAGACATCAGTGTGTTTGTGGGAGGAAGGAGACAGGAAGTCATTCTTTGATGAAACAGAAGTCATCTAATTCCCCATCTTTTGAAGTCTTAGCTTTCACTGAAAAATTAACATTTTCAGTTTTCATAAACTGTCATAAGAGGAGAAAGAAAGGCAAGACAAGGAAAAGGAAGAGGGAGAAGAATAGAGAAAAACAGGAAAAGAGAAAGAAAGATAAAGCGAAAGAGAGGAGGAAAGAGAAAGACAAAAAGAGAAAAAAATATCCAAGTCAGATAAAACAATAAGTAGGGCTTAACAATTTGGTAGGAAAAAAAAAGGCAGATTTCGACCAAACAGCGATTTAAGCGGAAATCCGTTTTTTTCTGGATTTTAAAAAAAAAAAAAATTTCCGCTAAAAAGGGGAGAACTCAAATCCCTTTCACACGTAATCTAAAAAAGTGCACCCCCCTCCCCCAAAAAAATGGAGTTTATCTCTCATAGAAAAAAAAAAGTTATGTTAAATTCATACGTGAAACTGATCCCCCGCTCCAAATTTTAAATTATAATTGTTTTGTTTTTTTCTTCAAGCTCTTTAAGGTGTTCACACATAATCACTTAAAAAAAGTAGAATCTCATTTGGGGAGGTAGTGGGGGTGATTTAGCAAAGGGTGTTAAGCTACGATACCTTTTTTATTCATACGGAAAGTATCGACTGATATGTTTTAACTTCATTTTTGCTTTTAAATTCATTAAATCCCAGTGAAATTAGCTTTTTTTTGTGTGTATAATAAAATTTTAAAACATTGATATGTTTGGTCTGAAAAATGAACAAGAAAAAAAACATGACTGTTAGCAATAGAAAGACCCCAAGTTCGTATATACAGGGGAATGAGAACAGTAAGTAATTCTTTTATGAAACAAAAGTCTTCTACCGCCTCTATCCTTCTCATCCTGAAAAGTTTGAAATATGGCAAAATTAACATTTCTAGAGAGGGGAAAAGAAGATAAGGCAAGACAGGAAGAGGAAGAGAGAAAAAGCAGAAAGAGAAATAAAATTGAGTCATGGCAGAAATGAGACTTTTCTTATTCAAAAAGAAAAAGAAAAAAAAAAGCACATTTAAGTGGAAATCACACTTTTTCTGAATTACAAAAAAAAAGTGGAATTCCACTAAAGAGCGGAAATCTCACATCTTTGTATATAGATGAAGGAGATTGAAGAACAGAATGAAAGAAAGTGGAAAAATGAGAAAAAAATAAATAGAGGAGATTGAAGAAGAGAATGAAAGAAAGTGGAAAAAAGAGAAAAAAATAGATGAACGAGATTGAAGAGAATGAAAGAAAGTGGAAAAAAGAGAAAAAAATAGATGAAGGCGATTGAAGAAGAGAATGAAAAAAGAGAAAAAATAGATGAACGAGATTGAAGAGAATGAAAGAAAGTGGAAAAAAGAGAAAAAAATAGATGAACGAGATTGAAGAAGAGAATGAAAGAAAGTGGAAAAAAATAGAAAAAAATAGATGAACGAGATTGAAGAAGAGAATGAAAGAAAGTGGAAAAAAGAGAAAAAAATAGATGAACAGGATTGAAGAGAATGAAAGAAAGTGGAAAAAAGAGATGAAGGAGATTGAAGAAGAGAATGAAAGAAAGTGGAAAAAAGAGAAAAAATAGATGAACGAGATTGAAGAAAATGAAAGAAAGTGGAAAAAAGAGAAAAAAACATTCGAAGAAGCTACAAAAACAAACAAAAAACACTAGTAGATTGTTAAAAACAACTATAAAAATACTCACCTTCTTTGGAGTAAGATCCTGTAGCATAAAGTTTATGTTCTACGGGTGATGGAATTATACACGAGATAATACCACCTTGTCCACCGGTTTTTTTATCTGTAAAAAGAAAAAGAAAGAAAAGTTATTTTAATAAAATAAATATTACTACAAATGTTTTGTATTATTCAGACTACTATTCTCATCTTGGTTGCTATTTTCACAATATTTTGTCCGACATAATTCTGTTAGCCATGACCGGGTAGAAGTATTAATTTTTATGTTAACACTTCTACCCACTTATAGGAACAATCTACCCCCGTGGATTGAATAAAGTGTTTGATTTGAAAATCTGTACAGGTTCCTGAGTTCGACAAAAATTCCCAAATTCAACTATTATTTTCCCAAGTTCAAAAAGATGCACTTAAAGAAGGTCGGAGGTTACATCAGACAAAATATTGTGAAAATAACAACCAAGATGAGAATAGTAGTCCGAATAATACAAATAAACCAAATTATCAATCCTCATCTAAAAACTTATAAAACATTAGATACAAATATTTTGTATAATTTGACCATTTCTAAAAATTTGATCTATGAACAATGCAATTTTTCTTTCCAGATTAATAATAATAGCTTTTGTTTACCCCAGATGATTTATGATAAATGTCAATTATTTTTATTCATTCCTTATTATAATATTTTTTTTAATAAGTTTTATTTTATTAAAAAATAAAATTGTGAGGATCATATCTTTTTTAAGCTGATATTATGGATACAAATTTTTTTTTTTAGTATAAAACAGCTTAAAAGTTTTTTAAAAAGTGTTTAAATAATAAAAAAAAAGTTCAATCCGAATATTCTGTTTAATGTCCGTTTTACATGCTGATCTGTGTTAGATGGCTTTTAGAAATTGACTTCCAAACTAACTTAACTCTACACAGGTCTTTTTTATCCCTCTTTCTCTCAAATTCATCCTTATCACTTTCTCGCCTTTTCCTTGGCCTTCACATGCCAAATGACCCTGCTACTTCAACTGTTCTACATCTTCTACTGAAGCACTTTCATCCCTTCATCATCATCATCATCATCATATTCAGTTTAACGTCTGTTTTACATGCTGACATGTGTTGGATAGCTTTTAGAAATTGACTTCAAAACTTACCTATCTCTGTCCAGGTCTTTATTTTTCCCTCTTTCTCTAAAGTCCATTTTTATCACTAGCTCCGATGTTTTCTCTGTGAACTGAACCTGATAAACACTTTCCTTGGTCAAAAGTGGTAACACTTTGCTGGTTAGTAATGACATAAGTTCCCTGAATTTACCCCATCCACTCCTAACTCTTGCAATCACACCAGCACCTCCCTGTGCTCCAACGATATCACCAAATTATAAAAAGAAAAAGTGAAAACTGTTCAAGCTAAGAGCGATCAAATAAATGTGATATAAAAAAGAAGAATTACTCTCTGATT
The DNA here is from genome assembly GCA_963556195.1 of Sepiola atlantica. Classification (NCBI taxonomy): domain Eukaryota; kingdom Metazoa; phylum Mollusca; class Cephalopoda; order Sepiida; family Sepiolidae; genus Sepiola; species Sepiola atlantica. The sequence continues at coordinate 24,314,585 of OY744516.1, read as the reverse complement.
CTTGAATGTTTTCAGTTTAATTTCAAAGGAAGAAATGACAACAAAATGGTTCCCGCTCTGTCTTCTTTCTCTCACTTCCTTCCTCAACCCAACAACCTATTGAATGGTTTCCATTCCCAGCAGGTGGAACAGATATGTTACTACAAACAGTATAAAAAGAATTTATATAGAAGGCTATCACAATGCAAGGACAAAAACGAAGTGATTTTTTTTATTATTCGTTTTTTTATAGTAAATCTTACTTGTTAGGCAAGACTTCTACACAGTGATCTAATGTGTATGACCGTGTTCCATAATACATTTTGAGGTAAAAACCTCCTTATATACATATGGGGGTTCATAAGTTACCTCCCTTGAACCATTCAGATAAGTTATCTCCCTTAAACTATTTAGATAAGTTCTTGCGTATTTAAGGTTTGGTTTCAACAACGTAGAGCTTTTCACTTGCAAGACCAAAGTGGTTGTATTAAAAATAGAAAAGAGACCCCATGAACGTCAAACAAATGAACAATAGACAGGTTGCAGACGATATTTGTTCGCAATTTTCAACTGCTAATTTTATGCATTTCGTTTTTTTACTTTCGTTGTCAATCTTGTCTTCATGAAAACATCGACTATATTTCAATTATTTTTTTTTGGCAGAGCCTGTAGGCACGGCCACCGTGTCTACAGGTTCAAACACTGCAGACACGGCGACCGTGTCTGCAGTGTCAGCCGCGTTATATATTAGAGACACGGTGGCATGTACACAAAATAAAACTCATTCAGTTTACGACACCGCCAGTATTTCTTTAGCGTATTTTAACGCGTTTTAAGAAGACTTGCTATAATAGAAGACATAGACGTGTTATATTAGCAGATATTATATTAGAATACAGTTTATTTTTTATGAATTTATCTATTTATATAATAAAATAATCAAAATTATTCAGTAACCATCGCATTTTAACTCGTACTTTTTTCTAGACAAAATGGCGTCTTGTGCTCACTTCCTTACGAGCAAGCGCCATTTTTTTTTGCAAGTTCGTGTGACAAAACTACTGATTTCTAATAAATAGCAGTTGGAACGGTTTAAAAATACAAACAAATATCACAGGTCAGTTTTAAATTAACTTTTATCGACAACAGTTACTTTTATTTGTTGTATATTTGTTTTTTTTAGCGTTTTTACTCTGCTGAGCGTCGTAACATATACCCGGTTAACCTATTACTTTATTAGAAAGCCCAGTGCAAATGTATTATTTCGTAAAAAATATCTTTTAAAATATAGTTATCATATTTTATGAAAAAGAAATCCCTTAATTCCGCATTGATTAAATCAGTATAACTCTAAGAAAAATTAAGTTCTCGAATTAAATAACATTGCAGAAATAATACGACGCGGTTTTCTAATTACACAATGAATGACAACTTTTGGTAATTGTATAGAATAGTCATCGGTAAATGAGCTACTTTTCAAATCCCGCTAGCGATTTTGAAAACCCGCTAAATCTGGAAAGAAAACCTCCAGAAAATCGCTAACGCTCTCTTTCGCTCTTTTTTAAGTACGTAATTTCTCCGAAAAGGATTTTTTTGTCATTTCATAGAACTTTTATTGAAGAAAAAAGAATTAGGAAATTATTTATTTAAAAATTCTTGGAATAATTCTGCTTTTGTTTTATCTTTTCGTAGTCATTTTTTTGTTTGTTTGTTTGTTTTTTGTTAGTTTTTGATAATGACCAGTGGTGCTTATTTGTTTTATGGTGCTAATTTACTGTAGGACCCGCGCTACCTTTTTTTTTCTTTACCCCTTTTTCGTTCTGTTAGCTGTTGTTTTTTGTTTTTTGTTCAGTGCGATTTTGTGTTTTTGATAATGACGATTGGTGCTTATTTGTTTTGTGGTGCTAATTTACTGTAGGACATTTATAATAACAGCTAACAGACGAAAAGGGGGTAAAGAAAAAAAAACGGTAGCGCGGGTCCTACAGTAAATTAGCACCATAAAACAAATAAGCACCAATGGTCATTAATTCAGTGTTTTTTTTTTCATCTTGCCTAAAACTTGTTTTATCTAACAACTTTATTTAATACTTAAAAAAAAAAAAAAGAAATTCTTTTTTCAAATAAATCGTTGTATGGTCGGAAAAGAAATCAGAAAAATACATTGTCTGTCATTTTAGTTGTGAAACGATGGATTAACCACTTTTTCTCACAGTGATTTACAAATAACATCATTTAGAAAGCCATTCTTAACATGGGGTGAGGGGGCTTTGTTAACTATTCTGTACTTTCACCTAACAATTTAATAAACAAAAGATACCATATTACGTAATTTTCCGTTGCCGAGTTTTCCGTTGCCGAGTTCACATCAATGTTTAAAACTGGGTAGTTTGGGATACCTACTTTAAGTAATAGTAAATAAATGTATATAGCTAACTTACTTGAATTTTTGTTTTGCCTGTTTTACTTTAGCTCTTTTTATGGATGTGGAGTCACTTACGAAATAGTTTATGCATATTTCTTCCTCGAATTTAGGAAAACTCGTCACAGGAAAATTGGTAAACGGAAAATTGGTAAATGGAAAATTGGTAAACGGAAAATTCGTCACTTTTGGCCAAGTAGGAAAATTCGGCAATTATCGAATAAATATCGATTGAAACTAGATTTTAGAACCGTTTTTACAGGAGATATACTTGTAAATACGAGGCTACCCACCTCCCCAGTGGAGAACATTTTTTCATATTATTTTTTTGGTACTTGTGCAGTTTACGAACCGGGCTATTTTTTAGATAAGATTTTCAAGTTAAATTAAATTTTTACTTCAAAATCACTGTGAGAAAAAGTGGTTAATCCATCGTTTCAAAACTAAAATGGCAGACAATGAATTGGCTGTATTTTTCTGATTTTTTTGTTCCGACCATACAACGATTTATTTGAAAGAAGAATTTCTTTTTTAAGTATTAAATAAAGTTGTTAGTTAAAACAAGTTTTAGGCAAGATGAAATAAAAACACTGAATTAGTTAGAAAACAATTTTGCTTTTTTAAATACATGGACATTTTCTTAGAATTTAAAGCCAGTTACTATATAGTTTATAAATTCCTTTCAAGTTTTGCAAACACACGAAGTAATTGATGTTTTGTCAATTAAAATGGCTGACTTGTTTACGAATAAATTTAAATGACTTATGATGGATTTCATCTCGTAACTTAATTACGAACCAGGCTTGAAATAATAACATTATTTAGACAACGATTTTTTACATGAGGAGAATGAGGAGGGGGGGGGTGCTTTGTTAACTATTCTGTACTTTCACGTAACGATTTAATAAACGGAAGATATCGTAAAAATTGAATTTAACTTGAAAATTTTATGTAAAAAATAACCCGATCCAAACCTTTAATTTCGTAACGTAATTACGAACTGGGTTGAAATAACATTATTTAGAAAGCCATTCTTAACATGGAGTGAGGGGGGGGGGGGGTAACTATTCTGTACTTTTACCTAACAATTTAATAAACAAAAGATATCGTAAAAATTTAATTTAACTTGAAAATCTTATCTAAAAAATAGCCCGGTTCGTAAACTGCACAAGTACCAAAAAAATAATATGAAAAAATGTTCTCCACTGGGGAGGTGGGTAGCCTCGTATTTACAAGTATATCTCCTGTAAAAACGGTTCTAAAATCTATTTTCAATCGATATTTATTCGATAATTGCCGAATTTTCCTACTTGGCCAAAAGTGACGAATTTTCCGTTTACGAATTTTCCATTTACCAATTTTCCGTTTACGAATTTACCGTTTACGAATTTTCCTGTGACGAGTTTTCCGGGCACCTTCTTCCTCATATGCGTTGAGTTGTGCCTTATATTCCGCATAATTTAAAAATGTATCTCCAACTTTCATTTTCATAAAATAGCCCGATTAAAATACGCTAATTTAAAACTCGTGAAATACACTAACTTAACAAGACGAAATAAAAAAAAAAACGGTGTCTGACGAAAGCGAAAACGAAACGAATTTAAAGTGTCTCCAGGTTCTAACACTGCAAACACGGTGGCCGTGTCTGCAGGTTCTAACACTGGAGACACGGTGGCCGTGTCTGCAGGTTCTAACACTGGAGACACGGTGGCCGTGTCTGCAGGTTGTTCGTTTTTTTTTTTTGCAGAATAATTGATTACGGACAATTTTGAATCTCCATATTTGTGGAAGAGACATGGAGTTCTCCTTGGAATCTGCATTGGAAGGATAAGGAGATTTCAGACTTCCTCAGCATCGGCAGGATGATGGTAGAAAAGATCAGAAAGCAATTGAAAGATTCACGATTCGACTGAGACAACATCAGAGAGAGAAAAAAATGCATGATTGGCTATCTGACGCCGTCATAGCACAAGAGTTCGTCACTGAAAGTGACGTCATACCATCCTACTTTTTCCCTGGGAACCTCAGGTTGAACACCGATGGCTGTATCCGTGTTCTGAGAAAAATAGTGAAACTCTGGATCGACCAGGTAGGCCATACGTGGTATAGCAGCAAGACTTAGCAGAAGCTTGAAGACCAAGGCCAAGCTGTCAGAAAACTTTGTTGACCACACTTCAATTGACATCTGACCTCTCAATTCGTCTAACTGTAAACCATCTAGACGTTTTTTTGTGGGGGTGAGGTGGAACAAAACTAACAATTCCAGTTTCAACATTAAAGACGATCTAAAGGTCAGGATTACCAGGAGCCTAAATCAGGAGACAGTGACGAAGTTCTGAGGCCGCCTTTAGGCTGTCATTAAAGCCAAACTTTTTAAGTGAAATTGAGTGAACAAGTTATGAAAACAAACTGACCCAAGTTGATGAATAAATCTCAAAAAATGAAACTACTGTCAAGTTATTTTTTCCTAGACACTTCCCCTTCTGTCACTCTCTCTCTCTCTCTGTTTATTAAGAGTCAAAAGTAATAAAACTATAAAACGAAAGATTAGAACAGGCCATGAAAACAATAGGGAATATCACCACAAGTATTAATACAATTAAACTTATAGCGAGAGAGAAGAAGAGCGAAGAAAATATAGTAAACAGAAAGACTAATTTGGGATTATGTTTTTTAATTTTTTTAAATTTAACTGGTTTTGCAAAATCACATTTTCCCCGATTCAGACAATTTAAGCTAAGCTGAATGGGTGGCCCAATAGGTCACACCTTTTAGTAACAATTAACCTTTGGTCGATTTAAAACAAAATCTAATAAAACGAATTTTAGATATTTGTGAAAAATTCCAATTTTTGCAGATTTGGGAGCATTTTAACCCAAGAATTTTCACAAAAAGTCTGCCTTTAGTCTGTTCTCCACACACATAGTGATAAAATTTCATGCAAAATTTTGTAAAAACTTAAATTTTGAGAAAATCAGAATGTCACATATTGGGGGTATGTCTACTAGTAGATATTAGCTGGTACATATCGTTGAGATATATGTTGGAAAACAGGAAACGTTTCAGACAAGGTGCCACAAAGGGGTCATGGGATCGACCCTCTGAATCGTGAGAGGGTGGATATAACATCAACTTTTCTCAGGTTGACAGGATTTCCAGAAGATAGTTTTGGTGGGAGTTTTAGTTAAGACAAGATGTACTAAAAACGGTCTGACAAATCGATAATTAAGCAATGTGCTTAAAACATAAGTAACTCTCTTTTTCTCGCTCTCCTTTCCCTTTTGACCATAAGGCTTACTTCTGGGATAATTGTCCTCCTCATTGGTAATATTATGGCGATATTACCTTGTTTCTCAGTCGTTACACCTTATTTTCAACAGATAATATCCCTTTCTGTGTCATTCAATTCGAGACCCCTGATAATTTTATCATTTGCTTCTAAAATCTTCATTTTAATATTCTTTACTATATCTACTCTAATAGAATTGTGTTTTGTGACTTGTTAGCTCAACTTAATGATTGCTAAAGTACTTTGTTCACCTTGTATCATTTGTAGAGTAAACCTTCTTTTCTATCCTTAATGTTTGTTAGAGTTTTCCCCAATTATATTCTCTGTTAGTCCTGACACAAGGGTTACAATCATATGAAAATTACTTTGCATTACAATGAGAGGGTGGATTTTCTTACGTCTGATGTTTACACATTGTTATCGGTTTAATAACTACTCAAAAATGAAGAAAAGACGAAGTAGAACCTTTAACCAATTTATTTAACAAAAACACTGATTAAATGAAATGTAGAAACCGCTGGACGCAAGATGCTTACGTCTGATCATGAGGTCGTTTTTTTTTTTACTTTTCAACTGTCATGGCAGACGATTCTATTATCCAAGGGCGATAACTCTTTCTTTTGGTCCAAGGGAAATACCTATTCTGTTTTGTTAGGATGCCCTAACAGATTTTCATTATGATGATGTGGAAGTAGAGTCTACCTACCTTTTCTTGAGAGGAACTAATACATACCTTGTTGACCTTAAAATTAATTAAATGTCTGTTTGTACTTAGTGAGTATGGATTTACCCCTCTCCAGGAGTTAGGCACAAGGCCAGTTTTTATCTTACTCCCACAAGTAAGATGTGACCCAAGGTCGGGTCGGGAAAGTGGGGTTTAAAAATTGCTTGGGCAGCCCCGTCGGCATTCCCCGGTAGAAGCGCCTCAGGCAGTAAGCAATAAACTTACTCCTCCCCAAAGAGGGGAGGCGAAGCCTGGGAGGGTGGACCTCCTAGAACTGCACAGGACCGACCCTTAGATGGCGTAAATCAAGCCCCGAAGGCCAAGACAATACTAGTCTATGGGGTGCAGTATCCATCGGAACAGATACTACACTTTGATCTTAGCCAAAAGGCCAAGAACCAACCTTTGTACTTAGTGAGTAGACATGTTCAATCTTGATATTAAAAAAGTATTGAAGGGTGAGAGACAAATTTATTAAACTCATTAAAATTTGAGGAAAAACGTGGTCACAAAAATGGTTTCCTGTAGACCATGCCAAAATATATCATACAGCCTACATGACGTTCGTGGGCCATCGGGTTCAAGACCCCTTATCTACACTCTTCAATTGATGATTATCTAAATTTTAAATTAGAGAATTTTACTTTATATTCTATTTGGTCTTGCATGTAAAGGATTGAATTTACATAAAAAAAAAACAATGTTTCGTTTAATCCTGTTAAGACTCAGCTCGTGTCTTTCAATCATAGGCGTGGCACTTTTCTTGCTGAGATTTTCATGGATGGCTCTGCTCTTGAGGAGAAATCGACTTTGAAACTTCTTGGTCTTTCTTTCTCATCAAATCTTTTTTGGGGTTCATACATAAGATCCATTGCTCTTTCTGCTTCTCGTAAAATCTGTTCTCTCTATCGCACCAAACACTTTCTCACACCTGAGGCTATTCTTTATCGCTACAAATCTACTATCAGACCATGTATGGAGTACTATTGTCATATTTGGGCAGGTGAATCTCTGTCCCATTTGAGGGTTCTTGATAAGATGCAGAAACGTATCTGTAATTTGATTGGGTTACCCTTTTTTCTTCTCTGCACCCTCTCTCTCTCAGACATGATGTTGCTAGTCTCAGTCTTTTCTATAAGTACTATTATGGCAGGTGTTCTTCAGAATTATGTGATCTATTCCCCGCTTCTTTTGTTCCAGCTCGTTGGTCTAGTGGCCTCCATCAATTCGCTGTTTTGATACCTCATTGTAATACAGCTTCCTATTCCAGTAGCTTCTTTCCAAGAACTGCAGGCTAGTGGAACTCTCTTCCTGCTGACGGTTTTCCTCCTGCCTATAACCTTGGTCTTTTCAAAACTAAGGCCAATAGGCATCTCCTGTCTTTGTGATAATCATCTTCTGTTTATGTTAGCTCCTTACATCAAGTGGCTTCACGCATCGTCTTTAGAAATTTCCATTAATAAAATAAAATAAAATAAAAAATAAACACTTTTAAACTTTTTAATCGATTCTTAATAGACACTTTTCCCCCTAGTAATTTTCAAACCCCGGGGATTTGAACGTGACAACTTGAAAAACAGTCAGAAATAATTGGAAAATGAGGAGGTCTAAGGGCAGATAACTATATATTGATGTTTTAATGTTTGCCTGACTTTCAATAACTGATTTCCCCTTATCAACAAAAAATCTAAATTTTGCATAAAAAACTCATTTATATGCACAAGAAATGCCATAAGTATTTGAATTTATGCTAAAAATTATATCAACTGGAAAAATTTCTTTTTTTTTTCCTGGAAGCTGAATATTAATCTGGTTTGAAAAGTTTCATGATTAGACAATAATAAATAAATTGAGAAAAAAATGATTACATCTTTTTTAATCATTTCTGATAGAGAACATTTTTTTGATTATCTTCATGAATTAAATCAATTTTTCTTTTGAATTTTACTGCAATAAAGACAACATTATTATTTTTTCCAATCATAAAATATCTTTTTATTAATCATTGCATGCAATTTGGGAGCAGTGTGTGTGTGTATATATATATATATATATATATATATATATATATATATATATATTTTAACAAATATAGTTGTGTTAGTTGCTATATTCATAAGTGGAAAGTGCTCAATATCAGTGATACAGCTTCTGTAGATCTAAGTTTGGAAACAGAGCAAACAAGTGGAAGTTTCACGTCTGGCATTCTTTAGATGGTGATCCAGTGATGTAATCAAGGGAGGCGCGAGAGCGCTCTATCCCTTAATAGACTTCAAAAACGGCCTATGCTAGAAATCTCATTTCTTTGATCAATCATAACTCAAAAAACAATAAACCAAATTAGTTAAAACTTTGCACAACATTTTCATTTGATAGGTTCTATAAGTGTGTAGAATTTCAGCATCATTGAGTTATCCGTGTGTATGTATGTACATATGTGCCACCCTGTATCTCATCAAATATTTGATGGATTCAGCTGATTTTTGGCAGAGATAGAGGTTCTAGGGTCTAGTTGATGGCATTTTAATTTAAGTTGACCATATACCTTAGTTTTCCAGAAAATTCCAAAAACCTTAAAAATGACCATTACTTTACAAAAGTACTGACATTCCATGATAAATGCCAGTATACTGAAATCCTATGCCCTTAATAGGGTTAAGATGAAAATTCATATACACTAAATGTGGCAATTTCCAAATTTTTACACTTTTATTGTCATTAAGGGTATGCGAGCACAACAGGGCTATGTATTTTACTGGTAGGAAATTTTCTTCAGCGCACCTCACACACTTCATCCACTCATGCATAGAGATTTATACTGTAGCGATGTGATAATGAAATGGTTTGGTTGATATGTAGTCATACCCTTAATGACAATAAAAGTGTAAAAATTTGGGAATTTCCTTGCTTTTGTACATTTAGTGTATATGAATTTTCATCTTAACCCTATTAAGGGCATGTGATTTCAGTATACTGGCATTTATAATGAAGTTATATATATATATATATATATATATATTTGGAGAGTTTACCAAGATATTTTTTTCCAAGGAGGAGTCATCACAACAGAAAAAATATTTTACTTCATTATTTATTTATTTTGTAAAGTTATTGTTCCCTACACGTGTTTCGCTACCTAAGCAAGGTACTTGCTAGGCAGTTCATCAGGGGAGATACAAAACCTACGATATTGACCTCAACAACTGACAATTTCAACTAGGTTAATCCCCTATGGGGTATTGTCAGTTGTGTAGGTCAATATCTTAGGTTTTGTATCTCTCCTGATGAACTGGCTAGCAAGCACCTTGCTAGGTAGCGAAACACGTGTAGGGAACAATAACTTTACAAAATAAATAAATAATAAAAGATTTTTTCGTTGTGATGAATCCACCTTGGAAAAAAATATCTTTGTAAACTCTCCAAATATACGTATAAATGCTCTGTACCCTATAATTGGGGCTCATTGAGCTTGTTTTTATTGGCCTTGTTCTTGACTACTGAATATTCTCAGTGAAACATCAAAATATATATAGAGAGAGAGAGAGAGATAGAAGAAAAAAGAGTGATAAATATGCGACGATTGTCCAAATTTATTTCAAATTTGAATTGTTCAATGCAAGGTGTATTCACATTCTACAATTCATTTGACTTCTTTTCAACGGAAATTTACCACCCGGACAATCAGCATATATTTTTCACAGAATTTTTCTTTTCATTCACTGCGTTTTTTTAACAAAAATTCCTTTAATAATAATTTTCATATTTTTCAAATATTTGAACTTTGGTTTTTTCGAAAGCCAACTTATCCATCTGTATTTCTCCTCTGATGATAAGATTTCGATCTTTGAAAAGCCTTGGCTTAAGGAAAGAATAATAAACACTAGTTTATTACTGAATACACCTTGCATTGAACAATTGAAATTTGAAATAAATTTGGACAATCGTCGCATATTTATCACTCTTTTTTCTTCTATCTCTACAATTGCTCTATCTCGTATATTGAGCTAATCCTCTTCACAATAGGTTCCATCTACTAAAAGTTTTTACTTTGGTTTTTACTTTGGTTTATATTTGATCCTATATATATATATATATATATATATATATATATATATACACACATACACCAGAATACCCATACCAGAACAGTAAAATTAATACCACAAACAGAACAGTTTTGCACAATTTTTTATGAAGATTAAAATCAAGATATAATACTACTAAGCCTATTCTAATTTTGATTAAAATCCATTACTAGAATTTTGATTTGAGAAAATGTCTAAAATGTAAGGCTTACGTTTACAGGGTCTAAAGAAAGAATTGAAAATCAGAGAATCTTGCTTCATTGATGTCTCATCACTATGGATTATATTCAATGCAAATTTAAAATATTTGAATTTTTAAATGAGAGGTGGTATCTATATTATACCCTCTAAAAACCTTTAAAATACATTTCAAAGAAAGTGAAATTTGGGGAATATTTATTCATTAATTCATATCTAATACCTATTGTTAAAATTTCACCAAAGTCACAATCAGCACTGTGGTAGCTACGTATCTGAATTTTCACATAGGGCTTTGCATAAAACTAAATTAAACTAAATATAGTCCACATTTTGACCCCTTATGTCTTGTAGTGCGTTCTAAAATTCATAATAATCGGTTAATTAGTTTTGGAGTGAATCCTGCACATATAAACATAACTAACTTTATAAAGATATATATATATATTTGTATCAACTATAATAATATACGTTTTGCCTGTTTCAACACATGCATAAATTGTGCATAATATTAAGGGGCATATCGGGGGATTTAGGTATAGGTAGTACCTTTAAAGTTCGGCAAGCTGCATCTTAGCTGGTAGGGTGGACGGCATCACTGGTCCTCACTCATCTCCTATATGTTGGCTCCAAGTGCTATGCCCCGAGAAACCACTTCAACTAACGGGCTAAATCATGTGAGGGTGTGGTGCGTTAGAAACAACACGGGAGATAGCAGTTACAGGGAATAAGCTAGGAACGATTGGCATAACTCCAGGCGCTACAGGTTGTCTTCGATGGTGGGAGGGACCATCGCAGTCCCATTGGTCAGCTACCACCCGCCTCAAGCTAGGCAGCACCAAGCTAGAAACGTGCTAACCCGCCACAGTCTGCCTGCTCCAATTTGGTGCTTGGAGAAAAGACCAAAAAACAGACTGAAAACCCTGCACCAACAAACAAAGAAAACCAAAATCATGAATCTTGCGATTAGCAAACTGGAATGTTAGAACAATGTGCCCTGGCCTCTCTGATGATTTACAATAGGTCAATGACTCCAGAAAAACCGCTATCATCGAACAGGAGCTCACAAAGCTCAACATCGATGTAGCTGTACTACAAGAAACAAGACTCGTATCAAGTGACAGTCTCAGAGAACAGAACTACACCTTTTTCTGGTATGGCAAGGAACCTGAGGAACCAAGACTGCATGGTGTTGGATTCGCAGTGAAGAATTCTCTACTCACCACTGTAGAACCACCATCCAGTGGCACAGCCAGAATCTTGTCTCTCCGCTTATCAGCCGCCTCAGGCCCAGTGAACATCCTGAGCGTTTACACTCCCACGCTATGCTGTCCAGCCGAAACCAAAGACCAATTGTATAAGGATCTTGACACCACGACCAAAAACATCCCTGTCATGGATAAATTGTATCTGCTTGATGACTTCAATGCATGAGTGGGTTTCAACCATGACTCTTGGCCCACCTGCATTGGTCATTTTGGTGTCAACAAACTGAACAAGAATGGACAAAGGCTCCTTGAGTTGTACTCCTACCACAATCTCTGCATAAGCAACACATTCTTTGCCACCAAACCACATCATCGAGTATCCTGGCGACACCCAAGATCCCATCACTGGCACCAGCTGAACCTTGTCATCACACGTTCTCACCACACATGGCTACCAGTGTTGACTGTGACACTGACCACTCCATGGTTGTGCAGTAAAGTCCATGTCCAGTCCAAGTGGATCCATTGAACCAAACAGAAAAGCCCCCTTGCACGAACACCAGCAGAACAGCAATACCAGAACTATGCGAGTGCTTTGCCAACACCATCGAAGACATCCTCAAAGACTGTCTTACTGACAATGCTGTAGAGAGGTGGGTTCATATCTGTGATGCCACCTACAACTCCGCAGTAACCAACCCTAACCACCTTTGGCAGGAAAGAGAGGAAAAACTGGTTCGAAGTCGGCATTGCAGAATTATTGTTGATTGCGGTGATATTCGTGGCATGTACGATGGCTTAAAGAAAGCCTTTGGCCTAACAAATAAACAAGATCGTACCCCTGAAATCAACTGTCGATGATAAAATATTAGACCGCAGCAGACAGATAGAGAGGTGGGTAGAGCACTACCAGGAACTTTACACGGTGGAAAATGTTGTCACGGACGCAGCTGCCGAGAGCACCATCAACCTATCTGTTAAAGAAGAGCTAGACGTTACCCTCTCTGTGACAGAACTAAACAAGGCCATCGACTCCCTAACTTGCGGCAAAGCTTCACGACAAGATGGCATCCCACCTGAAATCATCAGATGCACTTTTTGTAAAAAAAAGTAAGAACTAAAAACGCAGTTGAAAACAAATTATTAACTTAAAAATTTGCCATATATATCTAAAGTGTTTATTTAAAAGAATCTGAAAAGCTATGAACTCACGGTATGTGGGTCGCTCAGTGAAATTCCGTCCTGGTCTCTCGACATCAAACACTCGGATCATTTTGTTAAAACCACAATAGAGCTGCTGGCCATCCAAACTAAACGCAAGGCTGTGGGCGGCAGTAATTTCATCCTGAAAATAAAAGTATGTGATAACCATGTGAGCAAACGAAAAACATAAAATACTGCCATTTTGGGTTAGAAAATGATGCAATACAAATGTTGAAAAATGTCATTTTTTTCATTTTTTTTTTTTAATTCTTGTCCTGCGTTATTACAAGGAATCTTTAAGTAGTCACTACAGTGAGCACCTTTGCAGTAATCACAGGATAGAGAAGCGGAAAAATATATCTGATTTGTTAGGTTGACCGCGGGGGGGGACAATTTGAAGTCCATATGCATTCTCCCCTTTCCTCAGCTGCTGCTGGTGGTATCAGCTTTTATTCTAAAATCTGCCTACCTTTATCTCAAGTCACTCAAATGCTTTTCAACAGCTATATCCTCTGTTTGCCACCACAAAGGAACAATCACACAACCTTTATCTGAATCTGACACAAGGACATCGGATCTGAGCACTGCCCTATGCAACAAATATCAAATGTCTACAATAAATTTAAGCCATAAGAGACGTGAGTATTTAATTGTCTGTCGTTGTATCCTCCTATTCTCGTTTCCAAAGAGAGTTTAATTACTATACAGACACAATTTAGTTATTACTTCTAAAATGTTGTCATAAATACCATTTTTGCCATGGTACCAAATAAACTCATGTACCATAAGTAAACTACTGTGAAGCATTGAAGATAAACAGAAGATTCACATAAGAATTTGTGGTTGTCGTTAATTTTTGCGTATACGTTCACCTCCGTTGCCTATAATATATATCTTTCACTCAAACTCCTCAGTCTGGATACTCCACCACTGTTGGTAATTTCAATTTATATATTTTCACTTCCTGATACGTGTATAAACCCTTATACACCCGTCGAGAACCCATGTTCTATTCGTCTGCTAACTAAACCACTGAGATGCCAATGTTAATTTATGAAACGGTTTATTAAAAAAAAGAACAGTCACCGAAAAAAATCAGAGAGATGGGTTACTTGCTTGAGAGAGAAAGAGAGATAGACGGATAGCTCATCTCGTTACATTATGTGCGTCTGCCCCCCTAGACACGTCTTCTCTGCTTGAAGTGTCACCAGAAAAGAGATTTAAAAAACTATCACATGGTTTTGTTACCTTCTGTTCTGGGGTCACCTCTGACCCTAAGGTGTCCCTAAAATTTTACATTCAAACAACAGCTTTCGTGATGTAACAAATTGTTGCTTTCAAAAACAAAATAAAAACAAAACAAAAAAAAAGGCCCCTCTCATCGCAATCAGTCTGCAAAGTTATATGAACTCTCAGAAGGAGCCAAAATTTACATGCACGAGACATAGTGTCCAGAGAATCACGCTGAACTCAAGATAATTTTTTGTAATAAATTCTTGTTTCGAAAGCAACCATGTTTTTCTTCTTTCCTTCCAAAATATTTGCATACGAGACACGCATACGCTCATTTTGTTGCAAGTGGTAACTTGGGTTTTTTTTTTTTTTACATTACATTTCTTCCACAGAATCATATTTACATTTGTCTGGGGAATAAAAGATTTTGATATGCTTACTTTTTAATGAGACAGAGATGAGTGGTAAAAAAACAAATTCTATTTCTTATTTCTAAAATAGAATATGTGAATGAAAGAACATGCAGAAGATGGTTTACAAAATTCAGAAGAGAAATTTCTCCCTTGTTGTGGTGTCACTTAAAAACCTTGCAGTATCGGCTGAAGAATTGGCAATGAAGCTTTCTATGGTGGAAATGGTGAAGCAGAACAGAAGTCTGCTAGCAGAGAGAGTGTAATCGTTTACCATATTCACTATGAAAGAAAGTTTGTTTTTGTCTGGCATGCTGCACATCAATATGAGAGAAGGTGGCATTTGTCCGCCACAAAAAGAATTTGTGTGACAACATGCATTATGTTGTGTAACCCTAGGAAAAACAGTTTCTTGTATGATTAGAATCTGAGCCTCACATTAACCAGCTGAAGTTTATTTACCTGCTTAGCACGAATTCACATAATTGAAAAAGCCAGGATGTTGAAGGGATGATGCGATTTGCATAGGCATATGCACATTTAATTAATACACCTGGATTAAGGACTTTGTGGACGATTAAAAGAAAGAACGTGTTTGGCAGTTGGACAGGTACACATCACAGCAATACACATGAAAACATTGAAATTACGAAAAATATCACAATAATGGCATACATAGAAAGAGTTTGATGATCTAAGAAAGAATATTTTTTAATTTTTAAAATCTGATTAAAAATAAGGAAGTTATGACTATTTCTGGATCCTGCACGGTTGGATATTTTTCCCTCTTTAAGACCATATGTTTCATCACATTTTTACACTAATTTTTCAGTAAAAATGCCATATCTTTGTTAAAATACAGTATTAAGCAATGAAATCTGCCATATAAGTGTATTTTCATCCAAGGAATCAGAATATGCCACTGAAACTCTCCAGAAATTAATGGTTTCTAAGTAATCTGCAGTAAATGCACATAAATCTGCTGCAATACCTTAAAAAATACCATGTATCCATTAAAAATATAAGAAGTTAGAGAACTCAAAGTTGAATTGTAATACATTTTATGTACAAGAAACTGAAATCTAGTACTAGGACTGTCTTAAAATGAATACATTACAAGATTTTCAAAATAATTTGCATAAATTATAGATTCTTCAATTCTATTTCTATTGCAAGATTTCTAAAAAAAAAAAAAGGCTTAACTTTTATAATTATTGGCCTATTTTGAAAATGTTAAAGCTTAGATGTTGAACATCAAATTACTTTTACATATGCAAACCATAGGTAACGGGACTACTTTCAGTCTTTCATGTACTTTACTAAGATTGACGTTTTTTTGACATTTTCATTTTTCTAATTGCTCAATTCAATAAGTTCACTCAGTAAAATAGAAACACACAATTTTAATTTATATTATTTACAACTACATGACACTTTGTAGTGAAAATTTCAGGGTCATTCCATAAAAAATTGTTTTCGTATCATTATAGATTAACACTTTGCGCTCAATCCTCTCTCCCCAATATGAGATTCTACTTTTTTAAGCGAATACATGTGAACACCCTGAAAAACTTGACGGAAAGAAAAAAAAAACAATAATTATTTTAGAATTTAGAGTGGCGGATCAGTTTCCCATATCAATTTAAAGTAAAATAACCCCCTATTTCTGGGCCATTCTGGCGTTTTAGGGCAATTAACCATTTTTTTTTCTATGGGTGATAAATCATGTTCGATTTGAGGGGGATGTAGGGTTAGTGGTAAGGTTATGGGAAGGTTTGGGGGGAGTTGCCACTCGAACCTAGGGTTAGTGGTAAGGTAAGTAATTATGATTTTTATTTTACTAACTTTTCAGAAAGAAAAAATATTTAAAATATTGGGGGAAGGGGTCTAACTGCCCTATAAGGCTAGAATGACCCGAAAATGGGGGATCATTTCCCATTAAATTTATATGTGAAACTGATCCCTCCACTCTAAATTAATTTTTTATTTGTTGTTTCTTTTTTTTTTTCAACAAGTTTTTTAGGGTGTTCACACGTAATCGTCTAAAAAAAAAAAAAAAGTAGAATCTTATTTTTTTTTAATTGCCAGCTAGAAAGTCATTTCTGACTACAATTAACATTCGAAAGTCAAGTAAACCTAAGACGAACAGTGGCAATATCTTATAAAAGAACCACAAAGCAACAACTTTTTAATAGTCAATTTATTTGAACGCCAAGAAAATAACAAAACTGATAATAGAATAGCTCTAACTAAACATTTAAGGACATTTTCGATAATCCTATTCTCAATTTTTTAAATTCGTTCAAGAATGCAAATTAACAAAAATCGCCAGTTTTGTTTACAATACAGCCTATGACTGATACTATAACTATTACCACTGATACTATCAACGAAACAGTCAAATTCGCTGAAATGGAAATAATATTTTTTCACGTAGGGTAATTAAATATTGCTACTATGAAAAAAATAAAACATACAATTAAAATTTTAATACATAAAATAGGTTAAAGGATTGATTTACTTATCAGCTGGGGTACAAAATATATTCTTAAGAAAATGCTCAATACTCGTCATGTTGAAGTGTTCTCTTGAACATAACAAAAAAGGATTCGGTCAGTTTTTTGTTTTTTTTGTACCCTCACCATTATTAAGAGCTTTATCTCTCTTAATTTGTCTTCAAATTTCATGACAGACATTCCTCACATAACAAACTTTTAAAAACACCCCCGTTCGTCACAAAAGTTGCAAAAATGACCTGTTAGCGGTGTTAACATTTTTATTACTTTACTTGCTTAAAACTCTTAAAATATAACATATAGATTATTATTTATTCATTCATGACAAAGTATATTCATTTCCGAACAAAATGGTGGAATTTTGAGGACTTAAAGTGCTTTGGTTTTTAAAATATGACTATTTAAGTAAAACCCCCTTGAAATCTGTGCTCATCCAAAGAGTTTTTATGATTGGTGGATATTGCTAGTTGTAAAGGAAAGTATCCTGTGTCAAAAAGGTTGTCTGTTATTACGTTGTTCTTTACGGTATAAGTTGAGAGAGTACACTGTGTAAAAGAGTTCCAATGAAGAGTATGTTTTATAAGAATTTATCAAACAGAAATTGAAATATATTACAAATGAAAAAAAAATTATATAAAAGGGAAAATGACGAATGTCAATAACATTTCATGAATGTAACAACAAATATTAAATAATAGTTAACTAATAAAATATCGAGAAGGAAAATGGGGAGGCAAATAATAATTAATAAAATGTCCCTTTTCGAAACCAACATGCACGCATCAGAAAGTTTCATTGGCAGGACGAGAGCAGGCTCAAGGCATTTCCACGAATAGTAGCGATGGAAAGCCAAGTCAATTCACGATGGTTCGCGGTGTGGTGCGTCATTAACAGACCAAGGCTGTCGAGGAAGTCGCGCATGGCGGGGCTTATCACTCCACTCGTCTGTTGTTTTTTGTTTTGTTTCTTAAAGAAACCCTCCTTTTCTGTTTTTGTTCTTCATTTTACTCAAACCATAAAACTGTTCATTATCATCTTCAATACAACTTAGAAAGGTCTCTAAGCTCAGAATTTGTCTCGATGCAACCGTAAATTGCGAGTTGACATCTGCAGACAAAGTCCTACTAGTTTGAAACAAGAGTTTAGCATGCATCCATAGATCTCTATATTCGTTTATCCATTTGTTCCTCATTCTGTCACACTTAAGTTTTAAATCTTATTTTCATCGTAAACACGCAGATTGAAGAAACGAAACTGAAGAAACTTTCTTTGTCAACTTCCTTTTTTGTTTTAATGTTAATTAACTCAGCTCTTCTTTAACTTTTTATTAAATTTCTGGTGCTTCTGCTGTTTTGCCCCGACATGTTATTCCTCTCTTTAAAAAAATAGCTAAAGAAATGTATAAACTTTGTTATGTACTTATGTGGTAGCTAAAAAGAAGACTGTCCACCAAAAATTATGCAAATTCATTCAGTATTTATTAGATTAAATTTTATCATTCGGTAGCCATTTTTGTTAAACCAGTAAACAAAATTTGAGTTATCTCCCTTGTCTATTTCATAAGTGAAAATGTTTAACAAAACATAAGATCGTTTTTTTCTTCTTTTTCTTATAATTTAATAAATAGTGAATAAATTTGCGTATTTTTTTCTGTACAATCTTATTTTCAGCTAACACACAAGTGCATAACAAAGTTTATACATTTCTTTAAATATTTTAATGTCAGGGCGAAACAGCAGAAGCACCAAATTTCTTTTTCTTTAATATCAAATAATATTTTTCTATTTTTTTTTTTAGATTTATTGTATTTATGTTTTCATTTAAACTATTTTCTTTCTTTTTTTTTCTTTCTTTGCTTGTGTAGTTGATTTGTTTTTTATGGAAATCGCTCCAGACACGGCATGAAGCCACTTTATGTAAGGAGCTAAAAAATAAATTACCACTTCAAGGTCAAAAACTAGCCAACGATAAGTGTTAGATGGATAGATTCCGATCCAGAAAACAGCAATTCTTCCCCCTTTGTCAAAAGCATACTCATTAAATGTGAGGACTAAAGGACAAAATAAAAAAAGTGAGAGTTACGAAGCTGCTGAAAGTTAACCCAACGTCTACTTTCTATTCTTCCATAAGACAGCAAATGGGACCTACAGAAAGGCAAATGGCGACCAGCTTTTACCGACTTAAACTTAGATGGACAAACCGACAAAGGGCTACAAGTTTTTAACAAATAGGACCTTCAATGAACACCGGTTATCACAATGGGGAGCAAACTTACAATGGAAACAGAGAAAAACTGAGCCGCAAGCTAGTCACAAAACTAATTGAATAGGTTAAATACGCCTGCTTATATCAAGCTAAATATGTCACTGATTGGTCAGCAAAATGAATCATTTGCAATAACGGACATGGCTCACTTTGCTGTCCCAGATGTCAGTCTAGAATTGCTTATTACGCATAGCCATGGTCCTTTTTCCACCGCAGACAAATCAGCATCATCATCATATTCGGTTTAACGTCCGTTTTACATGCTGCTATGCATCAGATGGCTTTAAGAAATTGACTTCCAAACTAACCTATCTCTGGCCAGGTCTTTATTTATCCCTCTGTCTCTCAAGTCAATTTGTATTACTTCCTCGCATGTTTTCCTTGGTCTTCCCGTATGAACTGGACCTGCTACCTTAACTGTTCTACATCTACTAACCTAAGAACTCTCATCTATTTTTTCAACATGGTCATTCCATCGAAGTCTACTGTTCGGTATACATCTCCCTATACTGTCCAGATTTAATCTTCCTATTAAGTTATCAGAACTAAACCTGTCTTTTTGTCCGACTCACATAACACATCTATCATTTCTCTCTATGTAACACATGTCCTCAACCCTCACTCACCAGGTGATTGCAGAAATTCCCTGAACTTATTCCATCCACTCCTAACTCTTGCAATAGCACCTGCTCCACCCTGTGTTTCAATCAATCGACCGTTATCATTAGAGGTAGAGTAATTAATGGTTGTGTTTTGTTTGTTTCTTTCTTCTTAAAACTAATGTTTGGATTCATTCTTTTTGCACTGCTTTTAGCCAACCAGTTGATTGTATTCCTGGACATTTTTTCTTGATTAAAAGTTTCTACAGATGCTCGGCCAACAAATGAGGTCCTTAAAGTCTAACAAGTGGGCAGATTCCTTAAAATCACCAAATTGCGTAGTGTTATTATTCTTTGACTATATTTGAACTTTGCTAGTTGTACTTACCCATTTTTCATTTCGTCAAAGTCAAGATCAAGGAAAAGGTGAAAGTCACACTTTTAGCCATAACATTGGTTCTGTTCATCATAGAGACTCACTACTTGGCCCATATTGTAGTCAATGAAGTCCCGCATTTTATATTACTTTGATTTTTGATCTTGAATAGTTTGGTCATAGTCAAAATTTTCAAGGAATTTCAACTTCCGAATTTTCCAAATTTGATGTATGGATCTGATGCGCTTTGATAACAGTAACCACCATGCAAAATTTCAGCCTGATCAGATAAACAGTTTTTAAATTATCAACGTTTTTATGAAATAACTTTGAGAATATTTAATAAAATATGGAGAAGTAAGGCCCAGATAAGACTTTGTTCCATCCTTATGTTGTCACACTGGCACCGAAAAAAGAATGGCTTACCTCAAGGTAGTGTGCTGGCTCAATTACTGTACAACATCTACACTAATGACCAATCAATGAACCAGAACGGTTCATCTATGCTGACACCCTTTGTGTAAAATCCCATGAAATTACGTTTGAATTAGAAGAAACAAACCTCAACTCAGCCTTAGATGAGCTACTCCTCTACTACGAGAGTAACCACTTGCATGCAAACCCTGCAAAAACTCAAGTCTGCTCGTTTCATCTCAGGAACCGGGAGGTTAATCGACCCCTAAACATCACATGGTCTGGAATAGAACTTGGGAATCGCACTCACCATGTCTACCTTGGCATAAATCTGGACCACACCCTCTCATTCAGGAAACATGTAAAGAAGACAAAAATGAAAGTCAGCCCCCGGAACAACATCGTACGGAAACTAATAAACTCCAAGCGGGGAGCTACAGCACATACACTAAGATGTACTGCCTTAACCCTGTGCTATTCCTCTGCGGCGTATGCTTGTCCTGTTTGGGAGAGATCAACGCATGCCAAAAAACTAGACTCAACATTGAACAACATCTGCTGCTTAATCACTGGCTGCCTGAAGCCTATCAACCTGAACAACCTGCATCTCTTCACTGGCATTGCCGCTTCAGATGTGAGATGGGAAGTTGTCAGCCAAGTAGAGATCACAAAGGCTATCAGTGATCAACGCCATCTCCTCCATGGTCCAATGGTCCAACGACTCAAGTCAAGGAGAAGCTTCCTCAGCCATGTCGAACCCTTAACAACCTCTGAGGAAGAGACCAAACTACAGTTGTGGATCAGACGGCTGGAGAATGGCCACGGCCACCCTCCTACTGACATGGGAATCACCCCTTCTGAGGCCCTTTCCTCCCAGTTCAGAGGCACCCTGGCTTCAGTGGAAAACACTCAACCGTCTGAGAACAGGAATGGGGCTATTAAAAGTTTCTATGAGTAGATAGGGCTACAAAACTGATCCAACAATCTGTGAACGTAGAGAGGAGGACCATAAGATGCAACACTGCCTTGTCTGCCCTCTACTGCCCAACCTGTACAGCTTGAAAGATCTTACAGAGTACAAGAATAATGCAAAGGACTGCGTAAAAAAGTGGGAAACTGTCGTATGACCACATGACACTTCAAAAACACGCAAAGAACGTTGTCACACGGAGATATAGTCTTACAACTAACATGTTCTTGTTTAACTATGTTTTTAACTGTTTTTTTATCAAATTCTTTTTTTTATTTAAATATCATTTTGAAAGTTAAATTCAATTATTATGGTATCATTTGTCATTAGTTATTAATTGAACCAAATTGTTATAAAACAATAACTAATTTTAAGGTAATGTTGTTTTAATCTATTTATAAAATGCTTGAAAATAAAATATCATTCGCCCCTTTTCATTCTCTCTCTCTCTCTCTGCCCCTTTCTCTTCTCTCACACTCTTTATCTCTCTCTGTCTTACAAGCATTTTTAGCCTTCAGTGATCTTACTCTCCAGAACTATTTCTAAAATATCATTCTCTCTTTCTTATTTACCCCCTCTATATCTCTCTCTCTCTCCATCTCTCCATCTCCATGTCTGCTGACCTTTGTCGAATATGGCTTAGTGAAACAGCTTTTAAAACTTTCATTCTTTTAATACATGAGGATTTACTAAGAATTTTAAATGACTTTTATTCCAAATTCCTTAGAATTTCAAAGCGTCACTAAGTAATTCAATCTTTCTTCCCAACTATAAACGAAAGATTAAAATGGTTGACTTGTTTATGAAGAAACAGAAATGCATTGCAGTGGATTTCATTATGTAATTGAATTATTTTTTAATAGGTTCATTTAAAATTTCATTTTATGCTACTGTATTTTTGTTTTCAATAAATAATCAAATCAATAGTAAATAAAAATATAATCCAATATGTACTTATCAAAGTTATGTTGGTGCGAGAAATACAAACACACACGTGAAGTTGTCTCATAATTTTATTAATATAGAGATTCTACTGAGGATGATGGCCTCCTTTAATTTTACAACACATGATCAGCAATACTGGATGTCATCCTTTCTCCTCAAATTGTTTTTTGATTTTCTTTCAAGGTTATCATTAAGAGATAGCCAATTACTCTTTTGTATTCGTAGCTACAACTGATAACTCAATTAATATTCATTTCGTTTTAGAGATGCTACCAGATCAGGCTGCCTGAAAATACTGGCTTCCTGATCCAAAATTCACCAAACATTAATGTTATTGTTTTTTTTTTCCTTTCCCTTTGCAAAATTCAGTCATGTTCTGGAAAGCCAAAAACAAAAGCAACATTTTTCCTTTACAAAACAACCTAACAAAACACCATCAATAAATACTTGAACATTTAAAGAACTTGAAGCATAAAAATGATTCGGATTCGACATTAAATAACCCGAAAAGGGTTGATATGCCGTAAAACAAAACAACCAATTTTGTTTTAGACTAAATGGTTTAAAATAATTATGCCAGTCATACTCAGCTTTGAAGGTTTAAAACAGTAGTCGAAGTGTAAATGCTGCGTTCTTAACCTTGTGTCATACATGCAGCAATTAAGTTGCTATAATCATTTCAGAAACGATAAACGTTAATAATAGTTATTCATCCATTCAATTCAAAATTCCCTGAAGGTTTCTGAACATGAGAAACACGCAAAGGAAAAATATACAGAAGCGGAAATGTAATAATAAAATGATAAAAAGATGAGGATAATATAAATCATTCAATTTCACTAATTCTATCGGCTGTTTTATTGAGCAAAGGGCAGTAACTCTTTCCACACAGTTTATTTAAAAATACATTTTGTCTGGATTTTGTAGATTTTAAAGCCCTAAATATTTATTAAACAAATACTCATTTACACTAAAATTGTTTTTTTTAGAGTTTTAATGGTGAAATAGACATTTTTGTTAGTCCATATTCATATTACGACATTCTTACAAAGACGATTCAGCATATTACATTACTTGTAGACAAGTCTGCTCCACAGCTTTCGACACCATGTTTGTTTGCCTCCCTATGAGGATAATGTTAGACACAAGGCCGGTTTTTAATGTAGGGGGATATCCAGCTCCCCAGAAAAAGGCACTCTGGATGGGACAAAAATTTTAATTTCCACAGTCGAGAAGGATTTCTTGAAGGAGAAGGACAGATACTACACTTTGATCCTAACAGAAATTAGGAACTCACGGTTTTAGGAAAATCTATAATAATGTGATGAACAATAGTCAATTAACAATTCCACGACTATCCGACCACCATGAAGTCACTTCAACAGCAACGGACAAGGCTGAATTGCTTGCCTAGGGGTTTGCCTTAAACTGCACCTTGGTCTCCACAAACTATTCCCTCCCTAATTTTCTATTACGAACGGAAACTGCACTAGATGATCTGATAATCACCCGTTCCCATGTCTCGTGTCCAGGCTATCATAAAAATTGTGACACCTCCAAAGCATGTGGACTAGACCTTATCCCTGCTATGATAATAAAGAGATTGCTGACTGCTGAGCTGGCCACTGTCCTCTCCAAACTCAATAACAAATACCTTGATTACCTGATAGCTGAAAAATTGCCTCTGTGGTACCAGTTTTCAAAAACTCTAGTGAAAGAACGGAACTGCAAAATTATTGTCCTATCAGTCTCCTCTCGCTCTTTGCTAAAATCTTTGAATCATTAATCAATCTAGAGATAGTTCACCACCCCGAAAATGCTAAACTTCTCTCTGACCAACAGTAGGGATTTAAGCTATCCCGTTCTACTGCAAATATCCTAACAGTAATCTCCGAATATATATACCACACGCTGGATAAGTTAGTTGAAACTAGGGCGGTAACGCTAGATATCTCCGAGGCCTTTGACAAGGTCTGGCATGAAGGCCTTCTCAGGAAAATCAACTCGTACGCTATTACTGGACAAATATTTAATATAATCAGGTCATACTCGATGGCCGTACATTCAAACTACACCACATCAATGTGGGTGGGCCCCAGGAGTCGATACTTGGATCTATATTATTCTTGATCTTCATAAACACTACATACTATTCTCAGCATGAGGGCAAATCGAATTCCCACACAAGCAAGGCAATGGCTGAATCTTTGAAAAATGACCACAAGTCTGTAGTAGAATAAGACCAAAAATACATGGTCACATTTAATGCTAGCAAAACAAAGTTCCTTTACTTTAATAACTATAAGAAACCTGTCTAACCACCGATTGTCATGACCGATAGCATCCTTCCTGAAGAGTCTAACGGTTTAACTACTTGGCCTGACATTCTCAGACAACATGAAGTGGAATCAGTACATATAAGATACTGCCGCAAAGAAGGTAAGCTCCCTCTACCAGGCTAGAAAACTTCTCACACATGCAAGTATCCTATATCTCTATAAAGCCACTGGAGTATTGTTGCAACATCTGGGCTGGTGTACTAACCACTAGTCTCTCTCTCTCTTGGACCGGGCCCAAAGAAGAACTTCTAACCTAATAGGTCCCGCACTGTCTGCCAAGCACCACCCTCTGTTGCATCTCTGTGCTTGTTTTACAAGTACTTCCATCGTGAACTTACTACTTTTACTCCCTTAACATAAATATCCTTGACCCACCCAACTAGCAGCAAAATTACACCCCTTCTCTGTAGAGGTCCTTAAATGCCAAAAGATTTTCTACTCTAATAGATACTTTTCTCGTACTGCTTGCCTTTGGAACTCCCTTCCTGCTCCCTGTTTCCCTGACCATACCAACATGCAGAAATTTAAATATAATATCAACAAGCATCTTGCTGCCCTACTCCCCACCCAGATTGACCCCCTATAAATCTGGCCGCTATCACAGTAGCCCCTTATGCAATATGCCTTGTTTGGGGTGAACAAAAAAAGCAAGTCTTTCAAATGACCAACGTTTATGGATTTGATCTATACAGGAATTGCTTACCATTTGGTCATAGGCTCGATAGGTACAGCGGAGTTCTGATGTAAAAGCATCCCACATATGAACAGGTGTGTCTTTTGATGTGCTTACCAAGCTGGGGAAGAGATAGAAAGACGATGCAGATCAAGAAATGCATTTCAAAGATTGGAAGCATTTGGGGAGTGCATGTTATATAGTAGCAAATGAATAATATTATATAGCATTCTAATGAGTACTATGTTATATAGCTTTTTATGAGTACTATGTTATATAGCTATTTACGAATACTATGTTATATAGCTTTTTACAAATACTATGTTGTATAGATATGAAATGAGTACATTATAGGTTATCTAATGAGTAGTTATATATTTTCTACTAAGTATTGTTATATAGTCACGTTTGTACTATGGTGTATAGTCATCTAATGAGTACTATGTCATATGGTCGCATCTAATGAGTACTATGTCATATGGTCGCATCTAATGAGTACTATGTCATATGGTCGCATCTAATGAGTACTATGCCATATGGTCGCATCTAATGAGTACTATGTCATATGGTCGCATCTAATGAGTACTATTGTCATATGGTCACATCTAATGAGTACTATGTCATATGGTCACATCTAATGAGTACTATGTCATATGGTCACGTCTAATGAGTACTATGTCATATGGTCACGTCTAATGAGTACTATGTCATATGGTCACGTCTAATGAGTACTATGTCATATGGTCACGTCTAATGAGTACTATGTCATATGGTCACGTCTAATGAGTACTATGTCATATGGTCACATC
Organism: Sepiola atlantica; assembly: GCA_963556195.1. Lineage (NCBI taxonomy): Eukaryota > Metazoa > Mollusca > Cephalopoda > Sepiida > Sepiolidae > Sepiola > Sepiola atlantica. The sequence goes on along the minus strand of OY744516.1, from coordinate 24,287,928 downwards.
TAATGAGTACTGTGTCATATTATTCTTATTACTATGTTTTATAGTCATTTAACAAGCACTATGTTTTATATGGCAATAAAATAAAAACTGGTTGACATTCATGACTGAAACTGGGTAGACAAGTAAGACATAAACTGAAGTTTAAAGTTTATTTGTACTTAATATGGTTAGATTGCAAAAAGAATTGTGAATTTTATTAACGATTCCATGGTAGAATTTGGAATTTTTAAACCTCAAAATTTGAATACATGAAAACTGACTTTTCTAAAGTTCTTCTAATGGACGAATCTCAACTGACATTTGATCGACCTGATAGATAGAACAAAGAATAAAGTGTGTATTTATGTATGACAATGCTCCAACTCTTGTATCTAAGGTAACTGATACATTTTTTTTAATGTGAAAGATTAACGGGGATATGGATAATGGAATGACCACCATCAATTGATGGTAGTCATTCCATTATGCATGTATGAATTCGATCAAAACATTTGTGAGAATTCAAAGTAATTAAAATGCATTCTTTATTTGGTGAAGTGACTTGTTGTCACTTGCAGTGATAACAGCAGAATTTTATCTGAAAGAAAAGTGTCTTATTTTTCAAATGGATTTTGTAGAAAATCAAATTGTTTCCGTTGAAGTTAAAATTAAAATACAACGTATTCATTGAATTTTGGTTACAAATGTTTGTGTCTAAAAATGTTAAAAGTACAAAAAAAAACATCTGCTAGATATTATTTTTAAATTCAAAAATTGATTCAATATATATAAAGTTTGCTTTGAATCCAACTATATGTTTGAAATTGAGAAAAGAAAAATGAAATGAGAAAAACCAAAGTATACTTATGTTTCGGAATTTTTGAGATGATGATTAATAATTTGTATATTGGGATTATTTGGACTGCTCTTCTCATCTCAGATGTTATTCTCACAACGTTTCAGCCAATGTAACCTGCAACCTTCTTCAGGTTTGTCTTGTTGAATTCTGGAATCTGTACGGAATTTTAAATGGAACTCTTTATTTAATCCATGGGGTGAGCTTGCTCTCGTTCTGTCAGCCATGACCGGGTATAAGTCTTTAGTAATTTAGAATTGTATTACTACTATCACCCATACTGAGGATTGAACCTTCAACCTCCAGAAGACTGTCACTTAGACCTGATTATTGCTTTGCACTTTTATCTGTTGCATTAGGGGTGTTTTCTGATGAAACGAAAGCAAGGGGTTACAGTTGGCAAATTCATGGCTCTACTGACAGAAAGACGAGTGAAAGTTAACGAGCATGAGGACTGTATTCTTGGTTGCTGCAAGAACTAGAGGTGTTGACAGTAATTTCTGTTATCAATGCAGAAGATAAAGATGGCCACGTATTAAGACCCTCTACTCAAGAACTCTAACAACTAACATATTATCAAGCTAACATATTATCAAACTAACAAACCCTACCTAGAACAAGAATATTCATTATAGCCAACAAAAATGAAAAATTGTTATTAATCATAAAAAATTCTAAAAAGATCAATTTTCATACATTTTTTTTTAATGTTTGTAGTTTTTCAGTGTTTTTTTAAATAATTTTAGCTTTTAATTCGCAGCATTCAAATAGAACAATGACGTTTCTAAACTTTGTAGTGAACAACAATAAAATTATTTATTTTTTAATGGCCTAATGCATTTGTTTTATTGAGTAAATATTAAATTAAAAGATTCAATTATGTTTCGAAATTTTTGAGATGAGGATTGATAATTTGGATTATTCAGACTACTGTTCTCATCTTTGATGTTATTCTCACAATGTTTCAGTTGTAATGGATTAAAGTGCTAAGTAATAATCAGTTCTAAGTAACACTCTTCTATAGGTTGAAAGTTCAATCCTCAGTACAGGCGATACTAAGAATACAATTACAAATAACTTAAGACTTCTACCCGGTCATGGCTGACAGAACAAGAACAAACTACACACATGGATTAAATAAAGGGTTTTGTTTGAAATTTTGTACAGAATCACGAGTTGGACAAAGTGGACCTGAAGAAGGTGAGAGGTTACATCGACCAAAACGTTGTGAGAATAACATTCAAGATGAGAACAGTAGTCTGAATAATCCAAAAGAATTCAAATTATTTAACATATGTAAAACGGGGCGGGAGCAATATTGGAATAGCAATGCTGGCTCTTCCATTCATTTCTATCATATTGTAAAATGTGTTCAATTTAACTATTTAACTAAAGAAAATAGATAATACAATTAAAATCATTTCTTCTTTTTTTATTGTTTTGTCCGTTATTTACTCATGGAATTATTTTAATGTGTATAACAATTAGAAACCATTAATTCTCGTTAACTGATTCATTAAAATTAGTTTTAGAAAATCAATGATTTTATTGCGAAGGATTAATCTCATTAGTGGCTTGTCAAGCTTCTTCCTAGCATTGTTCTTAGATATATATATACACACTTTGCTACTCTGAATCTAATTACCCATATCGCATAGCCAGTATCACTACATCTCCCTGAAACGTAAAGGTGTTATGCCCCTAGTAGATCTTATACTTTTTCTGATGGTTTCATTTTTGGCATTTTCTTCTTTTACCTCCATATTATTTCCTCTCTTTTTTTCTTATTATTCTTTGTCTCTATTTCCTTCTTTATTCTCTCTGTCTTTATTTTTGAATAATTAAATTTAGTGTCCATTAGTCTTATTAATAAATACATTATTGAACATCCTTGCGATAAAAAAATTCACTATTGGTTTCTTTGCCATAATTGATTTTAACCTATCAAAAGCTTTTTCTTGTTCCTCTGACCAGATGAATTCAATATTTTTTTTTTTTAAATTTGCAAATGGTTCAATCAGGTCCGTTTATTTTGGTAAACATCGCCTGTAGAAATTTACCAGTCTCAAAAAAGATTCAAGTTCTTTTTAATTTGTAGGTATGTATATTTTTAGTATTTTTTCTATTAAGGCTTCGTCTGGTGATATACCTTCTTTTGAAATTCGCTAATCTAAAAATGATATTTTACTTCATTTGTTTACACATTTCTTTTCATTTATTGTTATCCCAACATCTCTTAATTTATTGAAGATAATGTCCGTTTTCTTTTTTAATTCGTTTTCATTTCATTTTTATTAGTAACTTCTATGCATATATTGTCTTGTAACATCTCTGAGATAACAACAGAAGCTGAAGAGAGCCGGATGGCTAAGTCCTTCTGTGCTTGAAACCGACGGTACGAATGTTGTACTAATTTTTCTGTACCAAAATAAATATATATATATATATATAGATTTGGATTTTTCACTTAGAAAAAAGATTATTCAGTGAAGACCGGGGTTAGTCCAATAAAAACAAGCTTGATGATACTCGATTACAGGGTACAGAGCATTTATATGTGATTTTTTGAAAGCTTACCAAAGCATTCCGTTCAGGAGCCCAATCAACACAAATAAATAAATTTTGAATGAAAAAATTATTTATTTATCATTTTTCAAATTAAAGAGTTTTTTACCTACACGTGTTTCACTACCAAGCAGGTACTTGCTTGGCAGATCATCAGGGAAAATTAAGTACCTTGAATAAGAATTACAACAACCGGCAATACACAATGTGCTGTTGCTTTCATTGAGGTCACTTAAGAAGTGAAGAAAAAAAACTTCTTAAGTGACCTCAATGAAAGCAACAGCACATTGTGTATTGCCGGTTGTTGTAATTCTTATTCAAGGCACTTAATTTTCCCTGATGATCTGCCAAGCATGGACCTGCTTGGTAGTGAAACACGTGTAGGTAAAAAACTCTTTAATTTGAAAAATGATAAATAAATAATTTTTTAATGAAAAAATCTTTTGTGGTGTTGATTAGGCTCCTGAACGGAATGCTTTGGTAAGCTTTCAAAAAATCACATATATATATATACTAGCAAACATATGCTCCCTCTGGTCGCTAGCCTGGGATGAATGGATCATGATGAACAAACATATACTACGCTGACCCCCAAAGGAGGAGGTAACGACAGAGTAAGGTATTATGACGAACGCCCTCCCCTACTCCCAAAAAGGAGGAGTTAATACATGGGAGGATGATATCGTGACAAAAGAACAGATACTATACTACCCACCCCCATTAAAAGATAATACCATAATAGATTAAATCAATTTTGTTTCATCCATTTAAAAATGTCTAGCAATAAAAAAATTATTTTTATTGTTCCTTGGTCTTTTTGCTAAGATCAAAGTGTAGTATCTGTTCTCAGCATCCTGACGACATCAGACATTTTTCTACCGACGACAATATTGCTTATATAGAAGAAAATATGACAATGCAAAATTACAACTGTATATTACAGAATATTAATCTATTAGGAGCTGTTTATAAAATAAATATGCAAATTAAGACGACCTAAAACTGTTTGTGGGCATTTGAAGTCTACTATATGTAGCATTTCTAAATAAATAAGCACAACCTGTTACCCCACCTAATAAACCGGTATCGTCCGGACCTTCGGGTCTGGATTTACGCCGGTCTATTGGTTGTCGGTCCTGTGCAGTTCTAGGAGGTGCACCCTCCCAGGCTTTGCCTCCCCTCTTTGGGGAGGAGTAAGTTTATTACTTACTGCCTGAGGCGCCCCTACCGGGGAATGCCGACGGGGCTGCCCAGGCAATTTTTAAACAGCCAGAGTGCTCAAATTCTCGAGCGCTGGTTCTTTCCCACTTTCCCGACCTTGTGTCACATCTTGCCTTGTGGGAGGAAGATAAATAGAAGCACAACCTGTTTTGATGCTCAAATAGGATAGATGAAAAAAACTTTTGCATTTATTCATTATATATATATATATATATATATATATATATATATATATATATATATATATATATATATATATATATGTGTATATATGTATATATGAGAAAGGAAGGATCAGAGTAATCCAACATAATGGGAAATGAAAATGGAAAAACGTTTTTTTTTCATTTCCCATCTATATATATATATATATATATATATATATATGTATATATATATACACACACACTTTTTCTACTCTGATGCTAATAAGGCATATCGAATAGCCAGTATCCCTACAATTAGCCATAATCCTAACTGATACCATTCACTCTGTTAATCAAAATTTTGTTGTATATATGAATTGAATTGGGTAATAACTTTACCACTGTCAACCAAGGGAAGTGTCTATCAGGCATATGCACACAGTGTGATGATGTATGGAAGTGAAAACCTGGCCAGTGAAGATTGAGGATATGCATTGCATGCAGGGAAATAATATGAGAATGATATGATGGATGTGTAATGCGAGTCTTAAAAACAAGCTTAGATCTGATGACCTCAGAGAAAGATTAAATCTGGACAGTATAGGGAGATGTGTGCAGAGCAAGAGACTCCAATGGTATGACCATGTTGAAAGAATGGATGAAAGCTGTTGGGTTAGTAGATGTAGAACAGTAGAGGTAGCAGGGTCAGTCCACAGATAAAGGCCAAGGAAAACATGAGAGGAAGTTTATAAGAATGGACTTGAAAGAAAGAGGGATAAATAAAGACCTGGTCAGAGATCGGTTAGTTTAGAAGTCAAGTTCTAAAAGCTGGTCAATGCATGCCAGTATGTAAAACGGACGTTAAACCGATGATGATGCATAAAAATATAACCAAACAGTTAGAAATTCTTAATACTTATAACTGATTAATGAGAATAAGTTTTGTAAAATCAATATGTTAACTAGCGATACCATTCATGCTGTGAACCACAATTTTGTTGCATATATTAATTGAATTGTGTATTAAAGTAAAGTAGGTCAACAATGTAAATAATATAAGATAGTATTTGTTGATGATTGACATTTTTAAACTAAAATCATCAGAAATACGAGCTAAAAAACTTTAGGTAAATTGTAACGGAATTTTGGTTAAGGATAGACGCATAATATCCATTATAACAAGATATGAACAATTTTACAATATTTCTTTCTTGACTCAAATTTCAAAGTTAAATTCCTCACCTGCCATGACGGTGACTTCAAAACAATACCAAATTATTATTTATGACGACATAATTTATTTTCCATACTAAAACCAACTCATGAATTATAAAAAGATTAACCAAGAAAATGTATTCATAACTGATTTCTAAACTCCTACTAATTATTTCTTAACATTCATCGCACATCCTCATACGATTCTAAACTACTCTTTACTTACCAGCATGTTTCTGGCATAGAAGAAGACATACCCGGATACCAGCAATAATCATAGATTGTTCCACATTCTTGCATTTTCAGAACAGATTGCTGGAAGATAAAAGTTAAAAGTTAGATCACATTCATAAAAAGAAACACCAAAACATTGTGTTTCGGAAGTTTTTAAACAGGGATTTATAACTTGTGTACTATTTGGATGATTCATATTACATTGTTTCAGCTAATGTAACCTCCAATCTTCTTCGGGTGAATCTTGCCGAACTTGGGAATCTTTGTCGAATTCAGAAACTTGTACAAAATTTTGAACTGAACTCTTTATTTAATCCACAGAGGTAAATTGTTCACGTTCCGTCTGTCATGACTTGGTAGCAGTGTTTATTTTTTTTTTATTCTTAGATATGAGAAATTCTTGAGTTTCCATCGAACCATGAAAATCTAGAAATTGCAGAAGCAGTATCCGGTCCAACTATAACAATTGAGAAAGAAATGGTACCAGAAGCTGTGAGTAAGATGAAGAAAGATAAGGGTGCAAGATCCTCAAGCGTTGTTGCAGAAATGTTAAAGGCTGCAGGGGAAACAGACTTGACCAATCAGATCATAAAAGAAGAGGTTATCCCGAAAGACTGAAAATTTAGTACAATTTTGAATTGTTACAAGAGTAAAGAGGAAGCACTTGATAGAGGTATTAATTACAAAGGCTTAAAGTTGATGGATCAGATCCTGAAAGTGATTAAGAGAATAATTGAGCAGCAAATAAGAAGTCAGATAAGCATAAATGAAATTGTTTTATGCGTGGACAAAGTACCACTGGTGTTATATTTATCCGGAGACAAATGCAAGAGAAGTATTTTAATAAGAAGAACCTGTATTTTGCTTTTGTGGATCTAGAAAAAGCTTTTAATAGAGTACCAAGAGATGTTGTCTGGTGGGCTTTGTGTGAACTAGGGGCAAATGAATGGTTGGTGAAGGTTGTTCAAGCAATGTACAGAAATGCTCAATTTGATGTAAGAATTAACAGCACATTCAGTGACAGCTTCAACGTTAAAGTAGGAGTACATCAGGATTCTATACTTTTCATTTGTCTTAGAAGCATTGTCTGGGGAGTTTCGTACGGATTGTCCCGAAGAGATGCTTTATGCTAATGATTTAGTACTTGCCTGTGAAACAATGGAAGGTCTACTTGTTAAAGACTTGGAGGAATGTTATAGAAAGTAAAGGTTTGAAAGTGAATGTTACGAAGACCAAAGTGGTGATCAGTAGTTGTAGTGTTGGAAAGCTCCCAAAAGAGGACCGTTCCCCTGTTCAGTTTGTGGAAAAGGGAGTCGGATGCAATTCAATCTTTTGTGGTACTTGTAAGCATTGGGTACACAAGAAGTGCCGTGGAATTACTGGTAGGTTGAGATAGGATAACCAGTTTATATGCAAGTAGTGTAAGACAATAGTAATGGATAAGAATTCAGATGTGGACAAAGTATATTTAGATGGTGAAACTATTGAGGTTGTCGAAAAATTTTGTTTACCTTGGTGATACTATTGGAGCACAGGGTGGAGCAGGTGCTAGTGTGATTGCACGAGTTGTGAGTAGATGGAGTAAGTTTAGGGAACTTCTGCCTTTACTAACAAGCAGAGCATGACCACTGTTGACCAAGCGAAGAGTTTATCAGGCATGTTTACGCAGTGTGATGATATATGGAAATGAAAACCTGGCCAGTGAGGATTGAGGACATGTGTTGCATGGAGAGAAATGATATGAGAATAATACGATGGATGTGTAATGTGTAAGACAGGCTTAGTTTCTGATGCTCTCAGAGGAAGATTATATCTTGACAGTATAGGTAGATCTGTGTAGAACAGGAGACTTTGATGGTATGGCCACGTTGAAAGAATGGATGAGAGTTATTGGGTCAGTAGATGTAGAAGAGTTAAGGTAGGCAGTTCAGTTCACAGGGAAAGGCTAAGAAAAACATGAGAGAAAGTGATAAAAATGGACTTTAGAGAAAGAAAGATAAAGACCTGATAGTTCAGTTTGGACATGTGGCATAACAGGTAATCATATTGGTTATTAATCAGTTCTAAGTCATAGTCTTCTGGAGGTTGAAGGTTCAATCCCACTACAAGTGATAATAACTAAAAATAACAAAAAGTTAAATGATGACCTCCATGCACTCTTGCTCTGATCCCTGAACATTTAACATTTCTTTTCTTATTATTTTACTTTCTACAATTTTCAAGTTATAAATAAACTAAAATAAACTGTTGTATTATCTTTCTATGTACTTCAAGCGTGACTGCAAACCCCATGATAATGTTACCCCTTTTGATCAAAATGAAATATATATATACCCTGGGTAATGTAGTTTCAGAATATATATTGTTAGTTTACTTAACTTTGTAAAGGTTTCTTTGCTTTTCAAGTCTTCTGCTTTCTTCAGCTCCTTTTCTCTTTCAATTTGAAGCCTTCGATTATATCTCTCATATGTTAAAATATGAAAACCCCGGAAAACCTGGACAACTTTCATCACTGTTAATTATTATTGCCTGTAGTAGGGATTGAACCTTCAACCTCCAGTAGCCAGTCACTTAGAACTAGGTGTTAATGTCTTTATCAGTTGCGTCATAGGTTACATCAGCTGAAATGTTGTGAAAATAACAAGATCATCATCTCATCATATTCGGTTTAATGTTCGTTTTACATGCTGGCATGTGTTGGACGGTTTTTACGAAATTGACTTCCAAACTTATCTCTGGTCAGGTTTCTTTGGAAGTCATTTCCTTAATTGAGGCAAGATTTTTATAGGCCAGACGCCCTTCCTGGCGCTAACCCAGTGAGGTGATGGGGACCAGTATTTTGATTGAGACACCATCTCTACATAATTGCCCACCAATTGCCACCTTTAGAGCACTTCACCTGCCCTTAAAGATGATCCAAGTAATCCCAATGATCCAAGTAATCCCAATGATCCAAGTAATCAATCCTAATCTCAAAAATCCCGAAACATGACACTTATTATTTACACTTGTAAATAATTGATTTTCAATAAATGCTTTTATCATTGTTAAAAACCAAAATCTATTGTTTGGAACTTATATACAGACAATTAAGGTTTTGTTTTTAATAAAATAGATGAGTATTTTTTTAGTGAGAAAAATCAATTAAAATTGCATTTTTTTCTTTCTTTACTTACCAATGATGGAACATCATTTATTTCTGAATTGTAGATCTGCTCAGGAAGATTAAACAGCCGAAGGCAACGATCTTCACTATTCGTCAAAATACAAGAGCCGTCAGGTGCCCTAACATTCAAAAGGGAGGGAAAAAAAATGGAAAAAAGGAAAGCATTTTTTAAAAAGAGTTACATCAAAATTGAGAGAATTTATATGGATAATCTGTCTAAAAAGTAATAATGTAACGATATTACCTGTAGTAATGTAGATAATACTATTACTACAACTATTGATAATAATAATGATAAGGTACTTATTTATAGAGATACATGCAAAATATGGCAGTTAAAAACAAAATAACAGGAAAACTTATGGACATACTTATCAGTGAAAAATATTAGTGTACACCAAAAATTATGGAATATAAGTGAGTAGAATTTTAATAAAAAATAAAATGTATTTACTGTCTGGAGTCAACCAACTCTGGACGACATTCGTGTCAAGCCAGCATGTCGTAAAAAATGATCTCCCTTCTCCTAATACGAAGACGGCAAACAGTCTTGTCGTTCAGAGTTTGTTAACTCCAAATAGTAAATTAATTTTATTTTCATTAAAATTATACTCTTATCTTCCGTAATTTTTGGTGTGCATTAATATTTTTTACTGATAAGTTTTCCTGTTATTTTCATTTGAACTGCCATATTTCGCATTTATCTCTTTATAAATAAGCACAAATAATAATGATATTACTGTGATAATACGTAATAGCGACAACGATGATGATGAGAGAACAGAAAAGATCATCTCTTACTAGATTGTGAAGTTGATTTTGAACCCTGTCTATAGATTTTTAGTTTTACTGGTAGTTTAAAATCAATAAATATTTAGCATTTTATCATTAATACCAGCAATGGAAAATTTTGTTTTAAACAAAAACAAAAACAAAAAACATAGAATCGTTTTTTGAATTGGAAAAAAAAGGCACAAATTTTTCCGATTCTGATACCAATTCCAACACCCCAAAAAGTTCTGAATTTTCTGATTAATAATCCCAACACTAATCAGGAGTCATTTCAACTGGAGCAAAACAAAGATCTGAACATCGGTAGTGAAAGAAGATAAGCTTGATTTTAGGTGTTCTAAAGTAAAACGCCACTTGTTTTCCTCATTGCACACCACATGATTCAAAAGGTGATGTCAATATGGTAGGATGATTTACTTGCTTCCTACTGCAGCAAGATGTGGAACGAGACCAGAAGGTGGGGAAAAACAGCTCCCGAAAACAAGAACTGAGAACAGCCCCATCAGCATTCCCTGGTAAGGCATCTCAGGCGATCGGCAATAAACCAACCCTGCTCCTGAAGGAGGAGGTAATGCTTGGGATGGGAAGGTGCACCTCCTAAGATCGAACCGAACCATACCTCAATCTGACAAAAGAAAGGTCTGCTCATTAGCGATGCAGTCCATCTTTGCCAGAATGATGTCATGGCTGTATCCTTGGCTGGTATGAAACCAGTCGGCGAACTAGACATTTTGAATGCTAGAAAACTGGTCCAATATGGCAGAGAACGACAACGTAGAAACATAAATTTTTTTTAATTAAAAAAATATTTACTTTTTATACATTTTGTTTTATTAATGTTGAGGTGGGATTGTACATTTATTTTATTTCAGTTTTTTTTTTATTAAGATGCTCATAAAAACAAACATATAAATAAATGGCATTTCTTAATCTTTATTGGGATTTAATAATTCTATACTGTACAGTATTATAAATTGAACTGAAGCCTCTATCTATTACTAGCAAATATATGTTCCCTCCGGTCGCATATTTTTGCTAGCCTGGGAGTATGATATCATGGTGAACGAACATGTACTACACTGACCTCCAAAGGAGAAGGTAATGACTGAGAGGATAATATGATGAACGCCCCCCCCCCTCAAAAAAAAGAGGAGTTAATGCCTGGGAGGATGATATCATGACAACAGAACAGATAGCACCCACCCACCCCCAACAGAAAAGATAATCATGGAAGGATGATACTATGCTGTCTCCCAAAAAGTGGAGGTAATACCTGGGAGGATCACCCCATAAAGGTAATGCCTGTGAGCATGGTACCATAGAAGTTGTTTATAAAATAAATATGCAAATTAAGAAGACCAAACGGTGTTTGTGGGTGTTTGCAATCTACTATATATAAGGTATTACAAAATCTTATGTTGTATCTTCTTCTTCTTCTATCCATTCAACGTCACTTTTCCCTTGTTTAGGGGTCAGACGTTCAATGATATTACGCAAGCTCACTCTCCACCTCTCACGGTTCAGCAGGTCAGCAGTCTCCAAATTCCACTCTGTGCGGTCTTGTCCAACCACTTGCTTCCAAGCATTGAATTAAATAAGCACAACCTGTTTTGATGTTAATATAGTTAGGATAGATGAAAAAAACTTTCACATTTATTTATTCAGATTATAATAAACCTAAGCTAATCAACGTTTGTTTCCCTAAGGCTTTTTCCTATATATTTTAATAATACAAAATACATATTAAAATATTCCTTGTTATTGGAATTGAGTTATGTTTTTAAAAATTTAATTTTAATTGTCCTAATCTTAATTTATATAAAATTAGATATGCATATATGTTTATATATTTGTATGTACAGGATTCACTCTTAAACTAATTAGTTGAACAGAATTCTTTATCTATTATTATATTATTCTGAGCTAATTAACGCTTGATTTTAAGGCTTTTTCTTATATATTTTAATAAAACAAAATATATATTAAAATATTCATTGTTATTGGGATTGAGTTATGTTTGAAAAAAACTTCTTTTGATTGTCCTAATCTCTATAAAAAGTTATGTATCTGTGTGTGTATATATATATATATATATATATATATATATATATATATATATATATATATATATTAGTATTTCATGTATCCACATAAAATTTTATAAGGAGTTAAAAAAAAAATTTATGTATCACTTTTCAGTATTTACTTCAACAGTGCTCGATACGTAAGTAGAGCTAGCCTAAAGATTCCCCCCGGGGATGAAACGTGGGAGCCTCTGTGTAGCTTAATTGCCATAAATATATTTTCATAGCTTACTTTATATATATATATATATATATATATATAAAGATAAATGAAAGAGAGATAAAGATGTATGAATGACAAATCTATTTCAACTTCGATTTTTCAATGCAAGGTGTACTCGCTAAAAACATGTTTATTTTTCTTTCTTTAAGCCAAGGCTTTTCAAAAATTAAAATCTTATCAGAGGAATTACATAGATGGATAAGTTGGCAGTGGAAAAGCCAAAATTTAAAATTTGAAAAAAATATAAAGTAATGGAGAGTAAGAGTATGCATGTAAAAAAATATGGAGTCTGTCCAATTGGTGAATGTCTGTTTATAAGGTGTTCAGTGAAAGGAGATTCAAAGATGGAAAAAAGGGGTTTCGTGAAGGCAGCGTTGACAATGTTCAAAATGAAGTAAATCCAATAGAAAGATGTTTGGTTCAATCGTAGATTGAGTGCACTTATTCGGATGTAATTTTGAGAATTAGGGCCATTTTAAAATACTTCCGTGGACTGAGAATGAAAGTAGTTTTTCAGAAGTTGAGTTAGAGATGTGTATATTAAACGCAGGCAGTTCGATCGAGTCTAAGAAAATCGACAGCTCTGGTTGGAGACAAGGCCAAGTAAAGAAGTGGGGGAAGGGGTAAAGATGGGTGATAGGGTTAGTTAAATGAACTATGGCTGATGCTGGGAGAAGAGAAGGGGAAGGGTTTGTTTGGTTACTGCTCATTGCTAATAAGCAATAAACCGGAGCAAGTTGGGGTGGGGTTATCACAAGCTAAAAACAGAAGTGATTCAGATCAATAAGTAGGAAGTTCTGAGGGGGGGGGGGGGGCCATAATTAAAACGGATTTTTATACTAACTTATATATAATTCAGAAAGTTTAAAAGGGTTCCAATTGGGAAATTGATGATTGGAAATCTGAAATTTACGTGTTTAATATGTAATAATTCGGACAAAAAACTGGTGTTTCAGAGTTTGATGTATAAAGACTTTAAAGAATTCCCAGTTAGTTAAATATTAAATATATGACTAAATGAGATACTTTAATGTATAACTGAGGTTAGGATTGTATATATATATATGATGTACAGAATTCATTCCTCAACTAATTAACAGCTTCTAGGTGTAAGGGGTCATATGAGGGCTATATTTAGTTTTATGCAAAATGTATAAAAAGGGGGGGAGCCATTCGTGGAAATTCAGTAAAATTTTAACAATAGGTATTAGACATCAATCAATATTTTCCAAATTTCAGTTTCTTTGAAGTATTTTAAAGGGTTTTAAGGAGGCATAATATGGGAACTACTCCCCATTTGAAAATTAAAATATTTCTCAATGGCTGACCCAACGGGTCACATTTCTTTCTAGTTATGTTATAAAAATAAAGACAAATTTTTTTTAAATAAATTGACTTACCATTTGCACCCTTTGAGGAAATTATTGTTTACAAATTCTTCTGAGCAATGAGTTAAGAGTTGGGGTGCTTGGCCAAAATTGTAAGGGCTGAAAGAACAATAGAAATTATCTGTAAACAAATAAATCTCTGAGTTTCTAACGTGTTAATCACAGAAATTTAGAGATAACGTAATATGCTCTAACAAATTAACTGGAAATTTAGCTCAACAAACCACGTCCATATGACAAGAACAAACTAATGTAGTTGCATTCTGCATATTCGGTCGACACTCCAACACTGTAAACTTAATTGAAAGTAATGACTTTCACAAACCTGATGCATGTGGCAGAAATAGACCTCATTCTGTATCAAGCTGTGCATCTACTTTCATCTTGTCTAATCAAAAACATCAAGCCACCAGCAGCAGCACGAATACTTTTAATCTGTTCAAAATAATGAAAAAGAACTTGATAATACTGTTGGCACCAGATTAGTTTACATGGTGGCCAACTGTTTGCTCTGTGTGTAGTGCACCGTCAATTTGTTTGTTTACACTGCACCTGCTGGTGGTAATCTTCCTTTATTTTGAGCTTATTTCTTATTTTGCTTAAACTTAACCCTAGTTATGGCTTGGACAAATTTAAGTGGCAGCCGTGATTTTAAACATAAATATCCGTCTATTTCTATCAATCCTTGGTGATTTAGAGACATAATAGATGCATAATTGGTTGGTCAGGGGTGTGTTGATGAATTATTATGGTGAAATCAGATGGTCCAGCAAAACGGTTAATCCAGCAAGGCTCTGGAACCAATGGTGCCAGAAAACTGTGTTGCACCTGTATTTGAAATAAAATTGCCATTTTGGGCTATTTTAAGCTCCCTTGAAGACAAACCAGTGTTTTGCAAAAAAGAAAAAAAAATCTGGCTCAGTCAAATTTTGTGGAAAATTAAATGACTAATTTTGAAAAAATTAGAAGAATAACAGAATAATGGAATAACGGACAGTAACCAAAAGCATAAATCTTTTCCAATTAACACTGGGCACCCCAAAGAAATGGTAAGTACTAGAAAAACCATGATGCACTACAAAATAATGCTTTTGAATCAAAAATTATTGCTGAACTTTGCCACAGATCTGCCTTATCCAAGTGCTCTTGTTTGTTGTTAATTTTAAAAGCTTAGATATGTTCTCTCGATAGGCAACATAAAACAGAGAATCATCATAATCATCATATTCTGTTTAACATCTATTTTACATGCTGGCATGTGTTGGAAAACTTTTAGAAATTGATTTCCAAGCTAAACTATTTCTGCCAGGTATTTATTTATCCCTCATTCTCTCAAGTTCATCCTTAGTACTTCCTCCCATGTTATCCTTGGCCTTCCCTGTGGGCTGACCCTGCTACCTCAATTGTTCTACATCTACTAACCCAGAGACTTTCATCCATTCTTTCAATGTGGCCATACCATTGAAGCCTCCTGTTCTACACACATCTCCCTATACTGTCCAGATTTGTTTTAATCTTCCTCTAAGTTCATCAGATCTGAGCCTGTCTTTAAAACTTGCATTACACATCCAACATATCGTCTCTCTCCGTGCAATGCATGTCCTCAACACCCACTGGCCAGGTTTCACTTCCGTACATCATCAGACTGCCTACACATGCCTGATAGACTCTTCCCTTGATCGACAATGGTAACGCACTGCTGGTTAGTAATGGCAAAAGTTCTGTGAACTTACTCCATCCACTTCTACTTTTTGCAATCACACTAACACCTACTCCACCCTGTGCTCCAATGGTATCACCAAGGTAACAAACTTTCTGAACAACATCAATAACTTCGCCATCCATATATATTTTCTCCATATCTGAGTTACACTTCTTGCGCACAAACTAGTTGTCCTCTCTTAACCTACCAGTAATTTCACTGCACTTCATGACTACATGTACGGCAGAAAATTGAGTTGCACCCGACTCTTTTACCACAAACTTAGCAGGGGAATTTTCCTCTTTCCAGGGGCTTTCCAACACTATAACCACAGATCAACACTTTTGGCTTGATAACATTCACTCTGTAACGTATATATGTTCAGAGCATATATAGACTGGCAAAACACCGAACGTATGTTCACAAGGAACATCAGCCACAAAAACACTGAGCACTTCCGGCTAGACTTGTTGGATAATGGCCCTGTGAGGCCGGACGCATGTTGAGTGGACGTATGTGTGGGCGATCGTTTGATTTGGCTTGCGCGATTTAGTGCAGGTGAACCCGTACAACTGAGTGCAAAATAGGGCTGTTCTCACAGTCGGAGCTCACAAGCGTTGACAGGGCCACCACGTTGACGAGACTTCAGGTCAAGGGTCAAGGTGCACCTGTGCATAAGGGTTCTGTGACGTCACAGGTTCTTGGTGGGAAACTGAGTTTTGGAAGCAAGCTGAACAGACGTATTTTTCTCCATGTAAAAAAGGGGAATTTATTTCCCTAAAAGAATACAGGCGTGATGAAATTCCTTCCTTCCCCCCTCCTCGAATGGCTAAGGACTTAATGGACGATAGATAGCTAGGAATTAACTACGATAAAGTAGTAAATTTATCTCTCTCAACATTAGTAAAACATCTCCAAGAGCGACAGAAAACTGATGCCTAAATAAAAGTAATCAAATTTAAAAGAGAGATTCTGCCTTGTTTTTCACTGTGTATGAGAATCTTTGTTACAGCCAATACAACGATGATGATACTGGACGCATGGCGTGTGGCGATGATGGCGGTGATGTTCCACAGCAGTGCCGAAACGAGGAGAGAACTCAACCGCTGGACGACATCGAGACGACACCCCTCCACGACGAAGAAGAAATGGTATGAGTAATTAAAGGACTATGTAGCAGACTGACTCGGCACGCTAACACGCTTGTAAATGTCTAAGATTTTAACTTAACAAGTAAAACATCCATTGTTTCACAGGCAAGTACTAAGTCATCAGCATACAGCATCTCTTTCACACAACCAGTACGAAACTCCCTGGACAATGCTTCTAAGACACAAATGAAAAGACGGACTCAGTAAAGCCCTGATGTATTCCTATTTCAATATTAAAGCTTTCATTAAAATCAAAAAAGATAATAACTTACCGATATTCTTCTTCAGCTTCAGCCATTTCTGTTTGCTCGTTCTCTACTGGATCATTTTCTGCAGCTGAAACGACTTCAGGAGCGATTTCTTTCTTAGCATCTTCTAGACAAGAATCAGTTTCTGCAAATTTAGGCTTGGTCAAACTTTGGTAAATATCAGATTCAGATTTTATTTTCTTGGAGTCAGAAATATTACCAGCACTGGAATCTAAAACAGAAGGGCTTTCACTAAAATTGTCATCATTGCTTTCTTCCTTAACTTGTAAATCTGGTTTAAATTTCTTGCACGGAAGATCTTGTTGAGAATCAGAACAGGTTTCAGAACGTTCTTTGCCAGGTGGAGAAATTTCAGAAAAGCTTCGTTTTTTTGTATCGCCATTATCAAAGAGACTTTCTTTAGAGACATCGGTAAGTTCGGATTCCGGTGTGCATTCACTTAAATCGTTTTTCAAAGAGTCTTTACAGACGACCATCTTTTCTGAAAAAGAAGATCTGTCAGGAACAGAAACTTCTTCAGCTAATAAATTTGTATTGCTGGAAGAATCAGGAATTAAAATATTTCTTTTCGGAGAATCAAGCAACTCAAGTTCTGTCGTCTTTTCTGAGATTGTATCTTGAATTTTTGGTTCAGATAAATCTTTATTTTGTGTAGAAAAACTGAAATCTTGACTCAGTGTGTTTGAACGTTCCGGGGATTCTCCCGACATGGGAAGTTCTGTCGTCTTTTCTGAGATTGTATCTTGAATTTTTGGTTCAGATAAATCTTTATTTTGTGTAGAAAAACTGAAATCTTGACTCAGTGTGTTTGAACGTTCCGGGGATTCTCCCGACATGGGAAATGAAATATTAGAATGTAAATTCAACGAAGCCTCTTGAGTTGAACCAATGTCCGACCACTGAATCTCTTCTGGCTTGTCCATAGAACTAGAATTCAAAGTATTTTCTGATTGTGTATTATTTGTAGAGATTGTGTTGTTCCGAGAGGCTGAAGTAACAGCCTCTTCAGGACAGAGTTTATTTTCATTTTCCACATTTTCTTCCATCATGGCAGCGGAGGAATGTAACAAAATAAAATAAAAGGTAGATGTTTTTCAGCAGATTAATGCGTTCCCTTTTCTGAAAAAGAAGAAAGAATTTTGAAGCAAAACATTTAATATTATACTAGAGAACCTATCAATTTGTTGGGTTTTTCTTTTTAGGGTTGACAAACAATTGTTTTACTGACCTTTTTATATTCATATATTTTTTTTATTATATTAAGCTTTACCTCACTCTAGCAACTGGTTCAATATGAAAGAAAGAAAAACGGAAAAAAAAGAAAACAAGAAAGAAAAACAAAGAAAATTCAAGCAAGAAAGAAGAAAAGAAAAAAAAAGCTGACAATGTTGAGCAGCCCTACGGAATGTGGAGCCAAAATACACACTAGTATGAATTAGAAGTGGGCCTACGAAAGCCGGCGATCAGGGTATCGCGCTAGTGTGAATTAACAGGGAAAGGCATATATGTCTTTCTTAAAACCAAAAACCGTCGATAGTGGTGGATAGTGAGGGACCTATCAGATTAGAGACTCTTTTTTGGAACTTGTCTAAGAGGGAGAGACTAGTGAATGGTGCACCAGCCCAGATGTTACAACAATACTACATGCATGGGCAGATCAGTTTCCTATATAAATTTAATGTAAACTGATCACCCACTTATGACCATCACTGAAAGAAACAATTTAACAAAATTTTTTTAAATATATATTCTTTTTATTAATTGTTTTTACAAGGTTCACAAATAAAAAAAACTTCTTTTTTTTACAAAAGTTAAACTTTGAAATTGGGTAGAATTGAAACAGATTTTTTATTCTTTTTACAAGGTTCACAAACAAATACCTTTTTCTTTTACAAGATCACAAATTAATTTTTTTTTTCTTTCACAAAGTTTAAAGGTGCTTATGCTGTTCAGCGGCCGTATGAAAAAATAATTTTTTTATAAAAACAATATATACTTATTTAGCGTTATATTCTTACTCACTGTACAAAAAAGTAGAAAAATTAAGATCTTAAGATTTCAAGGGCAGGTAACTGAAATCTTCTTAAGAAAGAAGATGGAGGCTTAGTGAACGAATCGCTGTTATGATACGCAGAATGGAAAAATACTTGTAATTAAAGTTCTAGTGGATAATTTTTTCTACTTTTTTGTACAGCGAGTAAGAATATAACGCTAAATAAGTATATAATATTGTTTTTATAAAAAAATAATTTTTTTCATACGGCCGCTGAACAGCATAAGCACCAGTTTAAATTATAAAACTGGGTAGAATTCGTGAATCTGTCGAAAAAGAAATTCTAATGGATCACGTCCAAACTTCTTTCGCCACATGAATTCTATCAGGTATGAATCCGACAGGGTACAACATGTTCCACGCTGTCTCTTACTGCATAGCTTTGCCTGATTCCATGAATTTTCTATATGGTTAGTGGTGGTGGTGTGTCAAAGGATCCACAAAGTTTAAGGAATGATTCACTGCTAAATGGGTGACCCTATCGTGATGTAAGCACGCCACAATCATATCAAGTACTAAGGTGCGGTCGAGGGAGCTTTTAAAAACGGGGGGGGGGGGGCATCGAAGATTTGCAGCCTATTAAGAGCCACGAGTTATTTATAGATTAATCGCTAAAAGATAGTTGGAGACCAAAGTTAAGGAAAAGAAGAAAGAATAAAAAAAAGTTAAATAAAAATTAAATAAGTAAAAGATAAAGATACATAAATAAGAAAAAGAAAAGGAAAAAAAAAAAGCAATGGTTTAACAGCGTAAAATACTAGCATTGTTTGAAATTAGTAAAAATGCCAAATACATTCAAGAAACAGAATAAGCAGAAGCAAGGTCTCTGCATCTCGTTGTTCGACATTTGTTGTCATTTCTATACCATACAAACCCACTTGGTTTGCACATAATAACCAACATTATGTTTTCGGCTGACGAAACTCAACTCGTCAATTTCTACTGTGTGCCCAACACCTCCAATGACTTGCGGGTGCTTGTCAACTTGTGTAATCTGAGATTTCTGGCCTCGCTCACACGCTCCTATTCAATACTAAATGTTATTAAAAACTGATGTCAAAGTTCAAATTTGATAATAAATAAAAAGGAAACTAAAGGTGTCCATAATATTTAATAATAAAATTTTTCCCGAAAAAGATTCTATGTGACTTAATAACCTTTAGTATTGATTAAATGTAAAAAGGTTAAATTGAAAAATTTTATAATCAAAATTTATTAAAATTTGCTGGAATTAATTTTTTAATGAAAATTAAAAATCAATTAAAAATGGAATTTTTACTTGATTACTGAAAAACATCAAATAATTCGAATAAACCGTGTAAATTACACTGAAAACGTTACTTATGATCGGCCACGAATTCGGAATAGGGGCGTGTGAGCGAGACCAGAAATCTCGTACTACACAAGTTGACAAGCACCGACTTGCAGATGGGCAGCAAAATATTCGCCATATAGTTCTCGAATAAAATTCCTCCAATTGGCCATGGACGCTGAAGCCATGCCAATCTCAAATATCAGATTTTTACATGTAGCAAATTCGTATGAATACATGTACAAGATATCCAAAATTTTTTGTAATGGAAATTTCACATTTTCAAAAAACGTCCCTTGCCTGAGTGAGATTGTATCACTCATAAACATAGATCTATTTTCTCCCTCCAAAAAATGTCCCTGTTAAGTGATCGGATTACACACTGACCAATCAGCCTGCAGGGCGCATTGATTCCTTCTGTCCGCTGAAGAACTACTTCAACCCCTTTGGAAATTATGATAGGTCAGCAGAGAGACTCCTGCAAGCAACGAGGTAACACTTCTACTTTTTCTCCCCTGCCCCTGTCCACCGTACGCCCCAGCAACTACTATCTTCGCCTGAAGATAAATCCTCAGACTTTCGGCAGTCCAAAGAACTTCTTCTTCACTCGGACACTGTCCAACTTTCTTCCAAACACCATAGGTAACTTTATTGAATGAACCCTTTTCGTCGTTGTTGTTGTTGTAAGCAGAGGTTGTGTTATTTGTTTTTGTGACTTAAACATAAGATAGGGACAACATCACTCATCTATACGATCTCTTTCCTGCATAGACGTTGTATGCATCTCCATCTTATACCATCAGCTATTTTCACATCATTGATCTCACGCATTGGAGTGTTACATTTTAGGCAGGTGCGTTGGACAAACAGAAATCCATAGTCTTTTAGAAATTGGATGGTAGATGCTGTGTCAGTGGTGAATTGATACAGTTGTCTAAAATTCATCTCTAAAATACGAGGGTAATTAGTCATGGCTATTTTAAAATATTAAAAGTGAAAAAATAAGAATTAGCCAAGATCCCCACCCCCAAAGACTTGTTATAAACGTGTCGAAAACCAGCCTTATGTGTTTCCCTGTGGGTACGTTACTCTTTTGTGAAGAATCACACTTCTGACACCAATGTTATAAACGTGATACCATGACACCAATGTTATAAAGGTGTAAATTAGCCACAAATGTTAATTATGTGTAAGGTTGGGAACCCCCACTCCCCTTATCACGCGTCTCCTATCCTTTATGTTTTAATCAGGCCCGCGGGTCACATGTTAAGACCCGCGTTAGTCAAACCGACTTTTCATTAAAACGATGAAAGAGAGAGAAGCAAGTAATCAAGGGAATGAAAAGAACGGGACACATTTGAATCGCAGTTTATAAACATAAAATAAGAAATAAGACACTTGTAAGAATTAACAAAAGGTGAGATTATGCAAACATAACAAGTGTTTATTAAATAAAAAAAAACAAATAAAAGTTCTGCTCCGCTCTGGGGAGTTTTTGATAGAGGGGTTGGTTTAGTAAGAATCGAAGATGGCTGATCAGTCACGAGTTATTAAAATTGGCAACTAATGAAAGTTCAAATCAGGAAGAATTAAAAATAATTAGTTTCCTTGTTTTTTTTTTCATATACTTTTTATAGAGCCTTTTATTTATGTGTTAATTGACATTTTGAGCGAAAGATATTTTCAAAGGATTTTAGATCCTGAGGTCCGTTCTTTCTCGGATATTTTTAGCGTTGAGTGTCGGCTAATGAAAGATATTATTATAGGATTTTAGATCCTGAAGTCCGTCCCTTCGCAGATAGTTTTGTTAATATGGCGAGCTTAGGTAATCTCGTAAACCTTGTCGGATGGGGTTTTCCCCAAGATGTCTGATAGGCAGTGGCAAGACACTCGCTGTATTTTTTTTTTCAGCGGACAAAAATTGAATTTCACTCTTCCTTGTATACAGGGACATATCTCTCGATTTGAAGTGCTGGGTCGACACAAAATCTGACTCTTGTCTTTTGCAGATAATTTTTTTATGTGGAGTTTTCGGCTACATGAAAGATATTATCACAAAACTTTTAGATCCTGATGTCCGTCCTTCGCGGATAGTTTTTAGTGTGGAGTTTTCGGCTATATGAAAGATATTGTCACAGAATTTTAGATTCTGATGTCCGTGATAGTTTTTAAGTGGTGAGATATCCGTAATCTTGTATCCAGAGAGGAAACTGTTGACTTTGTCCATGTGGTCAACTTTGTCGGAATGGTTGTTTTCTTGTGAATCCCCCTTTTTTGTTTGTTGTATGCGGGTATATATTATTTCGATTTCTGCTTGGTCGGCAGCAAACCTTAGAAATATCATCTTTCCTCCACCGTTGTAATTCGATTGACTGCTCTTTGAGCCTCATATCTAGACACGTCAATTCTCCATCATGCCGAAATCCGTCCCCTTTATGCGGGGATATATTGCTGACGATTAAACCTTAGTTTTTTGTTAACGTAGGGGGACATATGCCAACAAGTCCCCTGCTATCTTTTTTATGCTTTATGGGGCAAAATACGTGGACATAACAGACTGTAAAAGAAACCTCTCCCCGAAAATTGTTACCGTTATAAAAAAATAAAAATAAATAAAAATGGTCAAATTGAGTGGTTTATCAGTTTACGTTATTAAATTTAGGAAACTGATCCCCTCTTGGTTGATTAAAAAAGGGGTAGTGGTGTATTACGAAAAAGCGCCCAAATAACTTCTATTTTTTTACATAATTTATTTACATTACACAACATGTGCATTGAATAGTTGTGTTTGTGTACACTGTACGACGTACATGAGCCCAAGGCACACTTAAAAGTTGGTCGGTAAAAGTTCAGAACAGTTGAGAAATCGTAAACAAAAAAAATAAAAACAACAAATAATTTATATTCTCGGGTATCTTTCAGAATGATCAGTACAGTCGCGGACGGGGTCCAAAAAACTAACGAGAACGGGGTTATAAAAATAAATATGCAACAAGTGAGTTTAACCTACGTCAAGAAGAGATATTGTCTACTTACCTATGATATTTGTTTGTATTTTTACGTACTATAAATGGGGTTTTATTAGATGTAAAAAAAATTTCTTGTTCATTTTTTACTCGTTTTTTTTTAGACAATATGGCGTCTTACGAGCAAGCGCCATTTTTTTTTTTTTTTTTTGCAAGTTCGCGTGATAAAACTATTGATTTCTACTAAATAGCAGTTGGAACGGTTTAAAAATACAAACAAATATCACAGGTAAGTTTTAAATTAACTTTTATCGACGACAGTTACTTTTATTTGTTGTATATTTGTTTTTTTGAGCGTTTTCAGCGTACTGATCATTCTGAAAGATACCCATATTCTCTACCGATCCGTATACTTCTAATGTGTAGAAATTGTTTGTTCTTTGTTTTATTTCAGAATTTGTTTTTGCTATTAGTATTCATACACTAAAACCAAAATGACTAATTAATAATATGTAAACAACAAACAATTTCCAACGCTAATAAAACTGATAAACGGATTAGATTTAAAACGTTGACAAATATTTGTTTATGTCGGTAATATAATAAATAAAGGTATTACTGTTTGTTTTTTTATAATACAGAGTAATACAAATTACACATGTGCTGGGCTTACCTCAATAGATCGCCATGTTGTTTTTAATAAAGTTATGTTAACAACAAGCAACGAAACTGACTAAGATTATTATACTCAACTACAGCGGCTTTTTTGGTGTGCCACCCGAACGTGCAACAAATGAATTTAAATAGATACTGAAATAGTGACACTCAAAAAATTGTTTACACTGAATATATAATATTAGTGTACACCGTCCGTCAGAAATTATGCTTCACCAGTGTTCGCACTCGCTATTTATCTAGATATATTACTGAAATATTCATATAAATTCATAGAATTACGTAATTTAATTTTTCATATATAAATTATTATTATTATCATTTCTAATGACCTAAAGAAAACAACACCCACCGTTGACTTTTTTATTATAGAGTGGAGGGTTTCTTTCATTTCGGGCAGCAGAGTAAGTCTGAGGTTGTTCAAAGAGGCAGTGGATATTGTATTAAGTATCGACTCTTGATTAGACAAAATCTCAAATCAGCTCTTTCTTTCGGCTCATCAAAGAATTCCAGCGTGTAGTATGAAAACCCAAAACACACAGATTTCTCTTTCTTTTCCTGTTATCTTTCGGACAACACACGTGCGTACGTTACAACCCAACCTAGGCCCTTTGGGGAGGAAGGGGCGAAGGGCCTCATCAGATGAACAAGAGATTTTCATAAACTTCTAAACACAACGCCCAGTAAAGCATATATACACTGCTGAATGACAAGTTTGTAGTGAGGTAGAAATGTGTCATGGTGCCTCCCAACGCATGTTAGAAACGTCACAAACTCAACATGCTTTCTTCAACGGATTTGGCGCTTCTTGGCTCTTTGGCCCAGATCAAAGTGTAGTATTTGTTCCGATGGATACTGCACCCCATAGACCAGTATTGTCTTGGCCTTCGGGGCTTGATTTCCTCCGGTCTATGGGTTTGTCCTGTGCGGTTCTAGGAAGTCCACCCTCCCAGGCTCTTCTCTTTGGGGAGGAGTAAGTTTATTGCTTACTGCCTGAGACGCCCCTACCAGGGAATGCCGATGGGGCCGCCCAGGCAATTTTTAAGGGTCATAAGTACTGTTCTTCTAAGGTACTGACTTATCAAATCCCACTTTCCGACCTTGTGTCACATTTTACCTGTGGGAGGTAGATAAATAAGGCGTACCACGTCCTCAAAGCCAACAGACTCCAACAAATAATTTCATGTGGAAAAATCCCTGACTCCTGCTGCTAAAATCCCTTCATGGAAAAATACAGAAATAGTTGTTTTCTGCCGGTCACAGAACTCCCACACATTTTGGCTTTACAACACTCTTTCCCACGATAGATCAACACACCGGACTTGAAGAATTAACCGAAAATTATGTAAATACGGCCAGTTAACACCCCAGCTATTTTTTAAAACCATAATAAGCCCGGACGGTAATTTTTCTTGTTTATTTGATCGGACCATCAAATGTAAGGTTGCGGCTCAGCAATATATTCAGTTGGTGTTTGCGTCATTTGGTGGGGGTCGAGCCAAGAAGCAGAAGGCAGCAGCAATGAAACTGCCCTTTTCAGAGGGGTGATGGTTTACTGCTGGCCACCTGAGATGCCTTTACTGGGGAATGAGCACAGCAAATTTTGCAACCATTCAATGTGTCTCATTTTTGTGGGAGCTGAATTCCTCATTTTCAGTTGATGTCATGTCTTGTAGCGACAAAGTTTACCAGTGCACAAAATGAAAGTGCTTAAAATCGTTTCTCCACACATAGCTCCGTGCATAGACTCACCTGAATTAATAAAAACAAATAAAAAATGTTCAGCCAATCAGATGCATTTCTCTAAATTTGTCCAATTTGCTGTATTGTTCCACTTCGAGTCGATAAAAAGCCAGATTTTTCTTTAATAAAGAAGTTGACCAACATTATAATTAGAAAATGGAGGAGGGGGTAGAACAGGGAGAAAAATTACGATTTTTTTTTTATTAATGAAAAAAATTTGATTACAGTTTGTCGTAAAGAAACAGAAAGGAGGTGAGGTATGTAAAGCGTGCATGAAGAAATAACACCAGACATGAGAACTAAACAAAGAATACAAGCAAATAGATCATATATGTGACACAAAGAAAGATGTCAACAATGTTTTTTTGTTTCTGAAAGTCAATGTGCATCAGTCAGGAAAATTAATCTAACTAGCATTTGGAAAGAATGCTTATAAAAAGTAGCAGTGAACAAAGACATCGGTATGCTTTGAAAATCACACCATAAAGAGAAAAAGTCTTGTTCTCAATTTTCCACACATGCCTTTTTGTGTTCATCATCATCATCATCATCAGCAGCAGCAGCATCAGCAGCAGCAGCAGCATCATCATCATCATCATCATCATCATATTTGGTTTAACATCTGTTTTACATGCTGGCATGTGTTGGCCAACTTTTAGAAATTGACTTCCAAGCTTTCTTTGACAAGATCTTTATTGATCCCTCTTTCTTCAGATCCATCCCCATAACTTCCTCCCATGTTTTCCTTAGCTTTACCCTCTGCTACCTCAACTGTCTATGTTAGTAATCCCAAAACTTTCATCCATTATGTCAATGTGACCAAACCAACGAAGTCTCCTGCTCTGTATGCATGTCCTTATACTTTCCAGATTTAATCTTCTCCTGCAGTCATCAGATTTAAGCCATTAAGACTCACATTACACATCCATCGTATTATTCTCATATTCTCTCCATGCAACGCATGTCCTCAACCCTCACTGGCCAGATTTCACTTCCATACATCATCACACTGCGTACACATGTCTGATAGACTATTCTTGTAACAGTAATAGTAGCTACAACAACAACCACAGAATAAGGATGTCCAAAATCATTCGATATTTGCTTGACTTGAATGCTTGGTACTGATTGAATCAAATACTCAATTTCGATTGGTTCTCTATATTGAGATTTAACCAATCAGAAACAATATCCCCTACAGCCGAGCACCTGTTCAGAAATCTTATTTAAGGAATAAATTGACCCTTCTCTTCACTTAAAAAATCACCAAAATTCAGGAAATTAACCAATCTTAATGAAATTTTCAGTATTTATTAATTAATGATCACGGAATATAATGATTTAATTATTTTATTAGGAATCTTAGTGAAAATGTATTATTTCCTAGAAACCAAAAACGTCTTTACTAAAGTCATATCTCAGGGTACTAACAAAAGAAAAAATGAATTAAAAGAAAATTATTTTTAGGAAAATGAAGTATCATAGATGTATGGCCGGGGGTTGTTCTTGGACAAAGGGTTAAACCCAGGTAGGGTCCCCCGACCAAAGGTTGTGGGAGAGATGCCTTTATAGCAGCATTTCATTCCCACTGTTCAAAGTGGCCCGACCACGTGTGGATAAAATTAACAGAATAAAACAAACAAAGGGGAGAAAGAAAACATTATTATTATATCTGAAATTATATTAGAAAGAAAGCGAAGGAATAATAAAGCTAACACACAAGAATGATATTTTGTAAAATCAACAATTAGAGTAAAACATTTATATTAAAACAAAACAATTTATTTGACTAAGACATTTTGTATGGCTATCAGTTACAGAGTTCATATTTTTAAGGAGTTAAAAGTTCCGTTTGTACGAACGTGTATGAATGAAATGTTCAGTTTGTTTAAGTTCATGTTTGTACGAATGTGTATATGCAAGCGTGTTTGATGCATTTTTGTGGCAATTGTAATGGTGTGTGTTTGTCGACGATCTCCTCTGTGTGCGTTCGGACAGAAAGCGGAAGAAAAAAAAAGGGTGATAAGAGAGTATGTGATTTGTTTTATAGGGAGTCAAATCACGTGTGGTCAAGCTGACCTGTTGGTCCCTGATTGGCCGGAATCTTCGGCCAACATGCTTTGACGAGATCACCTCTTCTTCTCTATTTCAGAGACGAAGAAGGGTTGAGCAAACAAAGAAAGAAAAGAAGTCGCATCAAATATCCCCTGGCCGGTAGTAGCGTCTGCTACAGATGTAAACAATAAATAATCTTTTTTAAGTATAGTGATTATATATTACGAAAAAAGAAAAAAAGACCCTAAATTCCGAGTTAATAAAATCAATATAATTCGTAGAAAAATTAATTTCTCAAATTAACGATATTATCATTTTATATTGTTTATTTAATATTTTCACAAGAAAAATAAAACGATCTCATCAATATTATTATAATACTTTTACAATAACATTTTACTTGAAATTTTACGACGTGATTTCATAATAATTCCCCTTTGTGTATGAAAGTGTAGTCATCGGCATGGAAATAATTTTTAAATTTTGAAAACAACAAAAAAATTTAAATTGTGACAGCCCCCCCCCCCCAAAAAAATACCCTTAAAAATGGGACTAAATTTTACAAACGATTTACTTCAAATTTTTATGGAAGAACATTTCTATAATAAATAGACGGGATTTACACGGCCATCCAACGCCATCACTATTTTCAGAGATTCAACAACTTTTTCACACTTAGAATACGCTTTTAATTGTAATTAAAAAGAATTAATTTGATTTATCGCTACGACACGTTTAAAAATAATTTCAGTAATGTAATTGCTAAAGTTTTTCATCAATATGAAAACAACAATAAAAAAATTGATAAAATAGCATTTTTGTTTAATAAATCTTGATTAGAATCAGATACGAAAATAAAACCTCATTGAGCTCAATGAAATATCAAATAACATTAACAGGTAAAACAGTTAGTACCTCTTTAATAAAATAAATTAACTGTTCATATTTAGTCTAATAAAAATATAAATAAATTAAGGGAAAATTATTATAACATCATCTGTTCTATATAAGGTTAAAAATAATAAAATGGAAAATTGTGCTTTGGGTTTTCTATACTTGTCAATTTTATGTAGACATTTTTTAATAATCTTCAAAACAAAGAAATTAAGGGATAATAATTTTTCAATGTCTATAAAATATTACAAAACCATATGTTCTATATAAAATTTAAAATAATAGAATGAAATATTATTGCCTCCCATATTTTTCTGAATGTCATAACTATTTTGTTTATGGAAAGGGAGCTGGAATTATAATTTAACCTTTTTTTATATAATTATGCAATTTTTAGTAAAATGTAAGTACATTTTTTTGTTAATTCAGTATCTTAAGACTTTAATCTATTAACTATCTTTGAAATAGTTCAAGAAAACTGATATTTATCTTTTAACAGATGTTTATAATTAGTTTTTTGTAAATTACAAATTTCACTGAATTTGTTTCCTTTTTAGCCGCTGTGAAAACAGTTTTAATTTCAAAATTTATTTTCACACGAAAAAGTGCACTTTTTTTTTAGAGATTAACTTTAGGCTTTTATCTTTCAAATACAATAAAAATTTAACTGAAACGAAGAAAATAATATTATGATAATTCAGTTTAATAATATATAATCCGTATAAGCCACGCCCATTTTTGCACATTTCTACTATAAGTTATCTCCCTTGATATAGCATCAATTAAAAAATATATGTAAAGGAAACAATATTTAGTCAGTTTTTTTTTTAATTACTTAAGAGAAACTTTATTAGTTTAATGATAACACAATAATTAATAATAATATATATTTTTAGATTAAACAAGATGATGTGTCTTTTTTATTATTCTCTTTCTGAAAGTTTCACAAAAATATAGTTCGTAGTGGCGGCTTTGCAAATTGTTGTTTGTTTCGTAGCGTCGTCGTACGTCATTTAAGCTTTTGTTGTTAAAAATGATGGAGTCGTACGCCGATAGTGATGGCAGTGCTCATAGTTCGGTTTCAAATTCATCGGATTCTTATTCATCTGGCCCTAGAAGAATCAAGAAATCCTCCAGGGATGATTATGTGAAAAAATACAAGGTAGATTTGCCATTTTCTGTTTTCTTTTCGTGAATGAAAAACGATAGTAGGTAATAATAAATGATTCGCGAGGCGGACCAAAATGAGAACACCAGGAACTCGAATGACTCATAAAAGATTAGATTAAAATTTTTACTAACTTTATAGAATCACTCTCGTCTCCAATTGAGTCATTTTTTTTTGGTTTCATTGGTTTCTCGAGTGTCCTGAGAACGATTTTGGCATTTAAAACCATCGCAAATAAGTAGTTTGGTTGTTACGTCATATGACGTCAGGGGGAAAACCCCCTAAAACTCTAAATCTAGAGACAGGAGTGACTATAAAAATACCAAAATTTTATTTATTTATAATGAAAATAAATGTTTCTTTCACAGATTAGGACCCACGCTAACTTTGACCCCGTTGTTCGAGTCAAAGTTAGCGTGGGTCCTAATCTGTGAAAGTACCAAAATAAAGTAAAACAGGTTTTCTAGTACTTTTAAGATGGCTGCCATAACAATTTGGTTCAATTAATAATTTGATGATCAAAGGATACCGTAATAATTACCTTATGGTATTGTTTAATGTTTGCTCATTAAATTGATTAACTAGGCACTTCTGCCGTATATATGAAGCAGCAGATTTTCTGTCCTTCTACTGAAAATAAAGGGAGGTAATTCAACCGGAAGTGATTTTTTTACAACATAAAAAAAAAATGCAAGACTGATTTGTTTTTGGGTAACAAGAAACAATTAACAATTTATTTTTTTATTATATGAAGTAAAAAAAAATTAAATAAATAACCTTAACCCTAAGAAATCAGGGCACTTCTGCATTTTTTATGAACACGCAGATTTTCTGTCCTTCTACTGAAAATAAAGGGAAGTAATTCAACCGGAAGTTACTTATTTACAACTTAAAAAAAAAATGCAAGACTGATTTGTTTTTGGGTAACAAGAAACAATTAACAATTTCTTTTTTTTATTATATGAATTAAAAATTTTATAAATAAAAATGTAAAGTTTTGATTGGGGTGGGGGGGAATGAATTTTTTGGTCAACATTGATTTTGTTTTTTTTTAAATATATTGTAGTAGAAAAGTTTTGTTTGAGATTTTTTTTATCTAAATGAAAAGTTTTCATTGGGGGGGGGGGCTGTATTTTTTTTGTCCTTTTTCTTTTATTAAACAGGATAAAGTTCTGCAATTTGACTTATAATGGCTTCCATGGGGTTAGCAGAAAACTTCTGCCGCCACATAAATTCCATTAGGTAAGACTCCACCATTTGCGTGTGGGTGCCACATTCTATTTTGTTACGCATTTTGGCCTTTTGCCACATGTTTTCCACATGATTTGTTGTGGCACCTGTGGATGGATCCACAAAATTATATCGGTGATTTACACGCAAATGGTGAAATCCTTCTGAAGCGAGTTGGTCGTATGCACGCCAACAGTCTGAGATTACTGTTGTTCCGGGACGCACATACTGCTTTATTATGGGTATTATTAGTGTTTCGGCATTTCTGTAAGGGACTGTTACTAAGAAGCCAGACTTAGTGGCCGCTTCATAGCCACCAAATACCCACAGTTGTCGTCGGATACGGCCCGTATTGTTCTTTCTTCGTGAAAATAGACTTTCGTCTATCTCCACGAAGCAGTCTTTGACATGACCGGCATGTCCGACTGCAAGAAATCAGGCGATGTGCCTGTAAAAAATCAATTGTTTTCTGCGTCTGGTTCATTAAATTACCAATGTCGCGAAGATTCAAATCATTTAACTCCATTCTACTAAATTCTACTTCCACTCCCGGTAAATTCGACTTCCGGTGAATTCTGAATAAATGGGACTTGGAGAAAACTAAACGGAACTCTTCAATTTCGATTTCTTAATCGGCTGCGTGTTCATACAAAATGCAGAAGTGCCGAAATCAGGCCTGTAAAAAATCTATTATTTTTTGCGGCTGGTTCATTAAATTACCAATGTCTCGAAGATTAATCTCATTTAACTCCATTTTCTAAATACTAAATTCAACTTCCGGTGAATTCTGAATGAATGGTACTTGGAGAAAAAAAAACGGAACTCTTCAATTTCGATTTCTTAATCGGCAGCTGCTTCATATATACGGCAGAAGTGCCCAAAAGGCATTTGGTTGATATAATATTGGATGCTTATCCAGATTAAGGGAGACATTAAAAAAAAATCTCTCCCTTAATCTGGATAAGCACCTAATATTCTTTCAATGGCAATCATCTTAAAACTTCAACATAACCATTTAATTACAAAAAGAAACAAAATAACGATAATTTACAAAAAATGTTAAAAATCTATACTCCCTGCACCACCACGCCTTTGCGAACCGTTTCCTTCATTTTTATTTTTTTTTTACAAAAATAAATTTGTATTAATTTCTATCAAATATTTAAAACCAAAAAAATCTTTCTACGTTTTCTCTTGTCTTTTTGAGTGATTTTTCTTGTACTTAACCTCAAGTTTAATATATTTCAGTGGTTTTTAGTGTCCACTTTCTCGTAGGTTTCTCGGAAATCACCAACATGTCCGTCCATTAAAATGTTACCCATAGCCCGACGCTGTCAACAAAAAAATAAAAATGAGATTTTATTTATTTCGTGCAATTACACATCAGCACCCTGGAACTACCTAGAATTTTTAATTTAATTAAAAAATATATTTAAATTTTTACAAAGTGGTTCACTTTACTTGACCACATGGCGTTTATTTTTATTTCTGAATTTCCGCCATTTTTTCATACAAAAAATAGCTACTCGTTCTGTCGTACGCTGTGTAGTCAAGAACTGTGTGATAAGTTTACGTCAAATTTTAAATAAAGTGAATCCCACTCTAAAGTTTACCATATGTTATTAATTTTTCCAGGCATGTGTAGACGTAATCGCACGAAAAAAAGGTAAATTTGTAGATGAAAAACTTGGAAAGAAAAAACATTTTTTAGAATTTAAAGCTGGGGATCAATTTCGTATATAAATTTAACGTAAAATGATCCCGTATTTCTGGACGATTCTAACTTTTTATGGCAGTTAGCTAAAATTTTTACGATACGTATATATGTAAACCAGGGGCGGGCAACCTTTTCAGAGTGAGGGCCAGATGAGACTTTTGGAAGAAGATCGCAGGCCGGAGTGAAAAACGAAATCTCAATTACTATATTTTGTTTACATGAATAAATTGTACAAAAATTGCATTGAACACTACAAATCTGATATTTTTTCTCAAGAGACTTCTGTATGTGATGTTATAAAAGGCGCCGACGAAGAGCCATTTTGAAATCATAAAAAATAATGACGGAGGAAGTAGCAAGTTGATCCAGCATTCGTTTTGACACACCTCACATAAGTTCTCTGTTTTATGCCCTTTCCTCGTCTCTCTCTCTCTCTTTCTCTCTCAGGCCAAGGATTTGAAATTAATAGTTAAAGAAAAATGAAATATCCATGCATCATTGCTCGCTGATATTTATACATTTTCATTCCACTGTAAATCTTAATCAAAACCTACTTTTACGTCTATGTCACAAAATAATATGAGTTTTACTGGGAGGTCCGCGAGCCGGATTGCAATAATAAAGCATAACAGGGTGACTGGCCGGACGCTAAGCCTTCGCGGGTCGGAAGTTGCTCGCCTCTGATGTAAACAGTAAGCACATAAAATATGGCAGTTATAAATAAAATAAGAGAAAAGCGGGTATCTTTTACAATAATCCGCAGAGTCACTAACGGGGTAAAAAAAAAAAATATACAACAAGTGAAACTGACCTACGTCGAGAATAGATATTTTCCTACTTACCTATGAAATTTGTTTGTATTTTTACGTAGTATAAATGGGTTTTTATTAGATGTAAAAAAAAAAATTTTCTTTTTTTGCACGTATTTTTACTAAAAAAAAATGGCGTCTCGGCTTCACCTCCTTACCATACCCCCTCTCCCAATCGCCATTTTTTTTTTGTCCAATGTTCGTGTGACAAAAATATTGATTTCTAATAAATAGCAGTTGGAACGGTTTAAAAATACAAACAAATGTCACAGATAAGTTGGAAAATAACTTTTATCGGCTACAGTTACTTTTATTTGTTGTATATTTGTTTTTTGAGCGTTTTCACTCTGCGGATTATTGTAAAAGATACCCAGAAAAGCTTTAGGAATTCCGGAACAGATTAAATTTTGATCTTTAATTTAGAAGAGTCAGTTGAAAGAGGAGATAATTCAAATTGTTTTTTTGTTTTATTGTACTCATAAGGAAAATCCAGAGAATTAGTAAGAAAATAAATTTTAAAAAAGGGTACTTATGCAGTTTCCGGACCGGGATGAAATAATAACGTTATAATTTAGAAAGACATTCTTAACATGGCGAGGTGGAGGGTTGATTAACTATTCTGTTTATTAAATTGTTAGGTGAAAATAGTTAATCACCCCCACTTCCCAATGTTAAGAATGGCTTTCTAAATTATAACGTTTTTATTAAAAATCTTGGATAAATCTTGGGATAGTTCCCCAAAATGTTCTCTTTTTGATTAAAAAAAATCGGAGATCTTTTACTACAATCAACAGAACGAAAAAAGGGTAAAAAAACAAATGGGCAACAGCTAAAGGTGCTTGTGCTGATGAGCGGCCGTACGAAAAATATATTTTTTTATAAAAACAATATTATATACTTATTCAGCGTTATATTCTTACTGTACAAAAAAGTAGAAAAAATTATCCACTAGAACTTTAATTACAAGTATTTTTCTATTTTTCGTATCATAACAGCGATTCGTTCCGTAAGCGTCCATCTTTTTTCTTAAAAATAATTTAAGGGAGATAATCATGCAATTTAAAAAAAAACTACATATATAAAAATTAAATTTATTCCAATAAAACAAAATGAAAGTAAATAAACGAAATTAAATAAATTTATTGCATTATAACAAAATGTTTTATTGGAATAAATTTAATTTTTATATATGTAGTTTTTTTTTTAAATTGCATGATTGAGATAATCATGCAATTCCCTTGCGAATTATCTGCCCTTGAATTATTTTTAAGAAAAAAGATAAACGCTTACTGAACGAATCACTTTTATGATACGAAGAATGGAAAAATACTTGTAATTAAAGTTCTAGTGGATAATTTTTTTCCTTTTTTGTCCAGTGAGTAAGAATAAGTATATAATATTGTTTTTATAAAAAAATATTTTTTTCGTACGGCCGCTCAATAGCACAAGCACCCAAATAAATGTTAGCAAAGGCAAGTTAAGTTACTCATCTACGTACCTGGATAATTTTATTTGTGTTTTAACTTATTTTAAAGGGCGGTTTTCTTGTTCAAAACAGTCGGTGTTGACTGCTCGAAAAGAAATTCAAAATGGAGGCCCGCCCATGGCCAGGACTTGAAAATCGATAAAAAATCGAAAACTAAACAATACACTGATAGAAACGCATACAATAAATGTCAACAATCATGCGAAAATGTAATGTTCTATCAATATGTTTAGTTTTCGATTTTTTTATCGATTTTTAAGTCCTGGCCATGGGCGAGCCTCCATTTTGAATTTCTTTTCAAGCACTCATCACCGACTGTTTTGAACAAGAAAACCACCCTTCCTCTGAAGAATGCCATTGATGCAAATCGGTAAACAGAAGATGGGGTAGAAGATGTCGTACATGCCAACGCTTTTTCCACCTTACCTGTGTCGGAATCAAGCAGAAAGTTTTGTCTGAAACCCGAATATGGAAGTGTTTCATTTGTCTCCAACTGCTCGTACCGATTCCCAATCATCCACCTGTTGTTTTCCTAAGTAATCTTCCTGACCATCTACAAGCTCACCTCTCTCAGGATTTGCAACATTCCTGTCCACATACCAAAAGCCGCAAGGATCTGCGCGTCAGAAGCCCTGGCCTCCGCCATAGTCTGTTACCACAGAAAACTCTGAATTCCTGGGAACGCCTCTAAGTTTTTGCCCCAATAGCGCTGAGTCTTCATCCCACAAAAGCAAAGACATCATTGTCCTGTGATGTGAAAGCTAACATCCGCTTTTTCTCGGAATGTCTTGATTGGTACAGAACCGATACCAACCCATATCTTCATCAACGCAAGCCTGCAGCAAATTTGAAGAGGGCTGTCAATGCAAAATGGCCCAGGGCGACGTTTCGCTTCGGATGATACTGTCGCATGTCTGAACAGCGAGGTGCTAGAGGCGCTAAAAGTAAAACATCCTCCATCACCATCGGATATCAGGACTTTGTCTCTCCCCCCCAATCAAGCATCTGTACCAGTCAGCATGTCCTGTGATGACGTCCGAACAGTCCTGAAGTCCTTCGCTCTGAGCAGTAACGAAGGAATCGACAGTCTCAAACCTGGACATTTGATAGATTTGACATCTTCTGCGACAGCTGTCTCGACTTTGCGAAAAAAATCATCTCTGGTGATATTCCTCGAAGTGAGAAGGAGTTTCTATTTTCAGCAAATCTGACGGCGCTAAGGAAAAAGGACGGCAGACTACAACCTATTGCCGTTGGAAACACTCTTCGTCGTCTCGCCGTTCAAAGTGGCCACACATCCTGTGATCCGCACACTGGCCCTCTGAGCTGTCCCCCATCCAACTCAGTGTAGGAGTCCGTCGTGGAGGCGAAGCTGCTGTTAGGGCGTTCATCCAGGACCAACAACAATGGCAGCAGGACCGTTTGCTGGTCAAGTTGGATGTGAGAAACGCTTTCAACTTCATCCGACGGGACCATTTTCTCGAAACCAGTCTCTATCGAGCCCCTGTGCTTCATCCTTTGGCCTACCCTAGTTCGAGCACCCTGATTATAGCCGACCACACCCTTGAATCACAGTGTGGTATACAGCAGGGTGACCTGATGGGATCCCTTCTTTTTGCCCTGGGAGTCAATGATATCGCCCGTTCAGTGACTACACCTTTGAACATCTGGTATCTCGATGATGCAACATTTGGAGGCAGTTGGGCAGAAGTTGTTGAGAACCTCTCCAGAATCATTCCAGCACTTGCTGCAATCGGGCTTGAAGTAAACCCTGCCAAGTCCGAAGTCTTCCATATCTACTGTTCAACAGAATCCTTCTCATTGGCTGTCTCGCAAAGCTGCAAATTCTTAGACATCACCAATCGAGACACTCATAATCCTTGGTTCCCCAATCTTCAAACCAGCTATCCAAGCTGACATTGCTAACTTGTCCAATATGTCATCCCGACTCCTACTGATTGATAAGTATCGGACACTTTTCCTCTTGTGCAACTGCTTCTGTATTCCAAAAATTTTATTTTCGTACGTAGTGTGCCATGTTACCAGTTTCTGGTCGGCCTGAGTAGGCTGGATTGTGTAATTCGGACTCAGCAACGGCCGTCTGCAACATCAATTTTGATGATGTAGGCTGGCGCCAGGCCACTCTTCCTACCTCTTTTGGTGGACTTGGTCTTAGATTAACAACTGACGTTGCATCGCCGGCTTACGCCTTCTCATCTGCCCAAGTCGGGATCTGTTTGAGAGTATTCTACATGAAGCATCTGAATCTCCTCTCGACCAACTGATCCATGACGTTTTTACAGACTGGAAGGGAGCTGATCTCATCGTTCCGGAGCAGACAGGGAGACAGAAGAGCTGAAACACTATCAGGATGAAGACCAGAGTCGAATCCCTAAGAAGATTTTGCAACCAAACAACGCCTGGCTTGCCTTCAAGCTGCAAGTTTGCCACACAGCGGTGCGTGGCTAAAAGCCTTGCCATCATCGGCTGTCGGGAACCTAGTTGATGACGATTGCCTGAGATTCGCTGTAGCTCTGCACACAGGTTCTAGAGTTTGCAGCAACCACAGGTGCCGTTGAAGCCAGCCGGTCATCATATATGAACTCCACACCTTTTCGTGTAGAAGGAGCGTTGGCAGATTTCCTAGGCACAACACTCTCAATGATGTCGTCCGACAAGCACTAGACAGCGCTGGCTTCCCGTCAATCCTCGAACCAGTTGGCCTTGAGAGAGGGGATGGCAAACGACCTGATGGCCTGACGGTGTTTCTCTTTGCAAATGGTAAGTCACTTATATGGGATGTGACTTGTCGACACTTTTGCGCCCTCGTCAGTGATAGAATCGACAACAAACACTGGACATGCAACAGTATCAGCAGAGAGCCGCAAGCGGTCAAAATATGCCATCTTCTCGACAGATTTGTGTTTCAACCGATCGCTGTTGAGACGAGTGGAGTGATACGCTCTGCCATGCGTGACTTCCTCGGCAGCCTTGGTCTATTAATGACGCGCAACACCGGAGACATTATTTGTGGAAACGCCTTGTATAATTCTGACATTAACTTTGTGATAATAAATTGCCGTTTCAGTTTAAACTGAAAAATATCTTTATGATTTACGTACCCGTAAGATTCAAGGGAGATAATCCAAACTTTTGCAAACTAGGGAAATAAAAGTCTGGAATTTTGGGTGTCAGCTCCCTTGAATATGACCAATAATGCCGCCGATATATCAACATTACCTGTTTATCAATAAAATTTGATTTTCTTTTATAAAATAAAAACTACTTGATTAATTCACGTGATTTTTGGTATACGATATATTCATTCCATCACAGGTACATAAATAATGCAAGTATTTCTCAGTTTGTCTTCCCCCTCTCCATGTCTCTGTAATTCTGAATAAGCACCCATGTGTTAGATACTTCCATGTTTTAGTAAAAAAAAAAGTCGATAAAAAAAAACTGATTTTTATAGTATGTTTAATCGTATCAGACTGATTACATATCAGTGTTTACTTTTAGCAAACATGGCGACCTAAAAAGTTGAAAAAAATCGAGATTAGAGTTACCCGCTTCGGTGTATTTAAAAAGAATTGGAATTTAGTTTTTGATAATCCTTCTCGGTGCTTCTGGAGTTCAATCCCCTATATTTAAAAAAGGAACTCTCTTTTTAAGGAGAGCTAATTAAAGGGGAGATAACAATTGATTAAAATCTACAGAATAGTTAACAAAGCCCCTCCCCCTCTCCTCTCCATGTTAAGAATGGGTTTTGAGACAATAACGCTATTATTTCAGCGGCAAAAAGTATTCTCATTATTCTCAAGCAGCGTTTTTGTTTTTTGTTTTTTTTTGTTTTTTTTTTGTACTTCTGCAGTTTTAAGGACTGTGCTGAAATAATAATTATATTTTTTAACATGGAGAGGGAGATATCTTTAACTATTTTGTAGATTTTAATCAATGGTTATCTCCCCTTTAATTAGCTTTCTTAAAAAGAGTTCCTTTTTTATAACATATAGAGATTGAACTCAAGAAGCCCCTCCTTCTCTAAATATTGTAGTGTGAAAATTTCCAGACAATGCGTGATAGACACATTGCTACGCGCTCCAACTACTAAGTTAAATATGACTTTCGAATTGTGTGACCGACAGGGATTGTCTCCTCCCATACTGATGAATGCAGGTTTAGCATGAAACACATGTGTATATGGGTTAATTTGAAAATATAATTTATAAATAATTATTCAAAGCTTTTGCTAGACTGAGCACTTTAAGTAAGTTAACAAGTTGTTATTTATAGCGTAATGCGATACTCTCGGCCCCACTTATTGAGTTCTGTTGATGACTTGCTAGATGACTGCCGAATTTGCCATTTCGACGTTAATTCACTCTCCCATTTCCAGACAATGCATGGTGGGCACATCGGTACGCGCTCCAACAACTAAGTTAAATATGACTTTCGTATTGGGGTTCGAACTGGTGGTTTCTGAATTAAAATAATAATAAATTTAATTCAGAAACCACCAGTCTTACAAGCATGTCTGATGATTCTCGTCCTGACTAGAAGAAATAAATTATAACGTGAAATGACTGAATGGCTTGTTTGAGTTATTTCTTTCTAATTTCTATTATTGCTCTGTTTTTACATTGAGCTCTCCGACTCACGATTTCCTATATGTATTTGACGGTAACAAATCTTAAACAAATTGTTCATATATGTATATATATAATTATTTATAAATAATATTTTCAAATTAACCCATATACACGTGTGTTTCATGCTTAACCTACAATCATCAGTATAGGAGGAGAGATAATCCCTGGCGGTCACACGGTTCCGGGAAGTTTACTAGGAGGAAGCTTTCTACGTCATTGATGTTGGTTCTAAGCCCCCCCCCCCCCCCCCCCGGATATTTATGAATGCTAGCCTCAAGGGCTGAGGCAAAGATCTTTTTGGTGGGTGTCTGGTTTAGGTTTGTTTCTTTTTCTTTATATTGTCATTTGGTTTTAGTTAGAGTAGGGAGGGAAAAGTGGGGGCTTGTCTAGTGCCTATAAGCTCACATATCCAGTCCATTAGTCGAGACTTGATCCATTGGGGTTGTGGCCTCAGCAAAGCCCATTGGGGATAACTGCAGGGTCTCTTTCAATTAGAAGATTACATTTTCTTGCGTTTGTTTGTAAATTTTTCTTCATCACTTTTTTTTCCTGTTAGCTATACTGCACAATCGCCTTTTTAAAAAAAATTTTTTTTATAGGAAATGTAAAAATAATTAAAACATAACCATAAAACGAGGCAGTATATTTAGTCTTCAAAGTGAACTTTGACATATCCGCCCCCCCCCCCATCGAATTCGCTTTTCAATGAAATTAATGAGAATCGGAACAGATTTGCAGACTCAAACTGTTTAGATCTTTCTACTCAATTAAAATACAATTCTACTGATTGTACACAAAACATCAAACGATTGAATGTTACAGATTAAATAAAAGATATTTATTTACATCCATACCTGGCACAGGCTGAGTAGGTGTGTTCTTACCAGTCGGGTATACGTCCTCGACATCAATTTGACAGTGACTTTGTTGCTGTCAGACTGAGGTATGGTTCTGTTCGGTCTCAGGAGGTCCACCCTCCCAGGCTTTACCTTCTCTTTGAGAAGAGGTTAGTTTATTGCTAATCACCTGAGGCGCCCCTACCGGAGAATGCCGACGGGGCTGGTCAGGCATTTTTTGTAAGCCAGAGCGCGCTAATCTTAGTGCACTGGCTTTTCACACCTGACCTTGTGTCTAACCTTCTGGAGAAGCGCTAAATAAACATACCTAATGACGGCCAAATTGTAAAATAGACTCTGAATTATTGGAACAAATTTGGAACAGTGAATATCGAAATATCCCCTATTAAAATTTTCCCAGTCAATCAAGAAAATGAACAATTCGTTGCTCCAGATTTGTTACCGTCAACAACGGCTACTTTGACAATCTCATGTCAATTTTCGCTTTTAACTAATCAACCTTGATTTGATTGATCCTTAAAACTGAGCTGTAACATATGCATGCTACAACTGTAACATATGCATGCTACAACTGTAACATATTTTATGTTTCCGGCCAGTGCAAGAAGTTCTTGGAAATGTGGTTGCCAGTATGCTTCAAGACTATATTTCACCAAAAAAAGAAAACATCACAAAAAACGTGCACCAAAGATAACTCCAGGAATAGCCATTTTATCGTACAATCTTTCTGATTTCACGTCCATCTTCACCTGGTAGAGAAAAGGCAAAAATGCTTCTCCAGAATCTGAAAGTTTCAATCAAGAGGAACGGGAAGTTTGCACCATTTGCGACTTCTGGGATCCTCCTAGTGTTGGAAAACCAAATTCGATTTTTTAAAGGATGTTACGAATGCGATCTGTTGTATCATAAAATGTGCCCTAATGAAAATGGTGGGTCGAGTGCCACTGATTATTACAGCTATGCCTAGTCATCTTTTTCTGTTCCTAGGGATTTTTATGTGTTGTTACAAGACTGGTTATAATGATGTATGGTGGGGCTACTATGATAATGCATTATAAAATGCATTATCATAGTAGTCCTGCCATATTATGATAACATTTTGACATTTAAAAAGAATGTATAAAAAGCTGAAATAATTTTTGTTTTCTTCACTTGTTTGAGAAGATCAAAACCTAAGTGGGATTCATTCAGGGAATTTTGGTCTTTTTTATGCAACAAGAGTGACACAGTAGGAAAAAATGCCCCCAAACCTATCATAGTAGGCCCAGTTGATGGTACGATAAAAACAGGTCCATTTTACAAGACATTTACATAGCAAACAGAACCCTACTCGTAGGTAGAAAAAGAAATTCTTAAATATTTTTAAAAATCTTTTTTTCATAAAATCTCAAGAATCTAGATTTTAGAGGAACTGAGGCATGATATACGTCGGTCAGAATTCTTCGAAATTTTAGTGAACACAAAGTATTTTTTTTATTTAAGAGCCTCCAATTTTCTCATCTTTTGGAGACTGGTTCGAAAATGGCTCCCATTTTGACTGCATTACAATCTGTACATGAATTTATGGTCTCGATCATCACCAGAAGTGGATATTCGAGGTGAAGTCGAAAGGGCTCGACTATCATCCCAGGCGTATGGTTAGTGTTAAGGTAAAAGAAGAGCCTGTTTTCATCATCCTCGTCGTCAAGTAGATTTCAGAGTAATTCGTAAAACGCATGATTTTTAGCAAAAAATATTACATCTAAAATTATTTTTACAAAGGGTATTTTACAACCACTTTTGTGATACCGCTGTTTTCTCAGACTTTTTACATACTGTAGATCAGTAGTTCTCAACCTAATCACCTCTAAAATCCGGATGCTCCCCTTCTCCTTCATGTGGGGATATATTCTCATTTAAAATGTGAACTCTGCTTCAGTTGAAGAAGTTTAAAACACCAATCACAGCTTGTGTAGGTGTGTTCGTACCCATCGATGATACGTCCTCAACAATCAGTCTGACAGAAGGTGGGCCGTTGTGATTTCTTCTG
The DNA here is from genome assembly GCA_963556195.1 of Sepiola atlantica. Classification (NCBI taxonomy): domain Eukaryota; kingdom Metazoa; phylum Mollusca; class Cephalopoda; order Sepiida; family Sepiolidae; genus Sepiola; species Sepiola atlantica. The sequence continues at coordinate 24,245,291 of OY744516.1, read as the reverse complement.
GTCCTGCTCTTTCCGGCTGAGGGTTCTATTCAGTCTCAGGAGGTCCACCCTCCCAGGCTTTACCATCTCTTTGAGAAGAGATTAGTTTATTGCTAATCGCCTGAGGCACCCCTACTGGGGGAATGCCGACAGGGCTGGTCAGGCATTTTTTGTAGACCAGAGCACACTAATCCTAGTGTGCTAGCTTTTCAAAACCACAGCTGACCTTGTGTCTAACCTCCTGAAGCGGTGGTAACTAAAACTTTAGGAGAGTAGAAAGTGTTGGATTTACTTTCGGTGCCTCGTAACTCTCACCTTCCTTATTTTATCCTTTAGTCCTCAAATTCCATGAGCGATGTTTCTGACAAAGGGGGAAGAATTGCAGTTTTCTGGGTTGGAATCTATCCATCTAACACTTATCGTTGGCTAGTTTTTGACCTTGAAGTAGTATTTTTTTTTTAGCTGCTTACATCAAGTGGCTTCATGCATTGTCTGGAGCGATTTCCATATAAAAAAAATACTTTGGTTTATAAACGGTCTCCAAAAAACATGGCATCCATGAAAAGTGGCATTAAATAAACAAAAGTCGGTTAAAATTCTAAGCAAGAAAATACGAAAAAAAAAATGAATTAAATATTGAAGTCGTATTAAAATAATAACGATGATATATATAAGAGTATTCATAGGTAATAGAGAAAATTTCTGTATTAAAATATTGAAATACTAGCAGAGTTATCCGCCGACGTTGCCTGAGGGCATGAATAAAAAATTAAAAAAATTTTTTGATTAAAAAAAAAAAAATGGGGAAGGTTAAAAATGTAACAGCTTTATTGCTACACATCCTCAGTCACGTTACTTTTTGAAGTCTCCTTCTCCTGCAGATATATTTACCTACTGGTGCAGGAAAGTTTGAATTACCTACGAGAGACCATCCTCGAGTGCCTTCTGCCTCTGTACAAGGGATTGTCAGGACAATCTGACATGAGGATACTTCACCCTACAAGTAAACCCTGACCAAATATTCAAAATAATATAGTATTCGAAGCCTAAATAAGATCCCCACAACACGCTATATGTTAGCTCATACAAGGAATGGTGCACCTTCTCCTAGTGATGTAACATCACTTAGCTGGATACTCCACCAGACCAGATGAATTCTTGTTTTGGAATCCGGTAAGACCAAGAGAAAGATATACTAACATAGTTAACTTGTCAATTGGAAGAGGAAAATGAAGGTTCTTACTTTCAACTTTTGAAAGGTAAAGGAGAACTTTAGTTGAACACTTGGATATCTATGTATCGCATATAGAATTCAAGTATTAGCCCCAGGAATGGGGCCCCTTGACTTGTAAGACTTTACACTGAAGTAAAATAATTTAAAAAGTGCAATATAACTGAAAGAACGTTGACCGTTTCAGTGTTTTTGAAACAGCTACCAGTAGGAATTAATAAAATTCATGATTCTTTCTGCAATCCAACCATATTTAGGGTAAATAAACTTCAGCCTGTGCCTGACTTGTCCACCAAGTTTCAGTCATAAATATCCAACAGTCTTTGTTTTATCACTATTCAATGATAATCACACTTGGAAACGACATGCAAAATTGTCAATTGATACATTCCTCTCTTGGTACTGCCCTGATTTTGACTGTGATGGCTCTCTTAGTTGAGGAATATTCTGGGGATTGTTTTGATAGACATATCTTTGAGATAACCCCATGATAAAAATCTGGGAGATTAAGTTCTGATGAATGTGAAGCCCATTCAGGATCACACCTCCTACTGATAAAACAATCACCAAAAGTTCCCACATATCATTCATTGGATTGAAATAAAAAAAATAAAAAAATAAAACTGTTGGGCATTCATTACTGGAACTTGATGGACAAGTTAGTCATAGACCAAAGTTTATTTGTACCAAATATGGTTGGATTGCAGAGAGGATTATGAATTTTATTAACGCTTCCATCAATGCCATTTTTAGAGAATGGGGAAGGGGTCATCCTGTAGTTCACTTTAAGTTTATTGAAATATTCAAAACTTTTTGGTTACAAGTTCTTAGTTTTTAGTTAAAAAAAACAAAAAAACATGGATGTGTATGACATAGCCCTCCTTCTCCTCCATCAAAATGAAAAAGAAATGCTTCCTGGTATCCAAGTTATGAAATAATCAGCATATTATTATTATTATTATTATTATTATTGTTTGTGTTGTGTAAGGTTCAACGGTTTATGTTCTGTTTGTTGATACTTCACGTGAACACTGATAATGCACTTCACGTGAACACTGATAATGCACTTCACGTGAACACTGATAATGCACTTCACGTGAACACTGATAATGCACTTCACGTGAACACTGATAATGCACTTCACGTGAACACTGATAATGCACTTCACGTGAACACTGATAATGCACTTCACGTGAACACTGATAATGCACTTCACGTGAACACTGATAATGCACTTCACGTGAACACTGATAATGCACTTCACGTGAACACTGATAATGCACTTCACGTGAACACTGATAATGCACTTCACGTGAACACTGATAATGCACTTCACGTGAACACTGATAATGCACTTCACGTGAACACTGATAATGCACTTCACGTGAACACTGATAATGCACTTCACGTGAACACTGATAATGCACTTCACGTGAACACTGATAATGCACTTATGCAAAATCAAATATTCAAAGTTTTACTATTTAAAGAAAAAAGAAATTTGGATAAGATCTTTCATTTTTAGTCAGGCAATATTTGGAAAGAAATTATTCTGTGGAATCAAGAAAAATCTGATTGTGAAAGAAAAGTGCTAAGGCAATGTGAGGATTCCTTCTCACTCACACAGATGAGGGCTATAGGAGACCGAACGCAACCGTTGTAGCGCTGCTGCTTTGTCAGTTGTTATTGTGTTTCCATTAATGTCCGGCTCGCGGGGTAACGGCTTCACATACATAACAATTCAAGTAGGAACACAGAAATAAATAAGAGAGAGAGAAACAGTTGATGTGTGCGCTCTGATCGCTTCCTTCGTAAGAGGTCGATCGACACGTAAGCATTTATTTATATAGCACGAGAAATATACAAGGGAGGTAATTAGGATACTTTTTGGATTCACGTATTTCAGGTGTAAACATTGTTGCCGTTTCCAAATGCACGACACTACAACCGTTAAAAAGACACACCTTATTAGTAGAAACTCAGGTACTGTGATTCCATCTTTCAGTTTGGTTATCACGTAGTTAGAAGTTCTTAGAAATTCGATGTTAATTACATTCACTTGCTACAAGGTTATTAAATTACTCGAATAGGTCAAATCATAAAAAGATGCTTTCAAAGTTCATAGGAAAAATTCCATATTATATCCATTGAGTGGATACGAGGTTGACACTTCCCCCACGAAATCTCAACTGAAGAAAAAAGTTGGTTGTCTGGCACTGCACGTGTTCAAAAACGGTGCCAAAATATATCTCAAAGGTCAACTCCTAAAGGTCACCTCCTCCTTTCGGTAGGAGGAGGAGGAGGCGAGTGTGAAGATTTAACGGTGCAATTTCTAACAGCAGTACTGCTTCTAAAATCTATATTGTTGAGATTAAAAAGAAAAAAATCTTTCTTTAGATTACTATAAAATAGACGATGCTGGGGATATAAACCTCAAGGACACAAAAGGGCCATTAAATAGGCAAGGTCATCAGGACTGTGATCAAATAAGACATGCCTGGTGTTGCCCAGGAATGAATGAGAACTCCCATGTACTCTTGTTCCAGCTCTGAATCCAATATTACTATTTTTATTATTTTTTAATGTTTATAAATTCCTCTCTTCGTTCTTTCTCTCTGAATAGTGAGTCGATGAATTCATTGTTCTTCAGTTTCACTGGCACTATTTAATTTTACTCTTTTTATTCAGACTAAACTACCTTTGACCCATTCGGCCAGTATTTGTTAGATATATTATTCAGTACATAATTTCATAACTTTGTACATGTTTTACAAAATAGTATTTATGTGAAAATAGATGTCAAATTTTATTCTGTTAACCACATATTTTTAATTTATTTTTCTCCACGTGATTTAAAAAAAAAAAATTTTTTATTCTGCCGTCCACCTCATGTTTCACCTCCTCTCTCCCCCTTTATATACTACTCTTTTCACTCAAATCGTTCTCACCACACGCCTCCTACTCTTCCTTTGCGTTACTCCTCCACCTTCTCCTCTCGTACCTATTACACATGACATTGCCTCCCTCCTCCTTCTACTGTTTTTCTTCTCCGGATTTTTCTTGCTACTATGTATAAAATGTTGAGTTCTGTGAAATAAAGCCCAATTTACCAAACGAATATGGTCAAACCTACCGACCAAAATAACTTGATCCAGTTTTTATGATGCGTTTGTGTCCTTATTTCAACTAGCATGTTGCTTTGCTCATCCATATTTCCATAAATTAAGTTTCCATTTTGTTTGAAATTCTATTTCTTATTTACTCCCTCATATATAAATATATACGCATACCTAACATTATATATATATATAGGACTAGATAAAGTGGAAGAATAAAATAAGGTGCAAATCAAATTTTATTAGAATTAAGTATGTTTTGGGCCGATATATTTGATGGTTTATATAATTTTATGTATTTTTATATATATTTTTTTATATATTTTCAAAGTTTAATTTTATTACCTGCAGTAATGTCATTGCGATAATGGTCCTCTGAGGAGAAGAATTTTCTTTGAAAACTCATGAGTTAAGGACTTTAAAGTACTTTGCCTGAACATTGAATTCGAATAAAATTTGATTTGCACCTTATTTTATTCTTTCACTTTATCTAGTGCTATTAATGCTCTATCCAGTATATTGAGCTTCAGTTTTATCCGGATGTTCACTAACTAAAGATATTAGTTGCCTCTTATATCTTTTGTTGTATTAACCTTATATATATATATATATATATATATATATATATATATATTCTTGGGTTTTTATCTACTTTTCCAGCTTCCCCACTCTCTCCCCTCTCTTTTAATTGCATTATTCAAGATCATCCTTTAATTATATTGATATTATTTGCCCTTTCTCTCACCATCTAAAACATCCATGTACAGATGAAGTGTGCACGGTGACAAACAAGCAAGATTCACAGAACTTTAATAATATATAGATTAAACCAAGCAAATCCTCATCTTTCAATGTCTAGACATTATTTATAATAGAATCTGTAGATGTATGCAGAGTGTAGACATCACTAAGAATGGGTACATTTTTTGCATGATGACTAAATTTCAAAATAAGAAAAGAAAAACAAAATGATAAAAAAAATTTTTTTTTAAGTTTCGTGAATTTTCTTTGTCAAAACATTAATGTTTTCATAAAAATGAATACTTTTTCATAAAAATGAATACTTTTTTCATAAAAATGAATACTTTTTTCATAAAAATGAATACTTTTTCATGAAAATAAAATGCGCTGAGTGTTTTTGTTGCTTAAAATTTTTTTTATTATTTTGTTCTCTTGGAACATCGGTTTGTTTGTATTCGTTTTTTTTTTCCAGTTGTTTACATAAATCTGCATCGGAAAGTCAGTTTAAAAGCTAGATTAGTACCGAAAAGTTCAATGCATCGAACGAATGATGGCTTGGCCGAAGTAAAACTACGATTTGTCCTCTTTTGCAGCCAGACTTCAAATTTCTACTTTATATGGCCTTATCTTATTGGTCCCCCGATTTATAAAATCGGGAGACCTATGTTTTGAGGCATTTCCGTCCGTATGGATTTTTCTCCGCAACCATCCATTGAATTTCTCTGAAATTTTGCATGAAGTTGTAACTTTGGTCAGGTTAGAAAGTGACATTCTCCGATTTTTAAAAAAAAATCTGGTTAGCCCCCCAGGGGGTCAAAAGGCCCCGAAATGGCAAAAAATGACATTTTTTTGCCCCATAACTTTTAATCCATCCATTCAATTTCTTTGAAACTTGACCAAAATGTGGAGGCAATTGTTCCTAATAGAAAATAAGTATCGCTGACTTTGGAAAAAATCTGGTTCGCGTCACCAGGGGATTAAAAGCCCCCTAAAATGGCAAAAAATGACCCTTTCCTCCCATAACTTGGATTCATACATTCAATTTTTCTGAAACTTGGCCAAAATATAGAGGCAATTGTTCTGGATATAAAATGAGCATCCTTGACCTCAGAAAAATTCTGGTTCTCGCCCCCAGGGGGTCAAAAATGCCCCAAATTGCCCAAATTTATTGCATTTTACACTCGTCACATACAGAGGGGGACCACGCATGCGCGGCTTGTTATTTATGTAGTTTTCAAAATAACTAAAAGTTTGTTTGAAAAATAAGTTATCTAAGTCACGAAAAACAAAGTATGAACAATAAATACAAACTGAAGTAAATTGGGAATAGACAAATACACATGCAAGTGAAATGAATATTTAAATGAAAATTATTTTTTCCTTTTTTTTTTTTAACATAGTTCATCCCAACCAAGGCAGGCCGCCACTGTAGACGTAAGGGACTACTGAGAAAAAGGGTGAAAGCTTTTAGTTTTAAATTTCTGCATGTCAGTACCATCAGGAAAACGGAGTAGGGAGGGAGTTCCAGAGTCCAACAGCACAAGGAAATAAGCTTTTGGAGTAGAAAGCTCTTCGGCATCTGGAGACCTCCACAGTGAATGGAGTGGATTTGGCAGATTGTCGGGTTGGTCTAGTGAATTTACATTGTGGGGGTACCTGAGAAGCAAGCTCATCAGAGCACAATCCATTGAAGTACTTGTAAAAGAGGCCCAAGGAAGCAACATTGCAGGGATGGGGCTGGAGCTTGGTGAATAGTGAAGGACCTATCAAGTTGGCGACTCTTTTTTGGACCTTGTCTAAGAGGGAGAGACTAGTGGATGGTGCCCCAGCCTAGATGTGGCAACAATACTCTATGCATAAGCGGATGGTGGCTTTGTAGAGATAGAGGATAATGTCAGGTGTGAGAAGTTTACTAGCACGGTAGAGGGAGCCCACCTTCTTTGCAGCAGCCCTGGCAATGTTTTCAATGTATTTGTTCCAAGTTATTCCATGTTATCTGTGAAAGTTAGGCCGAGGAGTTTGAATGATGAACTCTCAGGTAGGGTGTTATTTGCCATGACAATTGGTGGTTGAAGAGGTTTTTTGTAGTTATTGAAGGAAAGTGGCTTTGTCTTTGCAGCATTGAAAGTTACCATCCATTTTGGACCCCATTTCACTACAGACTGGAGGTCATTGCCTCAGATATGTGCGTGTCAGTTTTGTTCACATGACGAGAGTAGAGTCGTCAGCAAATATTCCTATCTCAGTCTCAATGACATCAGGGAGGTCATTTATGAAAATCAGGAACAGTAGAGGTTCAAGGATGGATCCCTGGGGTACACCAGCATTTATGTCATGTTGCTTAGAAGAACGGCCATTGAGTACAACCTGGATCTTTCTTTTTTGTTATGAAGGATTTAATTATATTAAATATATGTCCAGTAATACCATATGAGTGCAGTTTTAGAAGAAGCCCTTCATGCCAGACCTTGTCAAAGGTCTTGGATATATCGAGCGCTACCGCCCTAGCTTCACCTGCCTTGTCCAGTGTATGGTATATGCGTTCAGAGATGACCGTTAGGATATCTGCAGTAGATCGTGCTTGTCTGAATCCGTATTGATGATAAGAAAGAAGTTTAGCATTAACTAGGTGCTGGACTATCGCTAGATTGATTAAGGATTCAAAGATTTTAGCAAAGATCGGGAGTAGACTGATTGGGTGGTAGTTTAGAGGATCAGTTCTATCTCCAGAATTCTTGAAGACTAGTATCACAGAGGCAATTTTCAAACTATCAGGGAAACAAGATTCAGTAAGGCATTTGTTGTATAGTTTGGAGAGGGCAGGGGCCAGCTCAGCAGAGCATTTCTTTATTACTATTACTGGTATAAGATCAGGCCTTTGGAGGTGTCAAGGTTTTTTATGATGTCTCTGACTTGAGACGGGGTGACGACCAGGTTCTCAAGTGTGGCTTCAGTTCGCAATGGGAATTTAGGGAGGGGGGTGGTTTGCTGAGTCCAAAGTGGAGTTTAAGGCGAAACGCTGGGCAAGTAGTTCAGCCTTATCAGTTGCTGTGCAAACAACATAATTGTGATTTGATTGTCCATTGTTCATCACACTATTGTAGATTTTCCAGAAATCGCGAGTACCTAGTTTCTGCGACTGAATGCGTTTTTTTGGTTATCTCTGTATACCTTCTCTTTGCTTCATCTATCACTACTTTGCAATCATTTCTTGCCTCTACAAATTTTTGTCTGTTCGCAGTTGACTTATGGCGGCCGAATCATTGAGGAGAGTGGGGTTTGCTGAAGAATTTTCGCGTGGGGCATAAGCATCAATGCCTGCTTTGACCTATTCAGTTAGCTCATTTGCACACTGATCAGCAGGGAGTGAGAAGGTTTCATCCCATGGGGTGTCGCTGATGTGATCCCTGAGGGATTCAAAATCAACCTGCTCGTAGTTTCTCGTCGTTTTGAGCAATGGCTCTTCAGCTTTTGGACGAGTTTTTAAGGTGATAAGTATCATTACCACAACATGATCAGAGTTTCTGAGCGGGCTATGGGCATTCGCCACACAAGCCTCAGGTAGTTAGGTCGAGAAGTGAGGTTTGCTGGTCTGCATGATTAGGAAGGCGGGTCGGAAAAGTGACAGCCTGTGAGAAGTCGTGAGCTGAGGAGAAATTAAAAGTAGAGTTCCCAACTGCATCAGTAACGCTGGAGAATCCCAACCAGTCACGGTGGTGTGCATTAAAATCCCCAAATACATGTATTTAGGCCTTCAAGTCGAGTGAGAGTGCTCTATCTAAGCTTTCAGAGACTGTCTAGCAGTGTACAGTCCTGCGTCGAAGGAGAATGATATAAGAAATATAAGTAACTAACTCTGTGATGTACGGTCAATCTAAAGCACATGTAGGCTTGGTCATCTGATTCTAACCTATGTTCTCTAGTCAAGGGGAGGGTGTTCCGAACATAAGCTCCTAGCCCATGCATATGTTTGTCAGAGTCCTTACGGTAGAGTGGAAGGTAATCAGTCATGTCAAAGTAGTGAGAGGAGATTGAGGATTGAAGGTTCATTTCACTTAGTGCTATGATATCCGGGGAGTTTGTCAGAAGAGAAGTTTCTACGTCGTTAATGTTGATTCTAAGTCCCCGGACATTTGTGAATGCGAGCCTCAAGGGCGGAGGCGAAGATGTTTTTTGTTGGGTGTCTGGTTTAGGTTTGGTTTTCTTATTTTGTAAATTCATGTTTGTTTTGAGATAGAGTTGGGAAGGCAAAGTGGGTGCTTGTTTGGCGCAAATAAGCTTACACAACCAGTTTATTAGTCGTGACTTAGTCCATTAGTCGTGACTTAGTCCATTAGTCGTGACTTAGTCCATGGGGGTTGTGGCCTCAGGAAAGCCCACCGGGGATAACTGTAGGGTCCCTTTCCATGCGCAACATGGCACATACAGTTACCCACGATATTATGCAACTGTTGATGGAGCAGCCATTCTTAGCGCTACCTAAGAGTTTGGGCTCCTAACTACCAGTCAGAAACAGCAGCCAGGCAAGGTGTCTAACCTGTACCCTCAACTTGTCGGAACAAGAGCGACCCAGACTAATCATGTAGGACTTAGTGACGAAAAAAAATTCCCCAAGTTGCCCAGATAGAGAGAAAGAGAGACAGCATTCATTGCCCTAGTCAGGAAACAAGGCCAAGCACTAGGCATCTTTAGAGGTGTCCCAGAGCTGTTTTTTTTTTTTTTTCTAAAAATTTTGCCTATAAGGGTTAGTGGAATCTGAGGTCTTCATTCCTTGACAGTAGTCGATATAAATGTATCAACCCATGGTTCTTTACTAACGTCAGGCTAGTGGGTTTGGGTGGGACTTCCCCCTTTTTTTTTTTAACTACATTTGATAATGGATTCCTTCCCCCTTTTAACCTCGAACGCGTTGACCCCTCCAAAAAATAAAAGTTGCAGAATATTAGCAAGAACATAAAAAAAGGAGAGAGTTTGGCCGTGACCTTTGTAAAGTAAACTAAGGCCTGTTCACTTGAAAATGACGTCATACTTGTAAGTAGCAAGCAAGATCTGTCGATAATGAATGAGAACTTTTAAAGAAAGCATTAGAAAACTTTAAAAATTGCATTAAAGAAAAGAAAGGAACACGATTTGATTTATACTGAACCTGATCTTTATTCAATATAAATTTTAAAAAAATAAAAATAAGAATTAAAAATAGTTATAGTTTAAAGTTAGAATAATATCAACCGGGTATTTTTTTTAGCTAAAGTAAACAGAACAAACAAAAGGTTCAAAAAACAAATATGCAACAAATAAATGTTACCAAAGGCAAAATTAGTTAATCTTCTAACTACCTGGATAAGATTTTTTGTGAAAAAAAGAAAATGATACTATTTTTAAGAACAAATTAACCAGAAAAAGAAAATTTCAAACATTCAACTAAATTATCCAACAGATTTTTCGATAAGTTTGATTTAAAAAAAAAAAAAAAAAATTTAAATAAAAAAATTTTTTTTTTTAATTCAGCACTAGTAACTTTATTGCTAAAAAGTTGGCGCTGTTAATACTTGCATAAAGACCCCTGATAATCACTCGAAAATTAAATAAAATACTGGTAGAAACAAATCCAATAAATGTCACTAATTGTGCAAAATGTTATGTTCTACCAGTATTTTGTTTAATTTTCGATTTTTAAGTGATCATTAGGAGTCCTCGTGCAGGCCTTATCAGCGCCATTTTTTTTTTTTGTGTTCTAACTAAAGTCGACACGAGGTTTGTTTTTTTTACTAAAAAACGCTTTAAAATATGTTAAAACACAAATAAAGTTATCCATGTAGGTAGAAGAGTAACTTTGTGCTGCCTTCGTCAAAATGATAATTATCATCTTGCCTAGACAGCCAGTTAACTCGGAATCACACGGAGATAAAGGAAGCAACAATAGCAAACGCATTCCATTTAAGAAAAAAACATTATTTCATGTAAAACAGGTAAAAAAATCAAAGTTATGTTAGCGGGGTGGAAGAATCGGCTGTGCGAAGCGTACGTCTGTTTCGTTGAACGAATGCAGGAAAAATGGTTGAAACGGTTGAAAAAAACGCCAAAGGAGAACAAGTCTCGAGCAAATCACGCTGACGAGAGTGGGTGATAATTGTGATTAGACTAAATAAATCGAAAATGAAAGATTAAAGTAGGATAAAGGTAGTTAAAATCCGTATAGGAGAACGCAGAATAAAAAAGGAATGAAGAAAAAGAAAGAAGAAAAGAAACATGTCGTAGCGAGAATAGCGACGTAAACAAAACAAGGGAAGGGATGAATCTGTCCCTGATGGAAAGAGGGGCCGGGTATGAAACATGACAAACTTATCTTGCCTTTGGTAACATTTATTTGGGGGTTTTTTTTCCACTTTTTTATTGACTTCAGTAAAAAAAAACAAAAAAAACATCACTTACTTTGCTGTGTTTCGCTTGAGTAAATGTGTCCCTTTTAATAACACTTTCGTAGTGTGTAAATAGTGATGTAGTTTAACTGTTGATACAAACCATTGTGACGTCAGTAGAAAAACGACTCGATGGAAAGGCCTTCTCTCTTTACAAATGGTCATGGTTTGGGTCAATTTAATAAGAAGTTGTAATGAATGTGACCACTCTCCCCAACAACACTGGATATCCCTGCTAGTCTTAAATAAAAACACAACTTGTTTGTTTTCACGGAAAGCTTAATATTACTTTTTTTCTATGCTAACAAATCTACATAACATAAAATTAGAATTGTATTTACTGTACTTACCGAGGAGTATTATCTCAAGAGGTATCTTTTTTTTATCTTGGTGGTCTAATGGAACGATGAAGGCAATGTGTGGCACAAGGTCGTTTTAATATGAGGAGCAAAACACCTTGCGACGATCAGATTGTTAGAATTCCCGTCCTCTCCCCCCCCCCTTCACCTACACATATTAGTGTGATTCCCACAGCCGAGACTAACATATTTTTACAAAAATGTTTATATACTTCCTATACTTGTCATTCAGTTATTACAATTTTATTTGACTATCATTGTTTGTATTTCACAAATTGTTTTTTGGGTTAATGTATTAATAAACAATTGTTTTTTAATACGTTATAACAATAACATCTCTGTAAACAAACACACATGACCTAAAACTATGTCCAATGGATTATAACAAATCAGAATCACTGTTAAAGATTCGTCCTCTCATTCACCACCCCCCTAACTTCGTATAGGAGACAAGAAAGTATGATTATTATAACTGTTTATTAAAAACTAGCTGTACCTACCCGACGTTGCCCGGGAGTCTTTTCTCTTTTTTTAATCTCATAAATTCAATTTCTTTTTTAATTCTTAAATTTATAAATAAGAACCAGAGGTGCCAAATCAGCAAACATGCCGATACATGATGAATGCAGGGAGAGGGGAAACTATCTATGTAGTGTCAATCTTGTGTTCAAGAGAAGGGGAGAAGTGTGAATATTAATGAAGCTCTCTCTTTCTCCACCCCCTCTATGAGTCACTGAAAATAACAATGTTTTACTTATCATATATTTTCTGTACATCTTATCACACATAGCCTTTGTTGGGACCATGACAGCGAGCGCGTGACAATGATGAATATAAAAAAAAGTAAAAGTGTCTGCGAGTGACTCGTAGTTCCCTAGGGCTCAATATTATCAACAGAATACGGAGGGAGGGGTCTCCAGTTCAAGACATCACATAGAAAATAAGGAAGAATAACGAGCAGGTTTAAGCCGACTCAAACACCAAGTTAAGATTCAAACAATATTTATTTATTAGATATAGTAATAGAAGGGATAAACATATATAGAACAAACAAGAAAAACAAAGTAATATTTTAGGGGAAAGGAATGTTTAACGTTCACTAATGGCGAGCAAAATCTATGAACAAAAATAGTTTCCTAAATAAATCACAGAAGAAAAAGGATTACTCACAGAATGTGGAAGGTAGCTATAAGACTCCCCACTGGAGTTGAAAAGTTAAATTATCGAGTAATGTCATAAGTTAGATTCATCCAAGATCCACACCGATCTTTGGATGGAAAAGTAATCAGCAGATATCAAGGTGTAAGTGTTCAGGAATCATATATATACTGGTGTAATCATGGAAGTCTCAAATGGACGCTATGCAATCCTTACATAGGATAAGTATTCATCATCTCCATGGTAATGTGATATATTTACAATCACCAACAGATTGGGTGATGCAGTCTTGAAAAGCCTTTGTTTTAGTCAAATTAACTTTCGGCATAGAAGAAAATCTCAGAGAAATCTGCTCAGTTGTGGAGTCAGATTATTTCTCTGTCTCGTCCTTTCTCTGCCTCGTCCTTTCTCTGCCTCGTCCTTTCTCTGCCTCGTCCTTTCTCTGCCTCGTCCTTTCTCTGCCTCGTCCTTTCTCTGCCTCGTCCTTTCTCGTCTTCGTCCTTTCTCGTCTTCGTCCTTTCTCATCTTCGTCCTTTCCCTGAGCTCACATGTCGCCTAAATGGGGAGTAATTTATGACATTATACTATACTAGATCCTCAGTCTAGACGGTTTGTCGAGTCACTGCCCACAGACTACTCGTCTAGATAAAACGTCATAAAAGATTTCTTCCCCTGGGTTGATGGATGACGTCATCGTTTTGTGACGGCATAAATGATTCATAAAGGGTATTTACGTTTTCAGTGGATGACGTCATCCCTTAATGACGTCATGAAGTCTGTACTGAGATAAACAAGATCCACAGAGTTTTATTAGTATATTAGAAAAAGAAATTGACGTTTGGTCACCCATTCAGATCGGATTAGATTGTTTGAATCGTGAAAAAGTGTGTTTAGAAAAGGTAGTTAAACTTTTAAAATAGGGTCAGTCCAGCCAATCTCAGTGAGGGCTTGGAATTGATGTTCTCCAAATCTCCTGAAACTTTCAGATTCTTTTAGTAGCATTGAAAGGAGTAAATCCTGAAAATTTCAGCTCAATTCCTTTTTCCGTTCAAATTTTATGGCCTTTTGAAAATTTTCATATCGCTGAAATTTTTTCGACACTGAGGATTTTCTCAATTTTGGAAGCCAATTTTCAGAAATTGTTATATTTAAAAGGTCTGGATGAACTGCTTTCAATTATGTCCATAGAATACTATAAGAATCAGTTTAATTCATGGTTTCTAACCAAATTGGAAAAAATTTACGGAGCTAACAAAAATGACAAAATTTGAAAAAAATCACCCCAAAGTCAAATTTTGAATTTTTAAAGAGTAAGTTCTTGCTAACAATCAACCCAAAATCCTTTTAATGCTTTAAACCTCATAGTATGCTTTGAATACTTCCTCAAAAAATAAAATTTAGGTTTTGAAAACAAATAAATTTGAAATTATGGGGTACCAAATATGGCAAAAAGTCCGCAAAACTTATATTTTACGGACTTTTTTCCATTTTAGAATGGTGATAACTCAGTAACGGTTGCTCAGAACCATATAAAACTATATATTTTCTTGAAGAACACCTTGAGCTCTATTCAAAAATGTAAAATAAACCAGTTTATAAACATCCTACTAAAATCTATGGGACATCAAAAATCACAAAATTTAAAAAATTTTAACTTTCGACGAAGTTCAAAGGCCTGGAACTTGTGGCCAAGAAAAAAAAATGGATTCGATTTTTTGATTTTTTTCAAAGAATAGACTTTCAGGTTTTAGAAAATTATCATGAGGATGGCAAACAGGGCTTTTACTCTTTAAAATGGTGCTTTCTATCATGGCACCTTTTAATATCCAAATCTAGCCTACCAATGCCAATATAGTTAGAGCTAGTCTACTAAAAAGGCACATTTGAATAACATTTTTTAAGTCATGATCTATTTCTATTACTAAAGTGTTGAAAATATACCCAATGTAATAATTGAATGAATGGAGTGAGTGAATGAATGCTTATGCATGGAGCTTTTTCTTCTATTTTTCCTTCTTTTTGCAAATGAATTGTGTATAGTTGTCAAATGTGAATGGTTTATATTTGTAGGAAAATGGATATTTGTTCAATTGGTTCAATCCTCAATTTGAAATGTGGATCTGCAAAAGATAAAGTCTTCACTAAAATTGACATTGATGACTTGCCAATTGGTCAAGCTGAGTTGCTACGGATAAGATCAAGAATCGAGTCTTTTTCTGATGTTGTTGACGTATGCAAAAAGCACAAATTGCAATTTATTGACAATTTTTCAAATGCAAATATGTATAGATGTGTTGATCCTTTCAAAATGCATACAAAGTTGGTGAAAACTAATTTACATGAAGTAACACTACCTGAATTCCACAGTAATATGTTTTCCAGTCGTGATGTTCTCCCTGGGCACTGTGTTTGTAGAAAATGTTGCCAAAAAGCAAAAGATACCATAACTCCTGATACTGATGGTCCTACTACTGATGTTCCTGCTGATATTGAAATGATGACAGAGGAGAACGAAATTTCAGTTGAAACAGCTCATGAAATTGCCAATAAATCTTTAGAGTTTCTTGATTGTTCGCCTTTAAAGAATGTGAAAACAGATCGTGCACTTCAAGCAGGAAAAAGGAAAATAAGCAAGGTGACTGGTGCATTCAGCAAAGTGGTAGCCATTGCTTTGGATGAGCCTGATCTGGTGGAGTCTTCTCAAAGTAAAGATTGTTCAAATTGCTCTAGATTAGTTGAGCTAATCAAGGAAAAACTTACCATAACTGAAGATAGGAACAAAATCATACAGCTCTTAACTATTGTTCCTTGTGACTTTTCAATATCTAAGGTTGCAGAGGTTTTCAATGTCTCAACTTACACAGCAACTCAAGCCCGTAATTTAAGACTCAAAAAAGGAATCCTTTCCATTCCTGAACGTAAAAAAAGAATTGGTATTCCTGAAGAAACTAAAGAGACTGTTATTGCATTTTATGAAAGTGAGGAAATCAGTCGTTTGCTCCCAGGAAAGAAAGATGTTGTCACCATTCGCCTTCCTGATAAGACAAAGATGAAGAAACAAAAGCGACTTCTTTTATCAAACATTTCTGAGATACATGTCCAGTTTAAAAAGGAAAACCCCAACAAAAAAATTGGATTTTCAACTTTTGCACTGTTGCGTCCAAAATGGTGCATCCCTGTTGGGGCAGCACGTACCCACAATGTTTGTGTCTGTACCTATCATCAAAATGTAAAACTCATGTTGGTAGCAATGAATTCATCACATAATTACAAGCAGATAATAGAAATGTGTGTCTGCGATGTCGAGAGATATAACTGTATGATGGGACATTGTGATAATTGCCCAGATCCATCTGTCTTAAAGTCTTTCCTTAGGTGTGAACTTTTGAAAACATTTGATCCAGATGAAAAAATTGGTTATAGTCAATGGGTCAGTACCGACAGAAGTCAGATTGTTGAAGAGGAAATTGATTTCGACGATTTCATTGATAATTTGATGAGTAAGTTTGAGAAGCTAACAGAACACCACTGTTTCAAAAAAACAGGCTGAATATTTCAAAGTATTAAAAGACGGATTACAATTTGGGGAATATGTTATTGTTTTAGACTTTGCAGAGAACTATTCCTTCTTGGTCCAGGATGCTGCACAAGGATTTCACTGGAATAATTCACAAGCAACAATACACCCTTTTGTGATTTATTATGTTGATAGAAGTGGTAAACTTTCTCATAAATCGTATGCCTGCATTAGTGATCATAAAACTCATGACATTAATACTGTCTTCAGCTTCTTGAAACATTTTCACCAGAATTACATCACCAAGGAATTCCCATTTTTGCACAAGGTTTACTATTTTAGCGATGGTTCAGCAGCACAATACAAGAACTTTAAGAACTTGACAAACTTGCTGTATCATTTTACCGATTTCGATCTCCAAGCAGAATGGAACTTCTTTGCCACATCACACGGAAAGAATGCTTGTGATGGCGTAGGTGGCACAATCAAGAGATTAGCAGCACATGCTAGCCTTCAACGTCCCTACTCTAATCAAATTCTGACACCAAAGCAGTTATTTGAGTTTGCTGAAGCAGATATTGATGGTATAACCTCTTTTTTTGTGAGCACTGAGGAGGTTGCTAGTAACACTCAATTTCTTGAATCTCGATTTGCAACATCAAGTACATTCAAAGGTACACGTAGTCATCACCAATTTATTCCTGACAACACAACCATGAGTCTAACTATGAAGAAGACATCCTTTGCAGATCATTTGAAGCAGATAAGTGTAATTGATCAGGGAGAATTGAATTGTAAATTGAGAATTGAAGACATCAAACCAGGTAGATTTTATGTATGTCAGTACGATAAAGATTGGTACTTCTGTGTTGTGAATGATGTATCAAATGAACATGGTGATGTTAATGTAAAATTCCTCCATCCTAAAGGACCTTCTGAAAAGTTTTATTGGCCACAGCGTGATGACGTTTGTTGGGTTCCAATTGAAGATGTGTACTGTGAAGTTGATACACCATCTACTGGAAGCACAGGAAGGTTTTACTGTTTCGATAAAATAACTATGGGAAAGGCTGAAAGTTATTTTGATTAGGACTCTTATTTTTATCAAAGTTTATTATATTAATATCTCTCTGTCCAATGAAAGATATTCTATCTACACTATATATAGCATTTCTTTAAAATGTGTTGAAAATTTTGATTAAAACTTGTTTTTTTATTGCGAAACTATAAGCAGATGGTAGAAAAGGCCAGATTTGGATATTGAAAAGTGCCATGATAGAAAGCACCATTTTAAAGAGTAAAAGCCCTGTTTGCCATCCTCATGATAGTTTTCTAAAACCTGAAAGTCTATTCTTTGAAAAAATCAAAAAATCGAATCCATTTTTTTTCTTGGCCACTAGTTCCAGGCCTCTGAACTTCGTCGAAAGTTAAAATTTTGTGATTTTTGATGTCCCATAGATTTTAGTAGGATGTTTATAAACTGGTTTATTTTACATTTTTGAATAGAGCTCAAGGTGTTCTTCAAGAAAATATATAGTTTTATATGGTTCTGAGCAACCGTTACTGAGTTATTACCATTCTAAAATGGAAAAAAGTCCGTAAAATTTAAGTTTTGCAGACTTTTTGCCATATTTGGTACCCCATAATTTCAAATTTATTTGTTTTCAAAACCTAAATTTTATTTTTTGAGGAAGTATTCAAAGCATACTATGAGGTTTAAAGCATTAAAAGGATTTTGGGTTGATTGTTAGCAAGAACTTACTCTTTAAAAATTCAAAAAAATTCAAAATTTGACTTTGGGGTGATTTTTTTCAAATTTTGTCATTTTTGTTAGCTCCGTAAATTTTTTCCAATTTGGTTAGAAACCATGAATTAAACTGATTCTTATAGTATTCTATGGACATAATTGAAAGCAGTTCATCCAGACCTTTTTAAATATAACAATTTCTGAAAATTGGCTTCCAAAATTGAGAAAATCCTCAGTGTCGAAAAAATTTCAGCGATATGAAAATTTTCAAAAGGCCATAAAATTTGAACGGAAAAAGGAATTGAGCTGAAATTTTCAGGATTTACTCCTTTCAATGCTACTAAAAGAATCTGAAAGTTTCAGGAGATTTGGAGAACATCAATTCCAAGCCCTCACTGAAATTGGCTAGACTGACCCAATAAGACAAAATCCTAAATTAGTCCTTTTGTTGTCTCTCTTCTCACTCACTTTTCCCTCTAGTTATGGTTAATTATTATTAATAATATTTATGGCGACATTTCCTATTGTTTATAACGAGCTATTCCAACTTCTGTTTTATAGTTAGTTTTATTCCCGTTGACTGTTTATTGAGAGAGAGAGAGAGACTGTATAAGATAATAGCGGGGTGATCAAATATACAGTGAAAGAGGGTGTGAGTAATAGACTGAAAGAGGGGTGACTAGTTGAGTAAATAGCAAATTACGGCTAATGTTTCTAATTAGCCGTAATTTGCTATTTACTCAATTAAAATGGATTTTTAAAACATCTCAATCACTAAAGAAAGGAATATTTTAACATGTATTTTGAGTGATTAAAATATATAGGAAAAAGTCTTAGGGAAACAAGCGTTGATTAACTCAGCTTTAGTATAATAATAAGTACAGATTTAAAACTCTATTAGGATTGGCGGATGGACGTTTTCCTTTTTTGGTTAGAAGGTGTTGATTGTGTCGTCATGATTACTTCCGCAATCCCTTTCTCTCTCTCTCCCCCCCACTCTAATAGAAATACCCCCTCTTACTCTTCCCCCCTCTTTGGAACTCTTCACGAAAAGGAGGAGTGAAAGTCAACACATAATATTCACACCAGCTGCTAGGACGGCCATCTTTTTTCTCGTCTCCTTTTCTACCGTTTATTCGTTTTTATCATCTAACAATCGACCCAACATTATAAATATGAAAGGAGACTTTCATGATCCGTATTCGGAAAAACATAGGGTAAATATATATATTTCTTTTTATTACTTTGCCATTGAATAACCTCCGATAGTAGCAACCATAGCGAACAAATATTTACCCTTCTATTTCAAATTAACCGTTGTCTCTTTTTCTCGTTTAAATGTCATCATGTGTGTTATTTTTATTTGTTTTTACTTATTTAAAAATAAATGTTACGGTTCAATAGTACGATATGGACGGTTGTAATATCCTGCACGTTTCTCTTTGTATTATTCTCACAAATCTCTATATTATTAACCGTAATGGGTCCTTTTTTACGACCTGAATTTCAGCAACATCTGTATTTTTAAAAGATATCTACAGTTAGTCATAAAGATTGGAGTGTCTTTCAAATATTACACTTATTGTCTGATGTGTGTGTTTATATTTATATATATGTGTGTGTGTTTATTGCTAAAACTGATTCTTCAGTTTTCAGTAAACTGAACATCTAGAGTGGAAGGATACAATCAGTTTCATCTATTATTAAATCAAAATATTTTTTGATAAGTAGTCCTTATAACCAACCCACATTTTTATGTATAGTATAAATGGGTGCTTTAACTAAAGTCTAGTAACTCTTTGAAAGTAATTTTGTTCAAATATAGTATTGTATCTACAAAAGATTTTTCGTAATAAAGAACAAAAATTGGGGCACTAGTGGGTTAACGGAATTATGAGACCAACTTCACGTATTTCTCGTGTCAACGTAACTTTGATAATTATACATTGATTTTTGTTTTTTTACTATTAATCAAATATTTATTTAAATAAAAAAAAATGCAATTAGGTTAACTAAAACGAAAAATTAATTCTATTCAAAATAATTTAATTATTAAATTAAATCCAACAGAATTGATATCGCTTTCTTCCTGAACAAGTCAGCCATTTTAATCTTTTGTTAATAGTTAAATAAAAATGGGTAAGTCTTTAGGTACTGGTACAGATCAGGACCCAAGCCAACACTAACCCTGACCGTAACCCTAACGACGCCAAGTCGATTTTAGCTTGGGTCCTAATCTACACCAACACCAGCTTTTATATTGATGGTGCAGGACCGTGTGT
This sequence comes from Sepiola atlantica, assembly GCA_963556195.1. Taxonomy (NCBI): domain Eukaryota; kingdom Metazoa; phylum Mollusca; class Cephalopoda; order Sepiida; family Sepiolidae; genus Sepiola; species Sepiola atlantica. Next base: position 24,224,742 of record OY744516.1, on the reverse strand, counting down.
GAAATCTGTACAATTGGTGCCCTTTATTCACCCACCTACGAGTCCTAACTTCGGATTGGCAATACATCTATCCGGACTGATGGTTAATGGTTTAGATAATGAAGTTTACATTTTTTTTATTTTATTAAAACAAAAATATACGAAAATACACTTTTTCCACGTCTGGTTTTGCGATGTCGTCAAATCTTTGTAGTCCTTCGAAATTTGGAAGCATTTAAACTGTTGAAAATAGAATATCATTTAAACTGGCTTTAAAATGAACAAATCCTCATGTATTGGTCAATCTTACGTTTTAGATACGTAAAATCAAAGATGGCAGCTTTTTATGAGTAAGTAAATAAATATTTAGTTTACATTAGTGCGAGTGCACTTATGTTTTTTGCTTCATATGAAATAAACATTTCAGTTTAAAACAACAAAAAAAAACATTTAAATATTAAAATGTTATTGTATTTGTAAGATAGTAAGGCACTTCAGGCATTTATAATGACAGCTAACAGAACGAAAAGGGGGTGAAAAAAAACAAATGTGCAACAAATAAATGGTACCAACGGCAAAATAAGTTACTCTTCTGCCTACCTGGTTAAGTTTATTTGTGTTTTAACTTCTTTTTTTTAGTTCGATTTAAAATTAGTTTCGAGACGCCATGTTAGAATTGAAGACAAAAAAAATGTCCATTTGATCACGTAACATCTCGACACTAATTTTAAATTTAACTAAAAAAAAAAACTTTAAAATAAGTTAAAACACAAATAAACTTATCCAGGTAGGTAGAAGAGTAACTTATTTGCCTTTGATATCATTTGTGTGTTTTCACCCCTTTTTCGTTCTGTTAGCTGCGTTATAAATGTCCGGCACTTTAGTTTAGCTGTGAATCAGAAATCAATTTTGAAGAGTTTTTGTTCTTTTTTGATTCACCCCAAACAATGCACATTGCCACTGAGACGTAAGGGGTTACTATGAATTAGGGCCCATACCTATAGGGACATCCAAAGTGTATAATTATGTAACGAGATGTTTGTTTACATTTAAATTTCTGCATGTTGGTACAGTCTGAAAGAGTGAGCAGGAAGGGAATTCCAGAGGCAAGCCGTACGAGGAAAAAAGCTATTATTATCATCATTTTTCACTTTGTGATATTCTTTGCTCATCTTCCAGCCCCGCAAACCAAACAACCGCCTGTCCAGCAACATTATACGTGCAAACAATCGCAACACCCCAAAAGAACAGTTTATATAAAAAAAAAATGTTAAAAATGAACAACCGCAGTAGACAGAATCAAATACCAAGCATTTGCTATTTCATTTCTTTTAATGGTAGAAACTTTATGAAAACCGAGGTAAATTTGTAGATCAACACCCCCAACACATGAGATTCTCCTTCTTCTAGATGATTACACGTGAACACTCTGCTGAAAAACTTGTCGGAAAGAAGGAAAAAAACAAAACAAAAACCCTTAGAACCTAGCATGGGAAATTTCACATAAAATGATCCCTCATTTTCTGGCCAGTTACATTCACTCCTAACCAAGGCGATCCATAATACAGGCCTGGAAAACGTGCGACTGGGGGCGAACATGTGAAAAACAAAATTACTAAATAATAATTACTGAAAAGTTTTAGTAAGAAATTTCTTAGCAATGTTCAATAATTAGCAACTATTCATATTATTAGGAAGCAGCTTACCTATGTCTGTATCTATCTATATGTATGTATATTATACTCTTGATATATAAATCTATTTAATAATTTTATTTACATAATTGATTTATTTCCATCAAATCAGATGTAAAAAGTACAAAAATATAAAAACTAAATTCACAAAAAATCACTTTATTCACCATGAATTTGACACATTTTTAATATTTCAAAAATCATGAGTCAATTTGTTTATCTTGACTAATTGATTACAGAAAATATAATGACATAATACAATCAGAAAGCAAATACGTTCTAATACTTTATGAATAAAGAGAAACAATTTTGATAATTTTTACAAAATTTCTGAAGTTTGTTACATGTACAATTTGTTTTTACAGATGAAGAAAATGCTTATTTCTTTGATACGATAATACATATACAGTCTTACTAATAAAATCAACTTAAATTAACAACATAAAACCAATAAAATATATGTAAAAAGGGAGGAAATGTAAATCATATGATGACTGCTTTGAAAATTATGCATTATCAATACTGATTATGTTTTGAAAAGTAACATTTTTATAAATAATATTTTAAGATAATTTCAAAACTTTTAGTGCTGGTTCTTGAATTGTCTTAGGTCTCTGTGGTGAGCTTGTGGAGAAGGTAGTCCTCATCGATAGTGGCCTTTCTTGACAGTGCAAGGACAGCCGCAGGGTTGGTGGTGCGATGCCGGCGAGAATCAGTAGTTGGTTGATTGGTGTGGTGCGCAAGCAGCCAGAGACTGTGCGTAAGGCGGTGTTGAGCGTTACATCCAGCTTCTTGGTGTGGGAGCTCCTGCACCAGGCTGGGGAGCAGTACTCAGCGGCGGAGAAGACCAATGCCTGGGTAGATATGGGCAGTGTCTTGGTTGAGGCACCCCAGGTGGTACCAGCTAGGCGGCGTATTAGAACGACACGGGCCAATGTCTTGGCAGACAGGTTTTCCAGGTGTTGCCGGAACGTCAGCGTGCGATCAAGCTTGACCCCGACGTACATCGGGGCAGCCTGGAACTGGAGTCTTTTGTTGTCAACTATGATGTTAAGTTTGTGGTTTGACTCTCAGTTGTTTAGATGGTATGCGGTGGACATGGTCTTGGCCATGGAGAGCTTATGGCGCCAGTTTGTCAGGTAGCTTGACAGGGTGTTCATATCAGTCATAAGCCCCAGTTCGATCGTCTCCCAGCTCTTGTTAGACAGAAGGATGGCTAGGTCGTCAGCGTATCCATATTTCTTGGACAGCGTGTCTGGGAGGTTGTAGATGTAAATGTTAAACAGCATTGGGGCAAGTACAGAGCCTTGTGGGACACAATTTTGGAGCCTGATATGTTGGCCGTTGCTGATGTGAAGGGTGAAGCTGTGGTTGGTCAGCATTTCCATCATGAAGTCCATGTGAAATCACGACGCCCATTCTCGGAGCATGCCCACCAGCTCCTGCTTTCAACACCCGGTGACGTCACAAAACGAATCTGGCTGAAACGTTGCTGGACAGAGGAATGGCAGGCAGCAGATGAATCAAGGTTGCACAGGTGTCGGCCGTTTCGCCGCGACCATGAAAGGATGGGGACTCGGCTGTCTGCGACTGTGGTCACTCTGAACAGACAGTAGACCACATCATCGAGTCATGCCTTAAACATTGACCACCCAACGGCAAAGCCGCGCTAGACAACAAAACATTAGCATGGCTTTTCTCAACCGAGCTGGTGATCTAACAGTGAGATGCTGTGAAGCAAACGAAAGAAGAAGAATTGTCTTAGGTGAATCAAACAAGCAATAATTTTAAAAAAATATATTTGACAATAAAAACCCATGCTCTCTTTTCATATTGAAATGATGCATATCAGAAACTGACAAAGATTTTTGTCAAAGAATGTCTGCACGTGTTCAATTTAACAATACCAAACATTATAAAACAGAAAAACGCCCACTGGACTGTTGTATCCAGTGGAATTTTTCAATTACCATGATCTATTTCTTTTAAAAAATGTTCATATTTTTTAAAGTAAAAACTTAAATTTATATGCGAAACTGTTCCCTCACTCTAAATTCTAGAACAATTGTTTTTTTTCTTCTTTTTGCTAAGTTTTTCAGGGTGTTCACACGTAATCGCCTAAAAAAGTCGAATCTCATTTTTTTAGGGGGATGGGTGATTTAGCTGTATATCTACAATAATACCGAACATGTCATGTTTCATTTATTGAGAAAATAAAAGGATAATTGTTTGCCAAATAAAAGGTATTTTACATGTAATCGCTCATAAGAAACGATCTATAAAAAAAAAACATTTTAGAATTTTGTTTAATCAATTTACAAGAAACCCTGAAACTATTATAATTAATTTATATGCTCAAAAAATGAAGTCTGAAAAAAATTTTAATCGTTAAACCCTGTGTCTTTGTGTAAAAATAATATTTCAATTTTATTTTTGCATCAAGTCTTTTTTTTTTTAGTGTAATGTCAAAATATTTTTGACAAAAGAAAATCACAAAAAAGTAATGGCCGCCAGTGATTAAAAAATTGAACTAAAGTTCGATACTCAACGCTTTAAAAAGTAAATTAGAATTCTGTTTCATGACAAGAAATAAAATTTACGAGCAACACTCAATTTAATCCAAAGTTCTCAAACATGAGCAAGTCATAAAAGTAAAGTTTTGACATATATTTTAAGCGGCAGTTGTTAAATAATTTAAGTAAATTTACTGGATTTACTTTGTGATAATAAATTGCCTTTTTCATTATTATGTTCGCCGTTTAAAGAATTACATCCCGTTTTTTATTTGTTTTTCTTAATAACTTACTGACATATTTCTAATTTACTTTTTAAAGTGTTATTTATTTCTTAGAGCTAAAATTTTGGACAATGGACATTCTTTGTACAACAAAGGTTTTAACAGAATTTAACGAATTTAAAAGTAAACAAAATAATCCAGAAGTTGATATTTTTTTAATAACAAAAATGCTATTTTCGGGTATTTTTAGCCGAAGTCAACAATAAAATAAAGGTAAAGAAACAAATGTGCAACAAATAAATGTTACCAAAGGCAAGATAAATTACTATTCTACCTACCTTATTTGTGTTTTAACTTATTTTAAAGCGTTTTTTTAGTTAAAAAACAGTGTCGACTTCAATTAAAACAAAGAAAAAAAGGTGTTGTCGAAGCCCTCCACGAGGATACTTGATAATCGCTTAAAAATCGAAAATTAAGCAAAATACTGATAGAATGTTACATTTTCGCACAATTGTGATATTTATTGGATGTGTTTCTACCAGTATTCGGTTTACTTTTCAATTTTTGAGCGATTTATCAGGGTTGCTCGTGGAGGGCTTATCTGCGCCATCTTTTTTTTTTCGTTCTAACAAAGTCGACACTGTTTGTTTTTAACAAACAAAAAAAACGCTTTAAAATAAGTTAAAACACAAATAAACTTTTACAGGTATGTAGATGAGTAACTTATTTTTCCTTTGGTAACCTTTTATTGTTGCACATTTGTTTTTAACACTTTTTTCTTCTGTTGCCTTCAGTTAAAAATACACCAATTTTCTTTTAGAATTTAACATGAAATTTGAATTTTATGTCGAATTCTAAAATAAATTCGAATTTTATGCTCGAACAAAAAGTGTCGTTTAAATCAATGATCAATTTTATTCAACATTTAAGCAAATATCAAACAAAATCCAACGAATTAAACCAATATAGGTTATTACAAAGTATACTTTTTTAACAAAACAAATTATTTTTGTTTTTCTAATAAAGATATTTGTTATTACAAACATTTTTATTTTTTTAATAAAGATATTTGTTATTACAATTTTTTGTGAAAAATTTCCTAAAATTTCATGCATATTTCACAAAAAAAAACACTAAAGATAAATTTTGCAAATTTATATAAATTAACATTTATACTTCAATATTGTTAAATAGCAGAATTAATTCAATTGTATCCGATATCCAGCCGTGTCAGAATTGACTGAATAACGCAAAAAAAAACTCGCCCCCAGTCAGACAAGAGTCGCACATGCTTGGTAGGCCTATATTATGAATCACCTTGCTCCTAACCCAATCAACCGGAAGTAATTAAAAAAAAAAAATTTACTTCAGGCGCACAAATAACTCTTTGTTTTATAAATTTTAAATTATACACAAAAAAATCAATGTTGACTGTTTGATAAAAAAAACTAAAAAAAAACTTCTTGTTTTTATAAATTTTAAATTATACAAAAATAAATTCACTGTTGACTATTCATTTTATAAAATTTGACATTATTAAATAAAAAGCACTGTTCGGTGTTATTATTGTTCACTTTATTGATTGTTTTGGATAAAAACTTCTAATTCAATATTAATTCCGGTTGATTGTCTGCCGCTGTTTTCAAAATTGACAACAAATAAATTCTGATTCACAGCTAAATTAAAGAAGTGCCGAAGGTAACCTAACTTTTAACAGGATATGTTTTTGTTTTAAACAAAATAAACATTTCGTTTTAAAACAAATAGGTGCTTCTACATCATTTGAACCAAACCGACTTTTCAGTTCAGTTCAAATTGTGTAGAAGTACCAACAAAACATTTTAAATATTAACAGGATTCATTGTTTGCAAAATAAAAAATTTACAACGACCTTACCGTGTCTATAAATATTTTATTTTATTCTAAGAGTTATGCAGTTTATTTTTGTCGTATTTTTTAATTTAATTATTTCATGTTGAATAAAATATTTGATGCTGCCATATTTGATTTTACATAAACCAAAGATTAGCATTTTTGGAAGCTATTTAATGCTAGATTAAAATCAATTCTTAGTCTCAAACCTTTTTTTTCATTAAATAAAATTTAATTCAAATTTTTTATCCGTCGCAACCATTTTACTTTTCGATAATTTATTAAATTGCCGACGATAATGTTTTATTAAAAACTAGCACAAATATGCTCCCTCTGGTTGCATATTTTTGCTAGCTTGGGAGGATATCATGGTGAACGAACATATAATACACTGATCCCTAAGGAGGAGGTAATGAGAGAGGATGACGTCATGATAACAGAACAGATACTACACTACCACCTCTGGGAGGATCTCTCCATAAAAGGTTATGCCTGCAAGTATGGTATTATGGCAACATAAAAGATGATACATTATCGGGGGGATGTAATACTTGAGAGGATTACCCCACACACCCTTAAAAAAATAGGTAATTCCTGGGAGCGATCTTATGACCATAGAACTGATATAAAACTATTAAAAGATAATACAATAATAAATTAAATCTTTTTTTTTTTTTTTTCATTAATTCAAAAATGCTTCCAACATTTTTTATAGTTCCTTGGCTAAGATCGAAGTGTAGTATCTGTTCTCAGCATCTCAGCGACATCAGACGTTTTAGTATCGACAAAACTATACGATATATGACAATACAAATTACAAATGTATATTACAAAATATTAATTTACTAGAAACTGTTTAAAAAATAAATATGCAAATTAGGAATACTTATCTTTGTTTGTTGGTGTTTACAGATTACTATATATACGGTATTTCAAAATATTATGTTGTACCATAGAATTAAATAAGGATAACCCGTTTCGATGTTAATATAGTTAGGATAGCTGGAAAAAACTTTTGCATTTATTCATTTAGATAAAAAAAAAAAAAATGAAGGTTAAAGCGTTTTTAACCTCTTCATTTTTACTACTAAAGTCGTTAATTTCAGTCAAAATTTTGTTTTTATTAAAAAAAAATGCTCAAAGTTTTTGTGTTAAAAAGATTGTTTTTGTGTGCAATAAACTTTTAAAACTGTAAAAAAAAATATTTTGGGTACAAATTTAATATAAAAAAAAAAGTCTAGCTAACAACCGAGAAATCAAACAAAACAAATTATTCAACAAATAACTTTTAAAATGTAATTTTCTATCGACTCAAATAATTTCAAAGTGCGGAAACTGATCATAAGATTTATCTCTGCATTTGTTATCATTAATTTTACTTTTCCGAACACGAGAAAATCAAAATATGGTGATCTTTTTCAGAAGTGGTCGCTAATTTCAGCCTTAAAAGATAGAGTAAGTTTTTTTCTTTTTTTTCACTACCACTAACCCTAAGTTCGAGTGGGGGGGGGGGGTGATCTTGCCAATCAGACTTAGAGTTAATGGTAAGTTAAATCATTTTTTAAGGAATGAAATAACAATAGAGATGACGTCGGCCATGTTGGATTTTGATTGATTCTAAGACAGATATCGACAATCTTATATTGAAATAAAAAAACATGTAAAACTATACAGGTCGATAGAAAATAAAATTTTACTGCGTTTGGTAAAAGTTTTTTTTGTTCCCCAATTTTTTTACTGTTAACCATACTGAAATATTACCAGAATTTTATTTTAATGCAAGAAAATCCAATTTATGATAAACAATTAATTTTATCCAAAATGTGGACTAAAACCAAGCAAAATGGGTGAGATATTCCAACAATCCCTATAGTACAATTGAAAGCTGTCAGTGAAAGGAATATTGACAAAACATCGGATGCATTTTTTGTTAGCAATGTTTGTTGTTTTTAAATAAAATGAGAAAGTGGGTCATCAGAGATGTGATTGAAACAGTAAAGCCGTTCAATTTTATTATTCTTTAATAATACACGTATGAGGAAAGTAACGTTTTTCTTTGGTTTAGCAGCCCAAATAAACCATAATGCTTGACTCTTCTGTTTGAACTAGAATTTTTTTTTATACTGTTAATTTGTAATTTTTCTTAATAGTAGTTTTCTTACCGCGCACCACCGCCAGTGATACACACTGCAAGAGCCACTTTGTTTGATGTGGCTCATCCTTTAACAGAGATGCAATCTGGCCAATCATCCAAAGGAGCACGATTGGAAGAGGGCCAACATCTTCAGAAGTCTCCACTGCAGCTGTGGCATAATAAAAATAAAACATCAGTCGAAATGAGAAGGAAATTTATTTTGTTTAATCACTGTTTCTCGGACAAAAGACTTTGGTTAAATATTGCGAACGTGATAAAATTGCTCGGCGAAAATGTGTTGCCAAAGGTAACATTCCAAATAGATGACTTTTCTTTTTAATTGCCTTTCCATCACCATGGTCACGGCTCGCTGATTCGATTTGGGAAGGTAACCCAGTTGTATCCAAATCTCTTTTTATGATATTGTTTATTGCTGCGTATCTTGACAAGCATCCGGCACTAGTATGACGGAGGAGTAGATTCAGACCAAACTTGGAAGTAGAAGCTCTGCATCTGTGACATGTCCAAGACGAATCATAACTGTGACTAGAGTGCACTCATCATCCAGAAGAGTACCAGTAGATAAGAGCAATGTGTTGAACCAGGCGCGACTACTAGGCTATGATATAGCCTCGTTAGTGAAAATGGTCTCTCACTTTTTTTTATCCCAGCTTTTTGTTATTATTGGTCTTGTGGGGTTATATTTATTTTAAAGAATTATCCCAAATATACTCGGATGGTCTATTATTTCATTTTTTCTTGACTGGAAGAGAACGAAGTGACATACATTAGAATGGTATAATCTGCTTCTGAATGACGGTCCTACCTTTCTGAATGCCAAGCGCTTTCTATTTGTCACCTTGAAGGTTTAAAAATTGCTCTCGGCTAAGGTATACTGTGACACCCCTACTCCTTTCTAAAATCCAGAGTTTTAAATTTAGATTCAAAATTTATTTTGATGACTAAAGATTAGAACAATAAACTACAAGATTATAAAAAATATTGGAACTTTTGTTTTTCGTACTTCGGAAGTTTTTGTCTTATGTCTTTTGAAATAGACCCTGAATAGTGTTTATCGGAACAAATTTAGGGCAATGAATTGTTCATTTTCTTGAATTTTCTGCAATTTTTTTTTTATGGGACATTTCCATATACTCTACTCCAAATTTGTTCAGCTAAAAACAGTTCCTAGTCCATTTTACAACCTTTTTAAGTACAAAGATTTTTTTTTTATCATTTTGTAGTTTACTGCCTAACTTTTAGTAATGAAAAAAAAAAACCCAAATGAATCTAGATTTTTAGAGGGGGTCCATGGTCTACTGTCAAAGTTTTGCAATATAGTAAATATGTCAGTCATTCCATAATCTATTATTACTAATAGATTAAACTGACTTGTGTTTCTAATATATGACTGCAGAATATGCAGACCCTTCAGCTGAAGTTGTACCAATTGTGTCAATCAAATTATTTATAGAATTCTTTTTTTTCTTTTGTTTTTATTAAACCATTTTGTTTAGTGTTTTCTTTCAGCATACTTATATCTTATTTTTGTTTTTTATAAATTATTTTATTTTTTCAGTCCGTAATGTTTGATTCTAAGTTGGCGCTTGACAAGAAAAATTCATTTCTGAATTTTACTTTTAAGTGACCAAAATTGAACAAAGCCTTTTGAAAAGAGGATACCCACCCCCAAAAATGCTTCCAAATCAAATTGTTTTAACTCCAGACTACATAAAATATTTGCTTCTTCTGAATATGAAAACATTTTTATACAGTTAATAAATTTATAATGCCCTTGAGAAACCTTATTTAAAACTTGCCTTTTTGACTTAATAAAGTCAAATTTAAATTCATAATCTTACTAACACACACACACACACACACACACACACACACACACAAACATATATATGGGAGAGAACTTGAATGCCTACTAGACACTGTCTAAGGTGTCTTTGTACAGGGTTTTGTCAGGATAATCTGGCATGAAGATACTTTCCCGTACAAGTAAACTCTGACCAAATATTAAAAATAACAGTATTCGAAGCCCAAATAAGATCCCCTCTGTATGGTTACCCCCACACTAGTTTATACGAAAAATGGTGCACCTTCTCCAAGTGATGTTGCCTCTAGTAACATCACTAAGCTGAATACTCCACCAGAGTAGATGAATTCTTGTCCTGCATTCTGGTGAGACCACAAGAAGGACATACTATAACATACTTAACTTGTCAATTAGGGAGAAAAAATTGATGTTCTTATACTTTTTTACTGACTCGGCATTTGAGAGGTAGAGGAGAACTTTAATGGAACACTCGAATATCTATGTATCTCATATGGAGATCGAGTGTTAGCCCTAGGAAGGGACCCCTTGATTTATGAGAACTTTGACTGAAGTAAAATGAAACAACAACAACAAAAATAATAATATACACGCACTAGAAAACATGCCGCCGATTAAGCTTGGTTTAAATTGTTTGAACCATGAAAAAATGAATTTGCAAAACCAGGTTAATAATAAATTTTGAAAAAAAGACAAAATCCCAAATTAACCTCTTGTTGTTCGCGCGCTCTCTCTCTCCAACTATGGATTAAATCGTATTACTGCCTATGGTAATATTCCTTTACTTATAATGAACTATTCCAATCTTTTTATTCTTTCCTTTCTTTATTACCTTCGACTGTTAAGCGAGGGGCAATGTCGGGGGGGAGAATAATAGACAACGTATGAAATAAGAATATTGAGAGAGGGTGAAAGTGTTAAGTAGAAAGTTAGTAAAAGATATATCATTTTACAGTTAATTAGAACAGTTAAAATAGATGTTTCAAACATAACTCAATCCCGAAACGGACAAATATTTTAAGAATGAATTTTGTCCAATTAAAATATATCATAAAAAAGCCTTAGGGAAACAAACATTGATTAGCTTTTAGTATGATAATAGGTTAACATTTAATAAAAACATTTTAAAAGTATTTTTCTCATTTTGTTTGCTATATCCACTCTAAGTATCAACACCACATTTTTGCCATCTTCAGGTGCTCATAGGGTATGTATCTTTCCCAATGTTATTTTTTAATTTAGAATTGTCAAACTGGATATCATCCACGGCCAGCCCGATTCTCTCTACTATTTCACAGCTCAGGGAAGTGTTACGTAGAGAATGGATAACCAAATACGTTAGTCTGATGTTGTCTCTTACAGAGACTGGGAGTCATCTTTGTTCGTCTGTGTCTTGTAACTCAAGGTGTCCACATTTATTAAATCAAAACTGCTGCAAAACTAGCTCGTTTATGCGACTGCACATGTGTGAACCCACAACAAAATCTTATCAAGAAAACGACAGTACATTTTTTACGGTTCACAGATTTATTAATGTTATCTCTGGCTAGGATTTTGTAAAACTGGACTTGTTAATCGTCCGACATTAAAGGATTTTCAAGCTGACTTTTGAGAGTGGGAAGATCAACACTCGCTCCAATTCATATATACCTCAGACACTTGCCGCTAAATAAAGAGCCGACCATTATTTCTTCAACTCTTGCTCTGCCGTCACTCACGAGACTCCCTCTTTTCCCCCCAAGACATTTGTGCAAATTGAATGTAAACTACATTAGTTGAATTTCATTTCAATTTTCACACTGTCAACTGTTTAGCCACGTACATAAATATTCATTTTAGGCACTATTAAATTCTGCTAAAAAGAACCCAAAGAAATCGTTTAAAATAAAAAATATAAACATGTAATGTAATTACTGCCTTTTTAAGAAGGTGACGGTGGTTAAGTGGATAACGATGCGGACTGACGACCTGGGTGTGCCAAGTGGATAATTACGCGGACTGACGACTTGGGTGTGCCAAGTCCGAATCCAGTCGATTCCATAATACAACTTTCATTTAGGGATGTTTGCAACCATTACGTGGTCTCTCCTGTAAGAATGCAGACAAACAAAATCAAACCAGTCAACAAAGTTGTACCATTCTGATTCATAGGAATTTACTTACTGTCTTGTAAAAATAATATGATGAGAACAATGTGTAGTGTTCACTAATCATATTGGAATAAGCGATCTTTTAGTGAAGACAAAACTCACGTCCATATCCTCTGTAGTTAAATGGAAAGTATTTAGGCTCTGTAGTTAAATGGAAAGTGTTCAGGGCTGTAGGGACACAAACAGATCGACAGTCTGTAAGCATGGAAGGGTGCTGAAAAAAAGAGGTAAACCACTGAGAAGATGGTGTGATGATGTTCCTGGACTTTGAGGTCAATCGGTCAGCTAAACAAAGTACTGAGAGAAGGTTTTTCAGAGTTCAGACATGATAGATCGCATTGTACAGAATGTGGAGAATACATTTTATGATGACCAACCCTATCTGCACCAAATTCTTAAATACCTTTTTTTTTTTCTTTTTTTTTTTTTTTTGCTTCACTAAAATCCAGATGCATTATTTATTTCTTTTTTTAACATAGTTCACCCCAAACAAGACAGGCTGTCACTGTAGACATAAGGGATTACTATTTTCATCTGGGTCATTATTTTTACGTTTCGGCCAATCTCATCTCTGACCTCCTTTGGATGCATCTTTTTGAAGTTGGGAATCTTTGTCAAACTCAGGAACCTATATGGAATCTCGAACTGAACCCTTTATATATAGTAGTCTGAATAAACTAAATTATCGTCATCTAAAAAAAATTCTGAAATATATAAAATCTGTACGGACTTTAAAAATGATATGATTAAATAAAGGGTTCAGTTGGAAATTCTGTATCGATTCTTGAGTTCTATGAGAAGGTTCCCAACGTTGAAAAGATGCTGTTGATGGTCAAGATGTTGTAAAGATAACAACTAAAATGAGAACAGTAGTCCGAATAATACAAATTATTAATCCTCATCTAAAAAATTTGAAAACATAAAATCAAGATCAAATATTGATTTGAGTGAGCCAACAAAATCCTCAATGACTTTTCCATTTCAATTATTAACTCTTCATTGTCTAGAGAATAATGCTAGCTTTCGTCTGAAGAGGATGGTTATTTATATTTAGATGCTTTGTTTTCCATTGTTTAAAATTCTTTAGATTGTGGACCTTCCATACTGCTAAATACTTTTCCAATGAATATAAAGCGACAAAACAATAAGGTCAACTTGATCAAGCTTAAAACAATCGATGGTATTAGTCACCTTTTTCAGCTGAAATAATGCATTGATTTAAAGTATTAATGTCGGTGTGTTGCAGATTCATTTGTTCATGATTTTCTGCAACTTCATACCTATTTAGGTATGAAGTTGCCTCCACGCTTGGTTGCTGTCTGGTGACCACCCCTGTGATTATCTAGCATGAACTATCAGTCGTGACATAGTAGTGACTGCTAGTCGTAACATGGGTCAATTTGTCGGAACATCTGTAATAATGTTTAATGTTCTTACAATCTTTCTTCTTGAAAGGAAGACGCGAGCATCACATTTAGTTGTTAGCCGGGGAGGGACGTAATGGGTGAAAATTTCAGATTCATGCGAGTAGTATTTTTTGTGTTCATTTATACATACATAACACTAAACAATCAAACATTTTGAAAATTTTGCAAAATTCAGAAGGTGCCGGCCACTAGTTTTTGGCTAATTTACATTCATGAAAACCCTTTCACAGCCTGAAAATGGTCCTAAATTACAGTACTATATCAGATTTAACCATCTATATCCATTCATAGCTTTTGAGGATGTTTTAGGACCTGCAATGTCACATGAAACCACTTTTTCACCGAAAAATGATGGATTTTGAGTCCCGTGGAGCCCTAACGGCTATTTTTGGCCTGCACCTTCTGAATTTTGCAAAATTTTCAAAATGTTTGATTGTTTAGTGTTATTTATGTATAAATGAACACAAAAAAATACTACTCGCATGAATCTGAAATTTTCACCCATTCGTCCCACCCCCTAATGTTAATGAGATGTCGTTTATTCAGTTGACAATACATTTTCTCATATGTTACCTCATTTTTAATACATCTGTTCCTATCGGTTGCTTCTCTAGAAACTAACTTTCAGCTTAATACCAAAAAACTTTTTCCGCTACCTGCTGTCACTTCCCATCTGCCTGTCTTTATTTCTGTTCTCACAATGCAAAGATCTTTAGTCGTATCACCTTTGACCTCGCCAAGTGACTTTTTGTCTTTGAACTGACAATAGTTCATCTGCACTACAATATCATCCAATAATAAAAACTAGCTAACTTACCCACCTGAATCTATTACATTTGTATATTATATTATGTACTTGTATTACCTAATACGATCAGAAAATAACGGCATGCTTTTTTTTTTTCATTCTTTCCCAACTTACCTACAACATTTATAATTAAAATCATTTGTAAAAGAACGGTTGTCATCTTTATAAACATGAATACTTCGGAAAATTGCAGTTGATGCTTGGAATAATGTTACTTGGCAAACAGATATATACACATGAAAACATGAATAAATGTAAAAGGAAATGGTAGTTTGCTTGATGCATTGCTGGTAAACAAGTAAGTATGGAGGTGTGAATTCTGAGGCAGGAGCAATGCAATGTTGAGAATCGGAAGGTAGAATATGGGATG
The DNA here is from genome assembly GCA_963556195.1 of Sepiola atlantica. Lineage (NCBI taxonomy): Eukaryota > Metazoa > Mollusca > Cephalopoda > Sepiida > Sepiolidae > Sepiola > Sepiola atlantica. Next base: position 24,209,728 of record OY744516.1, on the reverse strand, counting down.
AACAAAAATAAATGACAAGAGACGGTAAAACTCAGATCAATTAATTTATATTTACAAAAATTTAAATGTAAAGACAGTAAATTGTAAAATGATGGGCTTACTGCTAAATATTTAAAGGTTCGGAATGGTAGAAACTTTAATCATTTCGATAAATAAATATATTTTGCTACATATATATGAAAATAAAAATTTACTCTTGCCCCAAAACATACCTTTTGTAGACATTGTGTGGAAAACAGTTGCTTACGTTACAAAGAATACTACTACTTCATTCAGCTGATACTTGTGGTTACTTATGAAAATATTTTGTTTATTTTCATATTTTATATATATGAAAATCAACATCTCAAAGTTTAAACAGAACCAAATTGAGAGAGGAAACATTGCACATGCAAGGGGGCTCAGAATCCTTTCAAAGCGTTTCATAATCTCTATTTATTACATATAGATGAGAAACACACGCACACACACAAAAATCTTGTTTGATTGTTTTATCAAACAAGATCTTGTGTATGTGTTTCTCGCCTATACGTAACTTTGATAAATACACATTAAATTAGTTTTCATTTACTATTAATCAAATATTTATTGAAATCAAAAATAAAACAGGAAAACTAAAACATATTAAAAAATCCTATTTATAAAAAAATGGTAAGCATGACTATATTGTGAAATTTTTTTTTTTTTAGCCCTCCATCTGGCAATATGTCTTCGCTTGGGCAACACCGAATAAATACAGTTAGTAAATAATAAATGTGCTTACTGCAGTTTCACAGGGTATCCGATCGTCAAAAATGTATTAATAAAGACTTAAATAATGTCTTTACGTTTGAATACAAACTCAATTGTTTGTATTCACTTGGTTGTTTTACAGTTATAACTTTTCTGGTAAATTAGATGGTTTTATATTTACTTAAAATATAATTTAAAAAAATTTTTTTTTTTTTTTTCCAGAATTATGAACGGAGTTACCACAAAGAAAAGCCATTGAAGAACCGTTCACAGAAACGTAGTTCAAGTCATTCTCCACTCTCTCGTTCCCAAGAAAGATTACAATATATCAAGCGAGAAGGTTCTGAGACGGACTCTTCTGGTGGATCCCGTAATAACAAACATCGCAGACATCATATCCAAAATGATTATGATCCCGACCGGAAAATTAAGCAAGAACCGATTGATAATGACTATTCAAATCGAAATTTGAATTGGGTAAGTTTCATTGAAGCTGTTTTTTTTTTTATTAGATCATTCAAATTAGACTGAAATGAAGTAAAGCACTTGAGACGGGGTGTCAATTCATCTGGTTCATTAAACCACCTATCTCCAGATGTCTCTATTTTCACCATAGTGAGATATCCCCAAACTATGAGCAACTACAAAATTTCAGCTTCCGTTATACGCAGGAACACTTTCTTTCTGTGCATTCAAAAATTACACCTTTTTCCTAGAATTATCCGATAAAAATGCGGATTCACAACACTACCTTACTCACTTATATCGCAATATTTTAATCAATTTTGAGTTAAATGATCTATTATTTAAACACTTTTTATTTTTGAACCAATGAATTAAAAAAAAAAAAATTTTTTAAAGTTAGATATTGGGAATATTATGATTTACCAACATCTAACAACGATGGTTTTCAAAAAAAAAAAAAAAGAATCATTGCCCTGTAATGTTCGACGGCCATCGATGCAGAAAAAAAATGATTTTTGAACAATCGCAGGTATGCCTTGCTATTACAGTAAAATATCAATTTACATAATCTTCGCAAAATGTTTTATTTTTAATTATGGATTTTAGTGAAATTTCTTGTAAATATGATTTCAATAAGAAATTGGTTGCTCTGTATTGACTTATGTTAAAAAGATAATTGTAGTTTATCACCTGCATGTGATAAAAACTCATTTGAAATGTTTTTATTTCTTAAATTTATTTTTTAGATAGGATGTTATTGTCGATGCCACACAATAAATAATTGAGCAAAAATGACTAGTTTTCACGTGAGTTTGTCTTCATAGGTTGTTCTGTTGATTTTACGTGATGAACAAGCGTTTGGCTTTGATGACAGTCTTGAGGCAGACTGAGTGCTGGTCATAGGCCTTTGTCACTGCCTTCTGATTTTGGCCCCCAAAGGCTCCGATAATCCTGGCCTTTAGCTCATAATTTGTGTCACAACTGGATCTATTGGTGTCTCGTTCCATCACGCTTTACATGAAGAACTTAAGTGTGGTTGCAGTCAGGTGGGCTGGATGGCCAGATGAAGTGTGGTCAACAAAGTTCTCTTGACAGTCAGACCTGGGTTTTCCAGCTGGTATGGCAGGCCGCTGAGTTTTGCTGTCACACGTATGATCTACCTGCAACTACCTAGCCAATTCAGAGTTTCTCTACTTCAGAACGTGCAAGAAGTGGGTTGGCATGACATTACCATCACTGAATTCTGGCATCCTGATGATGTTAAATGCGTTTTTTGTTACCGGATGTCTCCTTGTAGTTGAATCCTGAATCTTTCGATTCCTTTCTAGCGATCTTTCTGCTGAACTTAAGAATGTCTGAAATCTCCTTTTGTACTTCTGGTGTGGATTCCAAATATGGAGGTTCAAAATTGTTGATCGATTATTCTGCAAAAAAAAAAAAAAAGAAAAAAAAAGAATGGAAATATTTTAGTCACTGCTTTCATGAAGACAAGAAGACTGACACCGAAAAAAAAAAAAAAAAAAAAATGCATAAAATTGAAAATTTGCAAACAAATATCGGACGCAGCCTGTGTATATTTTAAGTGTCATATTGCAATATCTTTCAAACAAAATCGCTAAATTAAATTTTACTAAGTTGAAGTAATTGTAAGTGCAAGATTGAGATCACAATATGTTTTGTGAAGTTCTCAATTTATTTGCCTTAAAATATTAAATATTTAGCCTTTAAACAAGCTCAGTTGGAAAGGGGACAACCAAAGATTCAAACATAGAATGGACTTGAGAGAAAGAGGGATAAATAAAAACCTGGTCAGAGCTAAGTTATTTTGGAAATCAATTTCTAAAAGCTATCCGACACATGCCTGCATGTAAAATGGATGTTAAACTGAACATCATGATGATGACGAAAATAATTAGTGTATTTTCAATCATCTTAAAAATCATCTTAACTAATATATTTGGATTAAGTTAGGATAAATATTTAATTGGAAACGATAAATTTGAAAATCGGATCTTGAAATCTGGACCTTTCGGTCGGGTCACTTCAGAGAGGGTGGGGGGGTTACAAAAGGTACCAGGAATGTACCAGGAACCTTTAAATAATCAACAAGAAGCAGAAACAACATAAATAAGAGGAAAATGATAGGATCACAGGAAGCCTGGAAAACGCCAGTAGTAACAACTTTTACGAAAATAGCAGTATCACCGTGTGAAAGGGAACAGGAGTTTACAAAAGACGTTGACGCGACATCCAAGACAGTTGTCTTTGAGCTAAATTTTGCTTGGTATATATTATGCTGACAACACTTAATCCCTGTCAGTTATTGGCCAGCGACAAGGGTTACTAAACTATTTGACATCCATGCGTCCCCATGTTTGTGCCGACTGCTCATACTTACTACAGATCTACTAAGTGAAGCAAAGGGACCTGTTTAACAAAACAATTTCGCATAATCTGTGACAACTGTAAAATCAATACACGGTAAAATTAATATATCTATGTAATAGTAAAACTGATTATCTTTAGTTGGTTGTTTGCACATTGAATGTTTTAGATAGTTGCGTAAAGGAACTAAGAAGAGAATAAAGAGTAGTAGCAGCAGCATTAGAATAGTAAGATAATATAAATAAATGACATAAATAAAGAAAAGTAAGCGACTAAAGAAGTAGTAGCCTAAGAAATGGGAGTAAGAATGATGTAAAGAATAAAAGAAAAATAGTCTTCATTTTTAAATATATAATGTATACATTAAGTTACAAAGTAACAACATTGACTCAACTGGTCACGGGTCGTCTAATTTCAATTGAAAATTGTCATTATGACAATGGTATAGTGGAGAGGGGGGGGGGGTTATACACCATTTTATATGTTATGCTTGACCCGCTTCCAGTCTGTTTCTCAGTACCAAAGGCTTTTCTAACGTTGTCGAAGATATCAGTCCTCGTCTGATTCTTACTTAGTCTTGGCAAACCCCACCCCTTGATAATCAGACGGTGCAAGTGCGATAAAACACTGATTCTGAAATTCGTACTATCGTTCGTTTGTTTGTTGAAAAGTATCTTCCCTTTAATCATTTCTCTGTTGTTGTTAATCCCGAGATACGAAGAAAGTAAACACTAACAATTACATTGTTAGTTGTAGAAAAATCTTATGTTTATTTATTGTTTATAAAACAAACGTTTTTTTGTTTTTTTTCTTTAGGGGGAGGGGGTATTTTCCTTTCTTTTTCCTTACTTCTTCCTTACTTTTTCCTTTCTTTTTCCTTTCTTGGTGACGATTCATTCAATGCTTTAGACTGGCAATCAGCCGCAACAATCATGTGTTTTTGTCCATCTCTGTTGATGGGCTATTCTATGCAAACTCTTGCATCACAGTACCTATGTGTCTCTTGTTTCCGGGGTCTCTGCCCCTCCGTTTATGTTTTTAAAACAAACGTCTGAATAAGACCTATGTCATATTTTCTTTGTTTTCAATTTTGATTCAATCTTTTTTCCTTTTATCATTTTGTTTATCAAATTTCTGATAAATTGAAAGTTTTCAAAGCTATTTACATACACATAATTTTATAGATTAAAGCAACATTATCATATCAAAATTATAGTTTTATAACAATTTGGCTCAATTGATAATTTAATAACTCAGCAATTCCATAGTAATTAAATTTAACTTTAAAAATCCTATTTAAAAAATTAAAGTAAAAGGACTCCCAGACGACACTCGGTAGATAAAACTAGTATATAAATAAAATCTTAGTAGAGTTGTATACTTAGGGGAACCAATTTTCTATGATCATGGATTTGTGAATCTGGAATAGAATCTTTTATTATTTTTTATTTTTTTATGAAAAATAATTTAATGATTTGTTTTTAAAAGAAAAAATTTAATTCTTTCAAAACTTTAAATTTTGTTCCAATATTTAATATTATTTTCTTTAAAAGTTTTTTTTCACAAATATTTGTCCTTATTTTTCCTTTAAGACATTAAAAATAAATCTCTTTTCTGAAGAAAAATGTTGACTAGTTTTCTAAGAAACTGTTGCAGACTAAATGGGAAGACTTTGGGAGAGGTGGCATTGCTAAAGTGGAAATGGGAGGAAAAACGATGGTGTTGATGTTGGAAGATACTAGCATTTTTTTTTTTTTTTTTTTAGATATTTTTGATGTCTTTAGATTTAATTACAACTTGGAATTTTGTTTTAATCATTTGGTATTTTCTCATGAAATATTATAAAAATGTTTCGTGAATAATGAGTATCACCAAAATTCGAACTTGAATCTCTAGATTAGTGTTGGCTGTATGTCAATTTTAGTTTTGGTGTCATTTCAGAGTTTTCCTTCATACCTTGGTTTTCAGCTCGGTCTTGAGTCTAAAAATTTCAATAAAAAGTTGATCAATTTGTGACTTAATCATTCTCTTATTAAAGGAGTTGACTGTCGAAATACAATCATATATGATTCATTTATTTCATTTCGTCAGTTAACTTCTTAAAACTGACAATCAAGACAGCTTTTTTCAAAAATTTTAAGTTTTCATGATTTAATTGAAATTGCCATCAATTTTACTCAATCTTTTTTTTTAGTCACTTGTAAAATCTGTGTGGAATCCAGTTTCCTATTCAAATTCTTAAAAGATTCACTTTTAAGTCAACAAGGAAATAAATTATAACTTTGTACAGGGTGGGCAAAAATAAGGGTCCTATTTTTAAAAATTCATAACTTTTTTTATTTATTGATTTTTTTTTTTTTTTTTTTTTTTTTTAGAATAAGTAAAGGACCCCTTCCGAAGCAAGCATGAGCCGTATTAGCCCTAAGGAACGTACCCTCATTTAGAAAACATTATTTTTGCTTAAAAAACTCAAAACAGTGTAAAAAAACAATACTTTAGTTTTTGTAAGTTTTAAGAAGTGTTTTTTGGCTAAAATTTGTTTTGTTTATTTCAAAAAATCTCGGAAGGGTCAGTCTACACACACATAAAGTTTGGTGAGTTTAACTTTTATTTTGTGGAAGTTATTCAAATTCAAGTTATTCAAATTTAAAGATAGGACCCTTATTTTGGCCCACCCTGTATATGTGTAAAGTAGCTGTGAGAGTAACAATACTAAAATGAACAATCAAAAAGTCTGACTCCTACCGAATGTCACTTCTCCTTTGACCTGAATAATATGGACTATGTTGCAGCACGGAAACTACACAATTCTGAAGTTGTTTCAAAGATATATCAATCCAGGTACGTTGAATGCTGTCCATAACGGTTTTTTGTTGGGTTTTAAATCTGGTAGACATAAGACCGGATATTGAATATCTGAATAGCACATAAAGAGCCTGTTTTATGTTATTTTAAAGTTCTGGAAATTCAGGATATTTTCCATTTATCACAATGATCATGTTTTGCCCTATATGAGAAATGACAAACGAGGTCAAAGGTTACATATTTGGTCTAAAATTGGAAAAGGACAGCTAAAATTACTGTTTTTGACCAACATGAAGTCACACAATTCATATTTACATAAACACATGATTTTCCAAATCCAAAATTTGTCCCAGTATATGCTAAAATCGACAGAAAATTTTGGCAAAAGTGTAAAATAAATTTGAAAATCTGTAATATACAAAAATAAACAAAAATGGTTTTATCCCCAAAACCATGTTGAAGAAAAAGGTTTTTAAAACATTTTTTCTTTTTAATGTAAAAAAAAAAATGCACTTAAATCATTTGCTGCAAAGTTTTGTAGGTTTTCTGTGCAAAAATGTCACCTGCCATCACTTGATATACATAGACATTTGTATATTTAAAAAAGTATTTTATTTAGTCTGGTAGCTGCTGAATAAGATTTCATGGTAACAGTTTTGTTCTTCCAGTGCAGATCTAAATTTCATGAAATATTTTGGCTTTTTTTTAGCTTTTTAATTGATGAAAATGAATGTTTTAAAGTCTCAAATTCGTTCATTGAAAATCAATGTTTCACTTTATTTTAACCTTTTTTTTTATGTGTGTGGTTTTTCAATTGATCTTTTTTTTTTTCGATACAGATGGATAATTTGCATTAGTCAGACTACTATTCTCATCTTGGTTGTTAGATTCAAAACATTTTGATCAATGTTACCCCTGATCTTCTTCAGGTGCGTCTTGTGGAACCTTCTAGTTGAATCTTTGTCTAAATCTGGAACCTGTACAGAATTTTGAACTGAACCCTTTATTTAATCCACGGGGGTAGATTGTCCTCATTTCGTCAGCCTTGACCGAGTAAAGATGTTAATTTTATGCATATGTTGGTCCACAATGATCTTCTAAATTGAGTTAGTATAGAATTGAATACATGGGAACCAATAATTAAAAATATTTGACTTGAACACCAATAAGAAAATTGCAATATGAGTAATGGTAAAAAATAAGAATAATTTTATAGTAATGTAAGTAGTAATACTACACATCTAGATGAGAGTAGGTTTAAGGCTCTCAAATTCATATCGGAATGGTTAAAAGCATTGGTTCATGTGCCAGCCTTCTGGAGTCTGAAAGTTCAATCTTTACTACAGATGATAACTAAGAATAATAATTAACACTTCTAATGGAATGAGAAAAATCTACAGGGCTCAGTTCAAAAAGATGTACTTGAAGAAGATTGGTGGTTGTATCGGCTCAAACGTGAATATAACAATTAAGATGAGAATAATAATCCAAAATAGGTTTAAAAGATAGTTGACATAATGCGATAAAAAAAAAAAATTTTTTTTAAATAAATAAAAAAAAATTTTTTTTTTTAAATAAATAAATAAAAAATTTTAATTTAAAAAATTGTGTATAGGTTGTAAATATTGTTTCCTGTTTTTGTTAAATATTAGTAAATTTGAAGCAATTTTGAGTTAAAATCTAATTAGTTTATGCAAGTCAGCTTAAAAAGAACACATTTCAAGCGTGTTCTTAAGCTTACATGCGTAAACTAATTAGATTTTAACACAAAATTGCTCCAAATTTACTAATATTTAACGGAAACAATATTTATCACCTATATACAATTTTTTTATCGCATTATGTTCAGGATTCTATATTACCTTTTAACCTCCAAAATAATACAAATTATGTTTATCGTTTTAATATTTTTACCTGATTGCAATAACCAAGCAAAAATTTGAATTGTTTGATTCAAATTTCTTTTTTCCACACGAACTGAGGAGAAATAAAGCGACCTACTTGATAATAAATAACCTGTGCGTTGTTCTCGTGATTATCATATTTTTCCTCTTCTCCGTTAAATGTTGCCAATTTTATTTTTGAAGTCACTGTTTTACTGAGTTCATTTTTCCTGTTTTAGTTTTGTGGCCGAGGGAAAATCATGTGGAATCAGAGTGTGTAAACTGAGTCTACTTCCAGAAGAGACTAAAACTACTACGTAAGATTCTGAACTAAACAACTTGGTTCAGACTTCGGGTAAGATTTGTACAAAATTATTCTGGCCAGAATTCGATTCAGGTAAACATCTCTGATTCTTTGGTTAGTGCTCAACATGACCTTTTCAAACAAACAAACAAACAAAAAAAACAGATTCACGGGAAATACAATCGCTCTACAATGGAAAATATATTGGTTTATTTGCAATAAAAATGGACAGAAATGGTATTGAGATAAGTTATCAATTCTATCATAGAAAATCTTATTGTGCTTACTGCTAATCCATTTAATTTTCACTGAGATGTAATTCTGCTAATTACAGCAACCTAGTTAGGTAGATATGAGGATATTGTTAATATTTTAGATTAGATTCAAAGATGGATCCAAAAAGGTGAGCTATATAATATCTTCTCTATTTATAAATTTACTGGGTCAGATGTCGTGTGTGTGTGCAAATACGAATAAGCGTGATTTGTAAAATTAAAAAAAATAAAAATCAATTAATTAATAATTTGGTTAAAATAGTTATGAAGAAAAATGTAATGAATAAATGTATATTTTAAAATCGTATTTAAAAAATATATTTCTTAAAAATCAACCAGCATGCACTTCTAGTTTTTTTTATCTTTTTTTTTTTTTGATTGGGGTGGGGTACTTTGTAACCTTTCCAATTTGGAAGCATATAAACGGTCAAATAGACATTTCATGGCATTAAATTCTTAGCAATTCCTCATTTATTAAAAGATCGAACATTTTGGAAGCTATTTACACCCAATAATTTTATAATTACAAATTAAAACATTGTCTTGACTACAATTAGTTATAATTCTATGATAATTTGGTTCAATTAATAATGTAATAACTAAACAAAACGGTAATAATTAAATTTAACTTTCAAAACCCCATTTAAAAATGAAATAATTTGGTAAAAACATAACTTTTAAAAAAAACGAAAGAAAAAAGATATTTTCGACAATGCTTGGTAGTTATAGCTAGTTGTATAATGTAAACATGTATTGCATGTAGATTAATAATTCTTAGCATATAAGTATTTCAAAACAAGAAAATTAAACTAATTAAAATAAATCAAGAATTTTGGACATAGACATTTCATGAAGATATGAGAAAAAAAAGAAAATGTATTTTGATTTTTTTTTTTTTTTTTTTTTTTTTTTTTCCATTGATAATCTTAAAACTTTTTTGATGCTGATATATATATATATATATATATATATATACCTTTGATTCAAACCAAATAAGGCATATTGCCACTGGGACGTAAAGGGGCTACTGTGATTAGGGGCCAGATTCATAGGGGGCATTCTAAGTTATGAGTTGGCAATCTGAGGAAAGAAGCTATTTTATCATATAAATCAAATATTTACCTATTTGGAGTAAATTCTGAAATGGAACGTTCTACAGGATATTATGGAGGAGTTAAACTGGCGGCGTTTATTTATATTGAGATACATGCGAAATATGGCAGTTCAAAATAAATAACAGGAAAACTATCTTATCTGTGAATAATATTAGTGTACAGCAAAAATAGCAGAAAATAAGCGAGTAAAATTTTAATAAAAAATAAAATTAATTTACTATTTGTAGTCAATGAACGCCGAACAAGACCGCTTGCCGTCTTCATAATAAAAGCAGGGAGATAATCTTCTACAGCGCACTGGCTTGACGCAAATGTCGTTCAGAGTTTGTGGACTACGAATAATAAATTAATTTTGTTTTTTTATTAAAATTCTACTCGATAATTTTCCGTAATTTTTGTGTACACTAATATTTTTCACTAATAAGTATATTCATAAATTTTCCTATTTTATTTTGAATTGGCATATTTTGCATGTACCTTATTATGAATAAGCACCGAACTTGCTCAACAATGTCCGTGTCTTCTACAAAAAGATCTTTTTATCTAAAGTTTGGGATGATTGTTTTGTAAAAGATCAACCAATTTAATAAAGCATGTGAAAACTTTTATTTTATGCGCTTTTCTCTAAAACTTATTGAAAATAAAAAATGTATACTATCTTTTATATATTAATACAGCTACTTGTCTACGTGTGCCATGCTCTGTATCCATGTAGTTAATGAACTGTTCCACATTTTTACGTCATTAATAATTATGAAATACAAAAGAATTTTTAAAAATCTTTATTTATAGTTAAAATGATATTATATACTGGAAGTGGCTATTTATATTTTTGTCATGTTTGTGATGGCTGCTCGTTCTGATCATCGAGTGCAATGGGTGGGACTGAACTGCTGTAGAAGCTGAAATCTAAATCATTTGAAGCAATCTCTTTTTATCTGATAAAAATTCAATAAGTCGCTAACTGATCTATGATTTAGCAATCTCTTCTCCCTTCCATAATGACGTCATTCTTCATCTGGCTGTCTTTCCTTGCATTCTTACGGTTATGACTGATCTGGCCTTTAACCCTGCCAGACATCCTTGAGCGACTAAAGTACAACCAAAGATAAAATAACCATTATTTAAAACTAGCTAATATACCTGAAACTCGATATATAACATTTAAATTTTGAGGGGTAATCTCGTATTCTTAAGAAAGTAGTGGATATTTGAAAATGGTGGAAGGGTGAGGGTCATTTTGTAAACTAACTTTGGAGGGAGAGTTTGGGTTATTGGACAATTGATTTGAAAATAAAACTTTTAAGTAACACTGTTTTAATTAATCCTTGAAATTTTTCACGGGTCTAACATAAAACATTAATTTATGTTAATAGGTTTTTATCTTATTTGGACGCAGCCTTACATTCCAGGGAAAGCCGAGTATTTTGTTCGTCAAAAAATGATACAGAAATAAAATAAGTATGAATTTTTTATGTACATACTAGAGTACCCATTCTGTCAAAAATAATATAGAAAAATGTTACATTTTTCGTACAGATCCATCAAGCATTGAAAAAAAAAAAGACAGATTCTATTTTTATTTTATTTTTTATATCACAATAAAAAAGTATTTCCTTATAAGCCAACCGTTTACACCATACTCATCAAAATTAGCTTCATCCTGATGGTCGTTTATTGCTAGTTTACATCAAGCGACCACAAAGAATTATCACTTTTTATAGGATATTACTTGCTGAATACGTTCAAGTGTTCTAATGCTATCAGTGTTTCTAGAATGTCTCTTACGTTTTGCTAATGATGACGCCTTTTCATATTACGTCTTTAACTGTTTGCGAACTTTGTGAACGAAGGATGAAGCAACTTTTAAAAATGTGTGCCTCTTTATTTCTTGATCACTTCTATCGGGGTTTTTAAAAAATGTCCCCCACCTTCGTTTGACTTAAATGTTATTTAAAAAATTATTTTTTTGTCATCATCTGTGCGTTCATGTAAATACCCTTAAGAATAAATAACTACTTCAGCCAACAAGGATTCATTTCAAAACAAAATCCGATGTGTCTATATATATATATATATATATATATATATACAGGGTGGGCAAAAATAAGGGTCCTATTTTTAAAAATTCATAACTTTTTTATTTATTGATTTTTTTTTTTTTTTTTAGAATAAGTAAAGGACCCCTTCCGAAGCAAGCCGTATTAGCCCTAAGGAACGTACCCTCATTTAGAAAACATTATTTTTGCTTAAAAAACTCAAAACAGTGTAAAAAACCATACTTTAGTTTTTGTAAGTTTTAAGAAGTGTTTTTCGGCTAAAATTTGTTTTGTTTATTTCAAAAAATCTCGGAAGGGTCAGTCTACACACACATAAAGTTTGGTGAGTTTAACTTTTATTTTGTGGAAGTTATTCAAATTTAAAGATAAGACCCTTACTTTGGCCCACCCTGTGTATATATATATATATATATATATGTATATATATTATCATCCACAGAAACTGTTAGGGTGTATAACAGCTCTTCATTGTGACTAGACAAGCAAGTACTTTAAGCTGAGATCGAAAACCATTTTTGGTTAAGTCAGGCTTCTTACCCATTACGCTATTGGAACAATCTACAAAGTAGGTGAAATCGTTTAACAAAGAGCTATGCATTATCGCTAATGGCAACTGGCAATCTCTTACCAGAATGCTCAACCCACGATATTGGGGTGCATCTTTTTCAAAAATGTTATCCCTTGTATAAAAGTATCTGGTAATTTTATTAATACAAAGAAAAGATGAAGCATTTCTTGTAAGTTGCATTCAACAATACAGCCATAACGGATAAAAAATGTGCGTTCAATTTTCTGTGATAAGAAGCTCGTCATGTTCAGATTATTTTTTTAATTCGTTTCAGTTTTCACTTATTTTTGGTTTCAATCAATGTTTGATGAATAGTAAATGAAATAAAAATTAAATGTGTATTTATCGAACACATGTATAGGCGAGAAACGTTTTGTAAATTTGTGCAAGTGGATATGACGTCATACATTTTGATGTATACTGAAAATTCAGACTGTCGATAATGAATGATAGATTTTTAAAAATGTATTAGAAAACTCTAAAAATTGCATTTAAAAAAAATGGATAGTTGTGTTGCTGCTGCATTAAAATAAACTAAAATTTGTTTTTGATCACGTTTCGATTGTTCACAATCTGAAAACAATTTTCGGTGCAAGTTTTGAATTCGACCAACATGGAAAAAAAAAAGAAAGAAATATCTTTATAATGTACCTACCCGTGACGTGACTGTATGTAAATTGATCAAGTAGTTTTATGGGTAAACGAGGATCCTTGTTGGACATTGTGTTTGCCAGCCAAGGGAGATAATTCCAACATGGCCGGCAAACACAATGTCCAATATAGACGATCCTCGTTTACTTATAAAATTTTCTTTTCTTTTGTAATCAAAAAAAAACAAAAAAACTACTTGATCAATGTACATGATTTTTGATATCCGATATATGCTTTCCATCACGGGTACGTATATCATAAAGATATTGCTTAATTTTTTTATCTTTTTATTTTTTCATGTCGGTCGAATTCTAAACTTGCACCCAATTTTCTTTACTGAAGTTATGTAATTACGTGTTTTTAAGCAGAATACAATCAAATATTGCAATTATGGGCAAACAATAATTAAACATGTTTAAAAAAAATGATAAATAAGTTTAAAAATGAAAAATAATTTACTTTCATTTTTAAACTTATCATTTTTTGATTAAATAATTAATTTTGTAAGTGTTTTATAAAACTTGTTGATACAAAGAAATCAAAACTATTTGGAAATAAATAAACAAAGTTTAATTTACACATGATGGCATAGACGTTTTTATGGAAATATTTTAGTGTTTCTTGACATACTACATTCGAACTAGGATATTTGATTTAATTGTACTGGGACTGTTTTATTTTATTGTCCATTTCACTTGATTTAAATTGTATTTCTTGTCCTGAAATAGAATTCTTTTTTAAGGTGTAATTGTAATTCTAATATTTTAATTGCTGGCAGCCATTGTCTTTTTTCTTTTTATAGCACCAAACATATTTGAACTGTTATAGAATTTTATTACACACTTTTTGACACAAAAAATAAACTGAACATTCTTTTTATAAAAAGAAAAAAAGTTTTAACAGAATTTAAAAGTAGAAATGAAGAGGTTCCTAGTCTATATTATTTTATGACTAAGAAATTATCCACACAAAAAATGTTGTTCCTATATACTTGCCTTCCCATGAGGGCAGAGTTAGACACTAGGTCAGTTTTTAGTGTGAAGAAAATTCAGCTCTTCCCCCCCCCCCCCAAAAAAAAGGGCACTCTGGATTGGAACAAAAAATTTAAATTGCCTTTGTCTAGAAGGATTTCTTCTTTACTGACCAAGGATAGAGAAGATAGTGTAGTATCAACAGAATACATTTTGTTCATAGCAAAAAAAAAGAAAAATGATGTTGACAGGTGACATATACGTTCAAAAATAAATTAGAAAAATAAAGGGAAGTAATTCATTCCTAAAAAAGTAAAGAGAAATTAATGTTGATTAAAGAATTCTTCTTTCTTTTCTTTTTTAATATCACTTGAATATATTAGGTAAGCATAGTTAAACATGAAAATGTTATCAATTGATGCAATATCTAAATGAATAAATGCAGAAGTTGGGCCTGTTTCTCACACTAAGGGTAAAGGTGAAACATCCTATTTGAAGGTCGGCACCATCTTTTTTATATATGCGATATCATTTGCAAGGTTAACTAATTTGCATATTTGTTTTGAAAAGCGACATTTTATTAATTAACTATTTGTTATTGTTTAATATAACAGTTGTTTCACCATATTGTTTTATTTTCTGGACAAATATTTAGCATTTGTGTTCAAATGTTCCTTTCTTTAGAGAGACCGACTTGATTTTCAAAAAGTTGCGATCTATTTCTAAATTGCAAGTAAAAAGGGAAATTGATTTTTTCTTTCTTTTCCTTTCTTGACGATCACATGTAAAAGATAAGATTGAAATTACCAATATGTTAATGCTTATCTATATGAATAAATGAGAAAGATTTTGTTTTCTGTTTACAACAAAGTTATGAATGAAATGTTTATTACTTTAAAGTGTTGAAGTAGCGAATTTTGTGAAGTGATAGCGAATTGCCAGAGCCAGCCAGTCTAGACCACTCATGGCCTGTTGCGTCAATATTTGTTATATATATTAATTTAGAAGTTTCAAATATTTATAAAAACATTTTAAAAATTTTACACATTTAATATTATAAAGATTTGCAGTTGCTTTCAAACATGAATTTCGAGACATCTAGTATTATGTAAATTAGCTGCTTATTAAGCAAGTCAGACTTCTGCATAATTTAAAAAAAAAAACTTTTTTGTCATAGTTCACCCCCCAAACAAGGTAGGTCGCCACTGTGAACGTAAGTGGCTACTGAGAATTAGGATGTACATTGTGGGGGTCATCCTAAGTTGGGAGCTGTGCAACGAGATGTCTGTTTACATTTGTTTTAAATTTCTGCATGTCGGTACAGTTAGGGAGCAGGGAGGGAGTTTTAGAGGCCGGCAGTACGGGGAAAGAAGCTATTGGAGTAGAAGACTCTTCGACATCTGGGGACCTCCACAGTGAATGGATAAGATTTAGCTGATTATCAGATTGGTCTAGTGTATTTACGTTGAGTGGGGGGGGGGGGCTAGAGCAGCAAGTTCATCGGAACACAATCCATTGAAGTATGTAACATTGCGGCGATGGTACAGGGGCTGGAGCTTGGTTGATAGTGAGGGACATATTAAGTTGGCGACTCTTTTTTGGACTTTGTCTAAGAGGGAGAGACTAGTGGATGATGCACCAGCCCAGATGTGACAACAATACTCCATGCATGGGTGGATGGTGGTTTTGTAGAGATATAGGATAATGTCAGGTGTGAAAAGTTTACTAGCACGGTAGAGGAAGCCCACCTTCACAAAGATCACGCCTCAGGACTCTCCGGTTTGCATGAAGTCATTTCTGTTGGTCGCAACTGTTCGTTAACCTGTTGGAGTGCAGATTTTACCCCCGAGAACAGCAAGGCTTAGCAATTGCATGCAAAGTCAGAACGTTTGGCTCAGCGCGCTCTAAAGAATGGTGCAGAAGCAACGTTGCTACTATATTGATTTGCGATTCTGCACCTGACACATGTTTGTTTGCCACATGCAGAAGCAGTGACAACCAGAGAACAACCGATTCCGAGGTCTGGATTTTCACCTGGTTGCAGTCCTAATACTGTTGGGTGCCAAACTTGTCCGCAATTAGTGTCCCGGCTAGGAACCAGACATCTGAACAGCTAAGCTCTGAAACGACCACATTGCCGCCACCTCTACCATGGTGAGGAAGGGTTGGACTAGGGATGGGGTGGGGTTTGCTACTTTCACACATACATGTTCATAGAATTTAATAACCTATTGGGTCAGTATTCATTATATATATTATTAATTATCGATGAAACCCTTTTGGAATTTCCCAATATTTTCACTGAAATAATTTTCTGAACATATCCGTTCGTAAATCAATAATGTATTGAACATTGATGAAATATATCTGAATGAACTTGGTTTGCGCATCTGACTGAGGAATGAGTGTTTTGATATAAAGATGAATCTGTCAAGAATTGTTTATATATGTTTGGAAATGGATGACATCGAAGGATGAATAGAAAAAGCTTTGTGACATCGACCATTATGCACGGTGATAAGAAGCAAGATAACAATATCCAGAGTTTTAATAGTAAACCATTTGTCTCATACATGACCCATGACTGAAAGGGTCATGGGTCGTTTGAATAATATGTCACAAGTTTTGATGTATGGCATCATCATTTTATCATTTAGTTATCCTCATCTTTGTGTTTTAATTGATGTCATTCACTGTGCCCGGTTATCCTCACCTGTTTTTTATGGCTGACATCCCAAAATGATGACATCATGCAGTGTGCTCGATTTGGGGGGAAAAAAAAAGTCCACAGAATTTTAATAATGTATAAAAGATTTTGGTAACGAGTAAATAAGTAGATGATCACTTTGCTAATGATGGCAGATTTTCAGATTTTTCAATTATCTCTCTTGCAAATCATGGCATCCTATTTCTATTATTTTTTACTTGTATGAAAAATATATATTCATTTTAGAAAGAAAATGAAATAATCTTGACAAAATATTGTTTGAAATCTTAAGGGTCCTGAAAAATTCCTGAGTTGTGTTGGAATTGTTTAAATTTAAAAAGGGCTTTTCAGTTTTATTATTTTAAAAATATTGTAAAGTTAAGTTTTAAATTTATATTTTCCTCTTATTTTCTTCTGTATCACCACATGAATACACTAAGTAAACGAAGTAAGTCGTGACACTGCTTACCGCCGCCTGATAACATAAGGATGAGCCAAAGCCGTACTTCTCCATATTGTATGAAGTATGAAAAAAAAAAAATGCCATGAAAACATTGATAACTCAAAAACTATTTATCTGATCACCCTGAGATCTTGCATGGTGGTTACTGTTATCAAAAAGCATCAGATCCATATATCAAATTTGAAAAAAATCTGAAGTTAAAATACCGTCAGAATTTCGACTTTAACCAAATTTATCAAGGTCATATTAGATGCGTGACTTTATTGGCTACAATATGGGCCAAGTAACAAGTCTCTATGATGAGTATACCAAAGTTATCGCCAAAAGTGATTTTACAATTTTCTATGACTTTGAACTTTGACCTAGATATCCTAAAGTAAATCAGTTCTAAGTTAGACCATGACTGGTATATTGACCAAGTTTAGTGACTATTGGATGAGTGATGTGGTAACTAGTCTGTACACAAACTGACAAACCCTAACATCGAAAACATAACCTCCTTGGTTTTTAAAGCATAGTTAAACATAAAAATGTTATCAATTAATGCAATAATCAAAATACATGCAATAGACGAAACAAAGACATTAAAATGTCAAGATTGAAAACATATTCAAGTGAAATTTAGAAATAATCTTTTTTTTATTATTAAATTTTTTTTATCCAATTTCTTGTAAACAGCTTGGAAAAATAGCTGCCAAATAATAATTTAAAAACAAAAATAATTTAGACTTCAGGATCCTATATTAACGTAATGTACAATGATCACCCACTATTTTCATTTTTTTTTTTTTTTTTGACTTTTGTTCACCCCAAACAAAGCATATTGCCACTGAGCATAAGAGATTAATGTGATGGGGGCCAGATTTATAGGAGGGTAAACTGAGTGGAGATTTGGGCAGCAAGATGTTTGTTCACATTACATTGAAATTTCTGCATGTCTCAGGAAAGAACCTATTAGAGTAGAAAATCTGTCATTTTGGGATGTCTACAGTAAAGGGTTGCGATTTTGCTGCTTGTCGAGTGAGTCGAGGTATTTTCGTTGAGGGAGGTACAAGTGTCGTAAGTTCATCAGAGTTCGATACTTAATTAATTTTTTGCATTAGACTGAATTGAAGTGTCACTCATTATTTACCTTGCAACATGTTACATAAGCCTCAGTTTGCGGTATAGACAATAAATAAATAAATTTATTATTTATGCTCAATATATTTGACACCTGAGCAACACTGGGGAATCCCTATTGGTATCTAAATAAGAGATATAAAAAAAAAATTTAAGCTTCACAATATTTTTAAATATTGTAAAAGAAAAAAAAAATTTTTTTTTTAAATTCCTATAAAATATATTTTCCACTATTTATTATTTAATTTACATTTTAAAAATGCAAAGAAAAAAAATTGATGTTTTTATCATTCTACAAAATTTAAAATTCTATATTGTAGTAATTGTTCCTTTTTGTTTTATTTTGAATTATAACACTACAATGGTAAAAAAAAAAACAAGTTTTGTATTGTAAAAAATATTAGAATTAATCAATAATTATTTTTATTTTTAAAATTTAGTTTTTTTTATATGCTGATATTTTGTAATGTAACTTTTTTTTTCTACTTTTCATGAATGTCTCTTTTTCTCAAATTTTCTTCAATTAAAAAAAAATATTTCAAGTCGTCGCTTTAGCTTAATAATGCCATAATGCTTTAAACGCTACACATTAAATTAAAATGTGTTTAGGAATTTTTTTAGATGAGGATTGATAGCTTGTATTATTTGGATTACTATGCTCATCTTGATTGTTATATTAACCACCATGTTTAGCCGATGTAACCTTCAACCTTCTTCAAGCTCATCGTTTCAAACTTGGAAATTTTGATGACGGGCCCAGAAGTCTATACCGAATTTCTAACTGAACCCTTTATTTAATCCGTGAGGATAGATTGTTCTCATTTTGTCGGCTCTCACCAGGTAGAAGTTTTAATTTTATGTTATTCTTAGTTATTCGCAACACTATATATATATATATATATATATATATATTACATGCAAAAATGGCGGCGTCTTGTACGGACTATGCTTATTAAAAAGGGCGTATCATTAATTATTTAATTAGTTTCCGTGTAAACTTTGATTGTGTTTCAAAGATAAAAGCCTAAACTTAATCTCTAAACGAAAAAAACTGCATATTTATGTGTGAAAAATAAATTATAATGAAATATGTAATCACGGCGACTAAAAAAAACTAAAAAATTCAGCGAATTTTGAACTTTGAAAAAATTACTTGTAAAAATCCCTTGAAAGATAAATATAAGTTTTTGGGAACTATTTCAAAGATAATTATTAATTTAAAGTCATAAGATACTGAATTAAAAAAAACAAAATTCCCACGTTTTACTAAAAATTAGCAAAATTATCCCCCAAAAGTCATAAATGAGTCAAATCTGGCGTCACATATTCGGCAAACGACTTTGTTTACCAATTGACTATGGCTATGCAAAATATATGGAAGACAAAAATGTCATAATTTATTATTTTTAACTTTATATATAAAAATGGTTTTGTAATAGTTTATAGAAGTTGAAAATTATTATCCATTAATTTCTTTATTCTTTTTAAGGTTATAAACAAATTTAAGTACCCTTATTTTGTTATAATAAAAAAAGGAAATGCTTATTTAATTAAAATATTTGTGAGTGTACGCAATTAAGATCTTATTTTATTTTTAACTAAAAAGGTTCATATTTAACTTGGTATTAGTTTTTAATTTAGTAATACTCCGAAATTATTGATGACGTCTGTTTACCAATGTTTTTCCTTAGAATTTGAAATAAAAGTTTTTTTAAATGTTAAAAATTATTTTTACGTTACGAACTGCGTCAATTTTATCATTTTTTTTACATTTAAAACTTTTGTTACTCGATTTATTCTTAATGTGTCGTAACGATAAATTACATTGATTCTTTTTAAAATAAAGTGTTTTTTTTATAATTTTAAGCATGGAACAGTAAATTAAAGTCAATGACTACACTGACAATTTATTCATTGGAAAAAAAAAAGTTAAAACAGTTATTTATTGATAAACAGAATTCAATTTTGAAAGAAAATGTCATGTTTGAATTCTCTTTATTTATTAATAAATAATTGTTTTTAACTTAAATATTTATTAATGAAAAAATACAAAACAAATACAAATCTTTCCAAATAATTGACGATGAATTGTGAAATTAGCGAAATTGTTGAATCTCTAAAAATAAAAATTTTAGGGCGGTGTAAAAGCGTGTGGTTGTTGAAAGGCTGATCCGAGCTGGTTATTACAGAACGGGGCTACCATACCAATCAAAGTGAATCGTTAGTAGAAATTATCCAATTTTTAAAATTCTTTTTTTAGTTAAGTTCCTGGGTCTCAAATTTGTCAATGTTTGGTTTATTTTCAAGATTATAAAAAAAATTCTTGCGCTGATGATGCCACGTTTATGTATGAAAGGGAAATATAATTATGTCGAATTTTTTATTTTTCCAGAAACTCTAATCATTAAAATCACATATAATATTTTTTTACAATTATATTATTTTTTTGATGAAAATATTGATTAAACAATGCTTTATTCAATAATAATATCGCTAATTCAAAAAAATTAATTTTTTTTCGAGTTATTGTGATTTTGTTAACACAGTATTTAGGGGTCTTTTTCGTAATATATACGAAATTTTTTTTTTTTTTTCATTTCTAATTTTTAATATCTACAATGCTTTATTTTAATTTTAAAAAAATAAATAATAATGCATTTTTTTAATTAATATATAAAAATATAACTTTAGTAAAGGTGTATTTTGTTTTTAAAAAATAATACATTTTCACTAAGATTTAAAAAAAAATAATGGTTTCATTATATTCCGCGATTGTTGATGAATAAATATTGAAGAAAAAAAAGTTCATCTCACAATTAAAGTTATATAAACTTTACAATACACAACAGTAGTAATAGTAATAGTAGAAATTCTCTCAGACTAAGCAATGAAAATAAAATAAGTGTTTACTGTAGTAGTAATAGTACTACTACTATAGTAAATATTTGCTGCTTTGTTTTCATTGCTTAGTCTGAGAGAATTTCTTAGTGATGTAATCTCTGAAAATGAATCTTTCTTCTAGTCATACCTTTAATATAAGCAAAGGGAATTTTTTGAGTTAAAAATTGTTTTTTTTCTTTAGACTTTAATCCATAATATAATGTTTGCATGACAGAAAGAAGAAACTCAATATAATATTTAATATAGAAATGTGTGGATTTTTAGACAAAATTAGACGACCTATGACCCAACGTTCATACCTTGTACAGGATGAACCAAATTAAATTCCAATGGACTCATTAATAAAATTCAAAATCTTTTTTGCAATCTAACCATATTTGGTACAAATAAGTTTCAGCCTCTGCCAGACTTGTCCATCAAATTCCAGTCATGAATTTCCAACAGTATTGGTTTTGTTGTCGTTACAATAATATGCTCCAAATGTGTACCTCTGTGTTGCAAGCGCACGTGGATACGACTGATTTTGGCCATGGTGGCCATCTTCAATTCGGGAAATTGTTTTAATAGACACAAGATAAGAATCATGGGAATGGGGTAATGTTCATTCATGATCACACCTCCTAAAGAGACGCATAGCATTGAACAGTGATAAAACAAAGACTGTTGGGTATTCATAACTGAAACTTGGTGAACAAGTCGGACATAGACTAAAGTTTATTTGTACCAAATATGGTTGGATTGCATAAAGCAATGTGAATTTAACGATTCCATGGGTGGCATTTGAGGGGGAGGGATACACTATACATTAGTGTTTATGTTTCATGACCTTAACATATTTTAAAAGTACATTAATTTAATGGTATTTTATAAAACATTAGATTTTAAGAAATTTTATAAATATTTACAGTATTATTTACATTTCACATGAAGTACATACACTGGAATATTTTGCTGACTTTATCCCTCAACTCAATATATATAATAGTAAAATTAATTTTTGGGTGTGATTGTAGATAAAATGAAAATATGCTGTCTGTACAGTAATTGAACTTACATTCATCAAATTATGAGACATTGATGTTTAATACCTCCCCTCCCCCTTCTCCAACAACTTATCTTATATGCCCCTAATCCTATCTAATACATTCAGTGTGCAAACAAGTTAGCAAAATTATCAGTTTTAGTATTGTGTAAATAAAAAAGGAATTGTATCTATAATTAGAACTGTGAAGTCAGTCTGAGAAATTTTATTGCTTCGGTAGTCTGTAAAAAAATTTCTGACTCCTTCACCTGATCCTCCTGGTCAAACAATCTTTACTTCTGGGAAGTTATGATACTCTGTGTTAGAGATTAACGTACTTGAATGATAGGTCATTAATTTGGTACAGTGGCTTATATTTTTCAGGACGACAGAAAATTAAGTCTAGTCAGCTAATTATTATTTAAAAGTGAAGAAATTGACTTTTTTTTTTTTTTTTTTTTAGATTAATTTGATATGTTTCATGTAGAATGCCGGGCTGTGGAGTCTGAGCAAACGGATTGCTCTTGAAGTCTGTACAAATTGTTGTCAGACTCCATCTCTCCAAAAATAGAAAAAATCTGGGTTAAATCTATAGAGTGAAATGTGTGTTGGCATTACTTCTAAACAACTTATTTTTACCTAAACCATGTCTTAGTATAAACAATATATTAAAAACATAATATATAATTAAAAACAGTAAGTTAGCAAGTTTCATCATACATGTAAAATGCTAAAATGAAAACTCAACTAAAAAAAAAATCTTTATAAGCAAGTCTAAAAGAAAGCTAAGAGTAGTAACTCTAGTTCATAATTTTCTAGTTAAGGACAGGTAACCATTTTTAAAGGTTTTTTTTTGTGGTTGGAAATTTTTCAATGAGAAAAATGATAAAATGTTCTTTTTTGCTTTTGTATTTACTTTTTAAAGAATTATAAACTCTAGTTATTGCCCTTAGCCTCGTTCTCAACTTGTTTATAAGGATGCCAATTACTTTAGGGAGGAGGGGGGCTGCGTTTCACGCATATGCTGAAACTTGCTATAACTTATTGTTTTTAATTTTTTTTTAATTTTTTTTTTTCTAAAATCTGGTTGAAATAAAAGATAAATTTTGGCATTATTCCCAAACAACTTATTTAATTCAAATTAATTTGGGTGACTGAAATAAGATTTAACCATTAAGTGGTGGTTGTCTTCACATCAGAAAAAAATAATTCTTACAAGCATAGTTGCATTGTAAAATATTCGACAGTAATAATCATGCTTCAGATTTCCACTGGGGCGGCAAAGGGGTGTTCTATTATTGTTGGCAATGCATGGCAGCATGTAAAACGGACGTTAAACTGAATATGATGATAATTACCCCCTCTTCAACTTACATCTGGGGGTTTCTTCACCAAACACAAGTGTTCTAATCATCTGTTAACTACAAAACGTATTTGCGGTAGACTTTTCCAAGTCTCAACTTTTAAAAAGAAAAAAAATGAAGAGACAAATGTTTCATTTAAAAACAATATAAAACAAAGTTGCATCTATTTTTTTTTTGTGTGTGTTTGATATAAATTAACTTACGTCATTATTTTAAGTTTTATGAGCTTAGTATTTTTTTTCTTTTTAAATTAAATTTAGATTTCATTCATTAAAATTTTTTAAAATAATATTGAATTCACCGAACCTTGGAAAAAATGTATGGTCCGCTATAAAATGAAAAATGCTATAAATAATTAGTATTATTTGGACTACTATTCTTATCTTAGTTGTTATTGTCACAACGTTTCGACCGATGTAATCTCCGATCTTCTTCAGGTGTATCTTGTCGAACTCTGGAAAGCTATATGAAATTTCAAACAGTTAAAGGCTTTGATAATCAATTCCAAGATCCAGTCTTTTTGGGGTTGAAGGTTCAATCCTTACCACAGACAATAATAACTAAGAATAATATTTTAAAAATATCATTTCTACTTGGTTATGGCTGCTGGAACGAGAAGAATCTACGTTCATGGATTAAATAACTGGTTCAGTTCAAAATTTCGTATAGAAAAGATGGACCTGGAGAAGATCGATGGTTGTTACATCAACCAAAAACGTGAAAATAACAATCAAGATGAGAAGAGTAGTTCGAATGATACAAATTATCAAACCTCATCTAAAAAAATTCTTAAACATACCATATGTTATGTTATTAACTGTTTTTTTGTTCTTCATAGAACCGGAGAAATTTTTGTGTTAAAAGGGTGGGGGGGGGGGGGAACATTGGCAACCCCCCCCCCCCCCCCCCCCCCCCCGATATATTACTTGACACTTCCGCACCATAGCTAACACTTCTCGTCCCTATATTGTCACTTGTGAGTGTAACTTCCATCTCTGTGTCTCATGAAAACAAACTCTAAATATAGACAATATCACCTTTTTATCTATGAAAACCCATTGTTTCACCTTTGACATTTTAATCCTCTGTGAGTCATTGCTAGCATTGGTTGTTTAGTCACTAATCGTATGAGACCAACCTATATAACCTAACACATGCACTACTTTCGTTTTCTTTATACAAAAATACTATTCCCATTCCTAGTGAAAAAAAAAGTGCTTTTGCTGTTTAGCCCCGGCATGTTAGGCTTTTCTTTTAAAAAAAAAATAGCTAAAGAAATGTATAAACTTTGTTATGTTAAATAAGATTTGTACAAAAAAAATTACGCAAATTCATCAATTTGCGTAATTTTATTAAATTAAAAATAAAAAACGATTTTATCTTTTGGTAGCCATTTTTGTTAAACCAGTAAACACAATTTGACTTATCTCTCCTGTCTATATAATATAGTGAAAATGTCTAACGAAACATAAGATCATGCTTTTTTCTTTTTCTTATAATTATATTAAAATATAGTAAATATACTGGATGAATTTGCGTCATTTTTGTACAATCTTATTTTCAGCTAACACGTAAGTACATAACAAAGTTCATACATTTCTTTAAATATTTTAATGTTGGGGCTAAACAGCAGAAGCACCAAAAAACCTTTATAACTTGTAAGACATTAATTCTATTATTAAAATATTGGGGAAATTCTTTAAAATATATTTGTTTTTTAGTTTTTTTACATTACCCAAACATACACAAATATCTTTCTACTCAAATCGAACACATGCAAATCTAATAGATCCGACAAAAGTATTTTCCACATTATCTACTCATATCGCACTCTCTCTAACAAAACATTCTTTACATATCGATATTTTTTTGTTATTAATCTTTAAATTCAGTTTTCCCCATCATTATCTTCTACTTAGTATTTATTATGGAGCTTTCTTGTTAGGCAAAAAATATTCTTTTCAAAGTTTCCGTTACGTTTTAATTATAAATCTGGGTAAAAAGTGAGAGCTCCATCAGATACATACAGGAAAATTGATTTTTTTTTTTTTTTTTTTTTTTTTTTTTTGTAAACAAATAAATACGAAAGTCTGTTCTCTGATATCAATGGTGGCTACATTGTGAAACGTATGAGATCAATCACTCAAAGATGATAGATCTATTAGGTTCACATGTGGCCAACTGTTAAACATGTATGACATTTCCAGTCTAACTGAACGGGAAATGCACATGCTTGAAATTTAAGAGGAATAAATATTTCTCTTTATTCCCCCTCCGTTCCTTTTTATCTCATAAATTATAAACATAATAATCAGGAGGTTTCATTTCTTATACAATGAACCTTTTGTATCTGTATTAAAGATTTATTTGAACTTGAATGGCTTGTGTGTTTGCCTTTATTTCAAACTAGTGGGCATCTCCGATGTTGCTCGAGAATGAACAAGAACTCCTGTGTACTCTGACTCGTTAACTTGTTTTGTTTTTTTTTCTATAATTTTTAATTTTCATGTTCTAAATAAAATAACATTAATCAAAAAGTGTTCAATGAATACATCATGCCTGTTATGACATATGGTAGTGAAACATGGGCACGTAATAATGCAACGATGGAAAAGCTAAGAGTGGCACAGTACAAAATGGGACGCATTATGCTCGACATCAGTTTACATGATAGAAAAAGAAACACCTGGATCAGACAGCAAACTGGAGTAAATGACATCATCACTACCATACAAATGGCGAAACATAGATGGGCAGGTCACCTTTCGAGATGTACAGACAATAGGTGGACATATAGAGCGACAGAATGGATCCTGGGGCAATGGAAAAGATCTAGAGGAAGGCCAAAAACCTGGTGGAGAGACGGCCTCGATAGTCAACTAGGTCCTACTTGGCCACACCTCGCCAGGGATAAAACAAGGTGGAAAGAAACCAGGGAGGGGTACCTCCACCAGGAGTGAAATAAAAAGACCACGATGATGATGATGAAATAAAATACTTCGTTTGGGAAGTAGGCTATTTTATAGTTAGTTCCCTTCATTTCGTCAGCAGCGGCTTTTAATACCAGCCGAGGGTGTACTCTGTGGCATAGTCTAACACTAGGGTCTAACTCGCTAAGGGCCTCACTCTTTTGTCTGGATGGGATGTGTGGCTCAGTCTTAGCGGGGCCATCATCCCGGGCATTACCTCCTTTAAGAGGCAGTTTATTGCCGGTCACCTGGGGAATGTCAACAGATCCATTCTTGGCTATTTTTCTACTCCTCTAGAGTGCCCCATTCTAATGAAAGACCCCCCCCCCCCTATTTTTTTCTTTTTAAGCCCAGTCACTAATTCGGTCCCTGGTGACCTTAGATGACTGAATATTATAATAAATTGTTTACCATAACTTGCTTGTTGTCATATTGAATCAGAATACTTATGATTTGTTTGTGTATGTTTGGAAGTTTCTGATTTTTAGCCAGACACAGATAATTGCCCTTTATATAAAAGAGGATTAAACGTTGGCTTTTAAAAATGTTGTTTTAAACTAAAAACCCGGTTCATTTAATTGTTTTCTCTTAAGGAAAATGAAAATATCAGTAGATTTAGGTTTGCGTTTCTGACTAAATGATGCCATAAAAAATTTCACACCCGATCCAAAACATTCCTAAACTTGATGAAATGTTTATTTTATTGTCACAGTTTCATATTTTAGGGGACAGAATGGGAAAAAATTCTCAGATAAAGTTTCTTCGAAGAAATTAATTAGGACCAGAGATTTTTTTGCAAATTTTGTTTTGTTGTTTTTTTTAAACTGATACACACGTAAAGAATCAAAATACGTAGATTTCAAAATTGATGGATTTTAGCGAAAATGTCAAAACTCATTGAATGAAACAAAACTTTAAAAAATGTCTTTCTGTACAAATTTTGATATCTTTTTTTTTTTCTTTTTTATTTGAGTTAGATATTTACTTGATATTTTCATTTATATAATTTTACAGTTATTCATTGAACATTTTAAACTTTTTCATGTATCATCCTTCCACTAACATGCACCAAAAACTCACAGAAGTCACTAAGTCGGAATAGAAGTTTATCACTTCTCCCTTCCCCATCTATGTAAATTTTCTCTTACATCATCTATTTTCATTTATCATTTTCTTTCATTTTCTTGTCTCTTTCTCTGCTTTCAACTTTGGGTGTTATATTTTCTTGTATTTTAATTTGTTTTTTTGTTTTTACTGAAGAAAGTTTAATTTCACTAAAAGAAAAAGCCTTTTTCAAAAATCAAGAATATAAAACCAATTTGAGTTAATGTTATTTATAATTTGAATTATTTGAATTAACTTTACCCTTATTATTTTGAGTGTTATTAATAATTTTCTTATTGGATTCTTTAGATTTTCTTCATCTGAGAGACTGACTTATAAGTAAAGTCAGTCTCTTCATCGTTTCTTTGTCATCAATAACTTTACTCCTACAAGATCAATATTTGGTCCCCCGATTTTATAAATCGGGGGACTTATGTTTTGAGGCATGTTCGTCCGTCCGGATTTTTCTCCGCAACCATCCATTGAATTTCTCTGAAATTTTGCATGAAGTTGTAACTTTGGTCAGGTTAGAAAGTCAAAAGGCCCCGAAATGGCAAAAAATGACATTTTTTGCCCCATAACTTTTCATCCATCCATTCAATTTCTCTGAAACTTGGCCAAAATGTGGAGGCAATTGTTCCTAATAGAAAATAAGTATCGCTGACCTTGGAAAAAATCTGGTTCATGCACCCAGGGGGTCAAAAGCCCCCAAAATGGCAAAAAATGACCCTTTTCTCCCATAACGTTTGATCCATCCATTCAATTTTTCTGAAACTTGGCCAAAATGTAGAGGCAATTGTTCTGGATATAAAATGAGCATCCTTCGCGCCCCCAGGGGGTCAAAGGGGGGTCAAAAATGCCCCAAATTGTCCAAATTTATTGCATTTTACACTTGCCACATCGAGTCACATGCGCGGCTTGTTGATTCTGATTTGTCAGTTTTTTCTATTGATCATTGCAGCACGTTTTTAAGAAGAATACAATGTAATTCGATTTAATTCCCTCCAGAAAATACTTTGTGAAAATCGTAATTATTTTCAAATTGTTGCCATCTTAAAAAAGGGGGATGTAACTCTGCCCGTACAGAGTTAGTTTCCTTTGATTGAAGCAAACACACCATAAGTTAATAAAGAAAATCTCAACAAATTACAAATAAATACACTACCAGGCAACGCCGGCAACTACAGCTAGTAAATAACGCATTGAATTCACCAGAAAATATCTTCAAGATAGACCATCTAAAACTTCAAGAGTTAGTCGACTTTCTATAATGCTGACCAGATTTTTTAGATCTGGTTCCAAATGCTAAAGGCCTCAGATTCATATGCTAATTTTCATATTCTATTTTCTAAGTATTTGTGAGTAATGTGTTCTAATAATAATACTGGGTAAATTATGAGATCGTACGCCTAAACAGAATGTTATTAAAAAAAAAATTGTATAGGCGATAAAAATGGTTTTATTTTGTTTTGCATAAGGAACCATTTAAATTTATTTGGTATTACATATTTAATCTGAAGATATAGACGCCATTTTTGTAAAAGTCAACATTTAGCCGCTTGGTAAGATGCCATTTTCTAAAAAAAGATCTTGATTAATCTTGTGTATTTACACATTTTAAACCTGTTTTTCTTCAGATTACATGTGTAATACTAAATAGTTTTTAACTCGAAATGGTTCCCCAATACTGTTGAACACCCAGATGATTGACAGAAGGACAGTTATATTATTCATTCACTGTTGTGGACCAGTTTAATTAGCTGTCCTTCTATATCTAATTACTCAACCATGTCAAAGGATGTTTAAGTAGTTTTACAAAGTATGGTATGCTTGAATTGGACAGTGGGGAAAGTGTTCCTACTGGCCTACAAAAAATGGTCTAATAGGCGTGTGCAACCATGATCATCTCTACCAGTCACCATGCGACACTGATTTGGCTGAACAGGTTAGGTATGAGTGAATATTCGCCACTATAACCGAGCCCTAAACCATTCTGGCTATGACTGTAAAAGAAGACTGTTTTTTACATACAAAACTTAAACTCTCAAAAAATCATCTCATATTTAAACAAAAATCAACGTCTGCTTCAAAATCTGGCAACTTCTGGAGATTCTACGGGGAGCACAAGTATAATGAATATTCAATGAGTGTCTACATCGATAAATGGTGGTTTCTAGATGATCATACTTTTGCATCAGTAGATAATCTCCAGCAAGAAGAGTATTACATCTCCCCTGACCGAGGTATACATGTGGCTTTTGGGTCCTGCTTGTGAATTCAGTATCCCTAGAAACCCTCAACTCCCATGAAATCAAATCACATCAAGTATTAAGATCATGATTCTTC
Organism: Sepiola atlantica; assembly: GCA_963556195.1. Lineage (NCBI taxonomy): Eukaryota > Metazoa > Mollusca > Cephalopoda > Sepiida > Sepiolidae > Sepiola > Sepiola atlantica. The sequence goes on along the minus strand of OY744516.1, from coordinate 24,179,517 downwards.
AAGGGATGCAAACAAACACCTATGATCATAACCCAACCATTATGCATATTATTCCTGCTCTAAATACTCCTGTTCTACAAAACCCTGAACAACCAATATTCCGGCAATAGACACATGCTGGAATGTCTGCACGCTCCGTGAGGAAGGCACGCAGGTGCTTACTATTCAGTCTCTCCACAACTATCGTGTGAGTGTTGCCTGTCTTTCTGGGGTTTGGTTAGTGGATATTTGCTACAAAAGCGTTCAGTTCCCAGGGAGAGGTAGTTTACCGTCTCTATCATAGTGGGTTCACTGACAACAATGGTCTCTACAGAATCGCTGTCGCACTCAACATAGAAGCTCAAAGAGCCTTGCTTATGTGGCAGCCCATCTCGCACCGACTTGTAATGATGTGATTGCAAAGTCAGATCATTCATGTCGGCATCAGATCTGTCTATGATGTAACTGCCATGGAGAAGTTGCAATTCTATAGAAACCTCGAAACCACATTAGACGGCGTTTCCTGCAGAGATGTCCTCATTGTTGCTGGAGACAGGAATGCACAAGCTGGCCCAGTAGACAATATCATACATCGTATGCTTTTAATACAGATTGCGAAAATGGTTACCGTCTGGTCAATTTTGTAGTAACCAACCATCTCGGCACTTTGCTTTCAACACCCACGACATCTCGTCACCTGACATTCCAAGCGTGATTGGGCATCGAACCAAATGGACTACAACCTTGTATGCTCATGCTGGACAAACTATGTTGGATTCTCGTGCCTATCAAGAAACTGATGATGATGGTGAAGCTGGATCAGACTTTACTCTGGTTCAGGCAACCGTTCAACTTCATTTGCAGGCAAAACCTCTATCACATCAACTGAAAAAGATCAACGTCTCAGGCCTAAAACTCCCTGTGAGTAATGATTTCAGCCTTTAGATACTGAACCGCTACGTGTCACTTAGCCACACTGCAGAACCTCTTTCTAAATGGAGCATGCTCAAAACAGTGACAATTGAGGTGGCTAATTAATAGCTGGTGTGTCAGTGACGCAATTGTGATTGGATATCAACAGTCACTCTCCAGCTTGCAGAAAAAGCAAGACATGCTCGACTCTTGCATGCCCCAAACTACTGAGACCTTTGACGATTTAAGCTGACCGAAATACTTACTGACAAGCATTCACGAAGGAGACTTGGAGAGTGGCTGGTGTTAAAGACTCCAGAAGATTCTAATGTAAAGTATTAACTCATTAACATTGTAAAAATGAATTATAATTTGTAGATATTCATATAGTCTAAACATCTACACATGTTTAGGGTTTAGACTTTCCATTTCAAATTCTTTTTTCACATTGAGTAAATTTTTTTTTTTTTTTTTTTTTTTTTTTAATTTTGAGTATAATTTCATGAAAAAATTTCAGTGATATATTAAGGCAAAGTTAAAAGTTTTATTACATCTAAAGAAAAATACTTAATTGTTTGATATTTGTATCTTTCAATTTCTACATCAACACTGTTTTTCCTCCAATTTCTACTTTAACAATCGTGTCTGATCGACTTTTTCTGATTTGCTAGAGTTCCTAAAAAAATAGCCAACATTTTTCTCAGAAAGTTGACAACCTTTTATTTTTATGTAAAATCTTGTCCGTAATTTTTTTTCTGGTCTAAAAGAAAAAATATGGACAAATATTTGTATTAGAAGGGAAAAAAAACTTTTAAAAAATAACGTTTTGTTTTTATATCACAGAGCCAGTAATTTATTAAGTTCTGAAAAAGATGTCATTGGGAGGAGAAAAGAAACATTTATCATTGGAAACTACATGAAAATTAAATTCTGTTTCAGATTCATCCTTGTGCAATTTTATGACCAATGAAAATTGGTTGCTCTACAAATTCATAGTTCTTCAAGATAGTAACTGTTTTTACTCTTCTATTATAATAATTTTAGTTTTTACTTATTTTTTTGGTTTTGTGCATAAACTAATTTCATCTGCTGCATTCATCTTGTTTTGCCTTTCGCCATTAACTGTTATTCAAGCTAGATGATTGTCAAAGCAGATGTTTTTGCTAATAGTAATATATTTTTGCAATAAGTTTCTAGATGAGATTACAAACAGCAAAAGCATTAAACATTTGAAGCTAGAATTAGATTAAGAAATAATAATAATAAATAAATACAATTAAAGGATATTTTGAAGAACTATTGGATAAAAGATTTAATAAAGCCGATCTCTATATTGATATTGTATTAATCAGATGTGGGTTACTCGCTGAGGTGCACCTACTGGGGAATGCCGACGGGGCTGCCCAGGCAATTTTTAATGGCCAGAGTGCTCACCTTCTCAGGCGCTGGCTTTTCAAGTCCCACTTTCCCGACCCGACCTTGGGTCACATCTTACCTTGTGGGAGTAAGATAAAACTGGCCTTGTGCCTAACTTCCTGGAGAGGAGGTAAATAAATACTCAAATCCCTGATTAATAGTTTAAATGTTATGTGCATTTTTATATATTTCTGAAAAGAAAACTTATTTAAATATTAAACTTATTTTCCAATGTTTAATAATATTTCACTGACAAAGTTTATAAAAAGGGTTTTTGTTTTGTTAATTTGGCTATTAATATATTTATGTATTAAAATTCAATATTTTAATAAAATCCTGCAGAAAGTTTTATTTACTTTGTATCTTGAATCTATTTTTTAAAATATATTTTTAAACGGTGCTTAGTTTTATTCATTACATTCATTATTTTCAATTGCTCATAATATTCAACTGTCGATCTATCCCATCAGCCCGTATCCTCGATGGCTTGATAAGTGGTGACTCATTACTAAATAATAATAACAAAAAAAAATTGCTTTTCATCTCATGCTTCTGTGTTTCAGGTTTAAACAAAAACTTTTTTAATGATTGAAAACAAAAAAAATTGATACAAATTTGTTATTGCTATTAGAATATTTTACATGCCCCTTTTTCAAGTATTTCTTTGATCATCTTTATATATAAAGTAAAGCCCATTTCTTTATCGCTCCTTTGTCATCAATAGCTTTTTTCCTCACAAATCAATATTTGATTCTGGTATTTCAATTTTTCTTGTGAATTGTTTCAGTATGTTAGGAATAAAATATTCGATTTAAAACTTTAGGAATGCTGGGTAGATACAGCTGGTATCAAATATCTCGGCTGCATTCAAAATTGAAAGTTATTCATATTTTCCTTATTTCACAATAGAAAATAGTTGATATACATTCGATTAAAATCATGTTTGAAAACTCATTTTGTATAGACTAGCCAATTAATGACTATTACTCTTCAGAAGGTTACTGTTTCCATTCAGTGACTATTATAAGTTTTTATTCTGAAATTGCATTTTATCTTTCTTTTCATTTTACTTTGGTAAGTTCTCAGATTAAGGGGTACCTTCCTCGGGCTAACACTTGATTTCTTTGAGAAACATAGATATCAGTGTTTGTTTTGGGTTTTTTTTTATTTGTTTTTTCATGGAAATCACTCCAGACAAGGCATGAAGCCACTCTATGTAAGGAGCTAACAAGAACGAAATATGATTATTGCAAAGACAGATGCTTATTGTTCTTAATCTTGAAAAGACCAAGGCTTTAGGTAGGAGAAAAACAGTCAGCAGGAAGAGAGTTCCAGAAACCTGCAGTTCCTGGAAAGAAGCTACTGGAAGCTGTATTACAATGAGGTATCAAAACAGCGAATTGATGGAGACCACTAGACCAACAAGTCAAACGAGCTGAAACAAAAGAAGCTGGGAATCGATCACATAATTTTGAAGAACACATGCCATGATAGTATTTATAGAAAAGGCTGAGACTAGCAACATCACATCTGTGTGAGAGAGAGAGAGTGTAGAGAAGAAGAAGAAGGGGGGGGGGGCAATCAAATTACATATACTTCTGCACCTTATCAAGAACCCTCAAATTGGACAGATTCACCAGCCCAAATATAAAAACAGTGCTCCTTACATGGTCTGATTGTAGATTTGTAGCAATAGAGAATAAACTCAGGTGTGAGAAAGTGTTTGGAGCGATAGAGAGAAGCAGAAAGAGCAATGGATCTAATGTATGAACTCCAAGAAAGATTTGATGAGAGAGAAAGACTAATAAGTTTCAGAGTCGATTTCTCCTCAAGAGCAGAGCAATCCATGAGAATCTCAGGAAGAAAACGGACACGCTTACGATTTATGGTTCTTCTCTACTCGTCGAACCATGAGTAAGTAAAGCAATGAAGAATAATTTTTTTCCTCTCCCCAATGGACCAATTAATCATGTTATAGTTTATTTTTTCTTGTGGTCTTTGCTTGGTTTTGCTGGATTCCAAGACCAGAATTCATCTGGTCTGGTGGAGTATCCAACTTAATTTTGTTACTTATAGCAGCATCACTAAGAGAAGGTGTATAGGCATTCCCAGGGGATCTTATTTGGTCAGAGTTCACTTGTAGGGTGAAGTATCCTCATGTCACTTTGTCCTGACAAACCCTTGTACAGAGAGACCAAGACACTCAAGGTAGTATCTAGTAGACATTGAAATCCTTTCTATGGGTTCTTGAATTTTTTTTCAGATCTTAACTCTTGATTTACAGACAATTCATGAGGAGCCCATTTTCCAAGCGGTTAAATGTGACAATGAACATTTGTACGGTTTAAGAAAAGCTGCATTTCCAATTCAACTGATAGGGTTTTCTTTAAACGATATGACGCATGGAGCTTTTCGTGAAACTCAAAAGGACACCGTGATAGGTCTTCATCTTCAAGGGCAAAATTTCTATTTCTAAACTTTGTAAATCATCTTCTGCATGTTTTATTATTCAGGCATTTTTCTCCATAAACTGAGTGAATATTTAGAATTGCTTAGTTGCAGAGTTCCTCTTTTTTTAGACTCATAAAGCATTGTATGTCTCAAATATTCCTTGAATATATCATGTTTTAAGAGCTTTACACAGTAAAATTTTTTATTTATTTTCCTGTAAAATAAAATTTTTGATTTTCAGACTACTATTCTCCTCTTGTTATTTTCACGTTTTAGCCGATGTAACCTCCAATCTTCAAGTGCACTTTTTCAAATCATTTTGAACTCTGGAACTTATACAGAATTTCGAACTGAAACCTTTGTCTAATCCACAAGAGTAGATTGTTCTTATTGTGTCAGACATGACCGGGTAGAAGTGTTAATTTTTATGTTATTAGTAGTAAGGATTGAACCATTAATCTCCAGAGGACTGTCACTTTGAACTGATTGTTAATAAATGCCATTAATTGTTACACCATGTGTCCATGTAGTCTGAAACGTTTTGTGAATAACATCCAAGATGAGAACAGTAGTCCGAATAATACAAATCAATCCTCATCTTAAAAATTCTGAGACAAAATAAAATTTTATAACGGTATTAGACATTCTCACTTACTATTGAATTACGGAGAATTAAAATCCGGAGAGAACTTATGGGATGACCGGATAACAGCATATGAAAATGTGGAGAAATCTGGAAAGTACCCCCTTTATTAAAACCGATTTCATCTAATTCCTGTCTCACATGCACTGTAAGGATTAAGAAATAATTGCCCAGGATGTTCGACCATATATTATAATGATTTGAATCCAAATGAAAACACTTGTTGCTTCGTAATCCCGCTCCTCTTTATGAATTGTATAATTGCAAAGAGTGGAATTTGCAATTTTAATATTGATGCTTGCTTACTTGTGGATTTCAAGTTCATTCCTTTTTAAGTGACATTTGCGGTTTTCATTTTCAGTAAGTGACTATTTCTTTAAATGCCATGTCGCTAATATTTCCAATGTTTACTTTTCAGAATTGTATTTTCTCTTTTCGCAAAATAAAGAGTTTTCTTTCTTTTCTTTTTTTCGTTCTCAGAATGAGTCGAGTCAGATGAAACATCGACCGAGCCGTTGGGAGGATGAAGATGCAAATCAATTACCTGTCAAGCAGGAGAAAAGAAGTCCCAGTCCAAGTCACAGCCGGAGCAGGTCTCCAGATCATGGCCATCGTCATCATAAATCATCTCACAGGTCATCACACAGAGAACATCATCGGGACTATCACGACAGCGACAGATATCGGCAGCGAGACGGACGGCAACGAGAAGACAGAAAGCGAGAAATTGCTCACAGACGCCGAGGCGGGGAGAATCCCTTTATAACTAGTGCTTCTGACTTTAATAGTAGGGGACACAACTCTAATTCTACTAATGAAGTAACGGTGAAAGAAAAACCAAGTCTCGAATTGTCGGGTAAACTAACGGAACATACAAATACTTACAATGGCATTGTTGTTAAATATAATGAGCCCGCAGAAGCTCGGAAACCCAAACGGCGTTGGAGGCTGTATGCTTTCAAGGGTGTCGATGAATTGCCCGTTTTACCTATTCACAGGCAGAGTGCTTACTTGATCGGCAGAGAACGGTTAGTCGCTGATATCCCTGTTGGGCACCCGTCAATTTCCAAACAGCATGCAGCTCTGCAATTTCGAAAAGTACCCTTTGCCCGTGCTGACGGAAGCACTGGTTACCGAGTACGGCCGTACATTATAGACTTAAATTCAGCAAATGGAACTTACATTAATTGTAAACGGATTGACCCCCAATGCTATGTCGAACTGTTTGAGAAAGATCTCATAAAATTTGGTTTCAGCACCCGTGAATATGTCATTCTACATGAAGAGTCTAATACCCGTGAAGTTCAAGCGGATGATGAAGCGAGTGAATGAAGAATGTTTTTCTTTTTTTTCTTTTTTTTTTTTCACCCCCTTTCCCTTTCTCGCTATTTCTGCTATCGAAATATTGGTGGAAGATCAAAATTAGCGATTTGATGTTCTGACAGGACAAACCCTATTTTAAGGGTTTGAGCTCCTAAGACTTCTAAACCAAAAAAAAATAATAAATTGTAAAAATATGCAATGTATATTTCTTTCTTTTTATTTTTTATTGATTTAATTTTATTTTGAACAAGCAGAATACCTGTCCTGAGACAGGTATTCTGTTAATTTAATATACAAAATTATCTTTTCATGTTAAACCTAAATAGCAATATATATGACAAATCGATATTTGATTCTGACTAGCCATTCGTCCTTTTTATCTTTGCAACATGTTCTTTACACTAAAAAGTGTAATCTGCTTCGGCTACTTTCCGAAAATAATTATTGCGGCAAAGAAGATTATTACAATGGAGAAAAATTTGAATAATGACCTATAAAGGTGAAAGTGTCAGGGAGATAATTCCTATTTTAATTTAAAAATAAAAAATATTAATTATTTCTCTTACATACTTCTTTTTTTTTTCCATCTCTCCATGACATACACATTATATTTATAAATGGAAAAATTTAACATTAGTTAATCCCGGGCTATAGCAGGTAGGTACAGCCAGTTCAAAATTAAATTGATTCACTGAACAGAACAGTTTTGCACCACTTTTATGTCCTATTAGATGTCTAGAATGCTTATTTCAACTTATATCAAAATTTATTAAATGATTTTGATTCAAGAAAAATGTCTAAAATTGGGGGCTTAAGAAGAAATTGAAATAATTCAAAGAATCTTCCTTAATTAGTGTCTAATAACTATGGCTCAAATGCAAATTGGAAATATTTTAAATTTCAAATGGGAGGTTGTGCTCATATTATGCCTCCTTCAATGAAACCGAAATTATGGGAATATTTATTAATTGATGTATAATCCGTATGGTTCAAATTTCATAAAAATACGAGATATCTGAATTTTCAGAAAGCTTTCAGCTCCCCACTCCCTGCATTAAACTGAATATCGGCCACGCTTATTCCTAGCAGCTTTTGTTACAAAATTCATAATGATCACTTAGCTAGTAGAATTTGGTATGTTCGGACTACTGTTCTCATCTTGGGTGTTTTAATTACAACGTTTTGGCCGATGTAACCTCCGACCTTCTTCAGGTGTACCTTGTCGAACTCTGGAATCTTTGTTCCTTTTAGTTTTTTTTCTTTCCGAAGTTTTTCACGGTGTTCACATGTAATCGCCTAAAAAAAGTAGAATCTCAAACCTTTTTGGGGTGCCAATGTTAATCTACAATAATATCTTAATTTTATCTATTAGGTCCTTATATGCAAAAGTGCATATTTTTAATATACAATGCAATTGTCTATGGCAACACTTCGAAGAGCATTGGTGATCAAAATCTTGCTGATTCTTTTACTTGTGCAATGGTGGAAAAATGGCTTGTTGCTTTTAAGACTTCCAAAATCAAGCTTCTCTCCTTTCACCGCCAATGATCAGATCCTTTTTCTCAAGATAACGGCAATACAACTACTGAAAAAAGATTAACCAGCAACAAAAAAAATATGGACTTTTCGTTCCAATTTTGATCGACCATCTTTGCCAGCTAGATCAAAGCATCTTCTACCAGATGTTTGTATGCAATGACAAAAAGTAAAAACTAGAGGTTCTACGTGTCGTTTTACTTTTCCACTCAGACTTAAGGTTAGTGGTAAAAAAATTAGTTAATTACATTAAAAAGTTAGAATGGCTTAAAAATGGGAGAATTTTACGTTACATTTATATGAGAAACTGATCCCCCACTCTAAATTGTTTTTTTTCTTTCCAAGGGTATTTGGCAACAGAAAAGCTTGTAAAATGTTCAATAATAGAGGCTATTAATTTAAAATGGGCAAGAAAACAAAATGAAGCACTCCTCATGCAAATAAAAAATTAAGATTGTGTGGCAATCAATGAGAAGTACCATAACTCATGTTACTGACCAAACCAAGCAAAACTGAACAGATTTCATACGGTAAAACATTTTAGGTTTTTGCCAAATTAGTTCACACCCAAATTATTGAAAACAAAGAAATAATGACACCAAAAAAGTTGAAAGACTTGGTCCAGCAGATACAAGAAACGCAAGGTTGTTAATGCTCACTCATATAAAACACGATATTTATGACACAAATTGGGAGGTGACGGTAGTTAAGTGGATATTGACACGGACTGAAGACCTGAGTGTTCCAAGTTCGAATCCAGTCGATTCCACAGTACCACTGTCACTTAGGGATGTTGGCAGCCTTCTCGTGGTCCTTCCCATAAGTACCCAATGTCTTTCCAGAAAGATTTCTAACTAGAAAAACATCGGGGAAACTAATGCCAACACCAGAATCATCTGATTCACACGAAAGAAGATGACAAAAATTGATCCAAAATGTCCTCAACTGTGCTTCATGACTCCTAAAATGAGGTCAGTGTGACATTGTCTATGTAAATGACATCACAGTGTCTTCTCTTTTAGAGGAAAAAATAGTACTCCATGAGGAAACACATTCCACAACTCCAAGTGAAACAGACTCGTCAGAAAAATGACATCAACTTGCAATCACAACAGCAAACAAGTCAAATACACTCAGATCCAAATCCTTTATCTAACTTGTACATAACTGCTATGGATCTGAGAAACACTATTAGACAAGTTAAACCTTTTTGCTATGGCCATAAACAGCAGAAACATTAAATTTGCAAGAGGCTGAAAAGACAGTACTTCATATTTTATTTAACTTTCTTGCATGGATAGTTGGTGCATCTGAAGAGTTATGTACAGAAAAATAGTGGGCACATCTGCATCTGTCCACATAAAGCTTTTCTCCATTTTCCAAGACCTTTATTCTTGGCTTCTAATGGACAACGTTAATGCCAAAACACTTATCGCTTGATATGGCTGTACCCATCTGTCTGGATCTGCCCAATTGATTGGTTTATCAAATGGTTTGGGACATTGTGTTTCTCACTCAATTATTTTAAATCACGATACAACACTAACTGAACTTGAGATTAATCATGGAAAAAATTCTATTCCATCCACTATCCAGGCAGGTATTCCAACAACTTTGATATGTAACAATAGTGATTTTGGAGAGGAAACTTTTTCTGGACATGGAACAACCCACAACAGAAGTGGTATGATTATACAAAACAATGTCTGTCCTACATCAATCAAACATTTCAGGTACGTCTCTGAAGCGAACAAGGGAAAGAATATTGGAGCCACCAGAAATAAATCAAGAGGAAAGAAGATGTCTATAAAATAGGCCTTCATGCAAATCCAAATATACCATCTCCCCGATTGTCATAGAAAATGGAATTTAATAATCCACTGGACGAATCTTCTTTCTATTGTTTCAGTGAATTTAATGGATTCAATAAAATGCTGTGCCAAATGTAAAATGCCAATGTAAAGATGCAAACAGTTGTGCATGTAAACGATGATGATGATGATAGTAATGATGAAGTGACATAACTCGTGATATCCCTTAAATATAACAATATATGATCTTATTTATTTATGGTACATGTTTTTTTACTTTCAATAAACTTCCATAAATGATTGTTTTATTTTTATCAATAAGATTGTTTAAACCCTGTTCTTATTTATAGATTGAAGAATAAAAAAAGAAGAAATATTGGCTAAATTTCTTTTGAATAAAAGTTGAGAATGATTGTATATTAGGGTGAAAGAACCAACTTTGAACTTACACAAAATCGTAAATACATCTTGAGTTAAAAGGATGTCTCTATGTACAACAAGAACATAAGTCAGTCATGAAACTGCATAAAGCTTATCTGGACCATACTTCTCCGTATTGTAAGAAGTATTCCCAAAGTTATGCTATGAAAACGTTAATAACTCAAAAACTATTTATCTGACCAGGCTGAAATTTTGCAGGGTGGGTTATGTTACTAAAGAACATCAGATCCATACATTAAATTAGGAAAAATAAGAAATTGAAATGTCGTCAAAATTTCGAGCTTGATTGAACTTTTCATGGTCAAAGTCATATAAGATGGGGGACTTCATTGGCTACAATTTGGGCCAAGTAGCGAGTCTCTATGATGAAGAGAACCGAATTTATCGCCAAAAGTGTGGCTTTCACCTTGACCTTTGAAATAGAACTGATTTCATTTGGGGATATCTAAGTTAGACCATGATCGATATTTTAATCAAGTTTAGTGACGATTGGTCAAGTGATGTAGACACTAGGCTGTACACAAATAAACAAACGTAGTAACAAAATTGACTGAAAACATAGTAATTTTATTTGACGAGTCATATTGGTAGAATATAAATGCCTCTACATGAGAAATATCATAATTTAACTAAAATATATTAAGTTATACATGTAAAATATTGAAGCAGTATCAAAGAAAATGTCTGGAAAAAAGCTTTTTTTCTACATATTCTGTTGACTTGAAACAGACTATAGATATTAAGTCTAATATTTATATATTAAATGATGAAGAATTTAATTGAGAATAAAATGTACTAAACTACATGTTTGCATATTTATTGGTTTGGGTGTTATTAGGGTTTAAGTAAGCCCTTATGTTCTATTTGAATGATTATCGGCCATCTTTAAATATGGCCGCGATTCTCACAAATGCTTGTGAAAAAAAGTATAATGTCCAGGAGTCTCTTGGCATTCATTTGCCAGCAGTTTTTCTACCACCCTCAACCGAGGTCACCAAATAAAAAAAATCTAGAGTTATTTTGACCTTTGGGCCCATAGCCTAATAGCAATAACATTTGGATAAAATAAGACCAAACTGCAAACGATGGGTAGCCATAGTGGTGCAGAAGTATGCAAGTATCTATATCAACCAGGAAAATATTGGTATTTAAAGGGATGATAGCCTTATAATATTACAGAACTCATCTGGGAGAAGTTTAGAAAAAAGGAAAAGAAATAAAATAAATTTTTAAAAATTTACTTTTTAAATAGAAATAAAAAATAAATTTAAAAGAAGTTTATTTTTTAAATATAATCTATTTAAACAATGAAATATACCAGCTTTATAGAAAACCAAACAATACCCCATTATATATTAATAAACACTAACCATTCATCTACAGTTTTCAAACAGATTGTTAGGTCCATATGTGATAAAGCATCCGGGGCCCCATGGTGACGCGCTTGTATGCATCTTGGTGGTGATGCTAGGCCCTGCGACGAGACAAAGTGGATATATAAAACTAGTATATATTTGATGTAGAAACGAACTTATTCAAACGACAGGAAAGAGGCGCCGGTTTATCTCGATTGGTCGTGTTTGGTAGTCAGAAACCCTGCCTCCCAAGCAAGGAGACAGTTGCCAGATGGAAAGTTAGAGATTATGAAAATCCATAATTTTAGATTTAATTCCAATAATATCAATAAAACGATGTTGTTCTGTTTAACTTGGCAGAGAATTATTTGGGCCTGTCATCGTTAATTACGGCACAGCGCCTTCTGCCGTGTGACAGAATGAGAAAGCGTTTGTTTTGGCGATAACAATGGGATAAAAAAGAAAATTCCATTTATTTTAGGGAAGGGGGGAGTGAGGCGCACGTCCCCCCCCCCCCCCCGAGAGAGAAAAACATGCAGATAGAAAGATGGCAGAGAAGGAGGTGTATGACGATAGACACCTTCAATATAAAAATGTGCGTTTTTCACACAGAACGAGAAGAGTAGACACGACAGAGCCAGTTAGAGTTGGATTGAGACAGAGTCGGACGTTCGTTCGGCATGCGCCATAAGGGCGTGCGTCGAAAAAAAAGAAAACCGGACGAAATCCCCATCGTCACTTCGCCCACTGATTAGTGACTTAAACAACAACTTGTGAAACGAATTCACACACACACAGAACCAACGAAATTACTTAGAGAAAACAACTTTTACGAGTACAGTAGACATTAATCTAATGTAAAATCAATTCTTTTATTAATAATTACTCTTCTATACAAAACAAACCCGACCGAGTTGTTGAACATTGTTCTTTTCTTTTGTTCTGCTTTGAATGATCTTTCGCCCTCACAGAGCCAACCGTTTGCTGTTCGCCCAGTGATCGCTCGCTGATATAAACAGTTTCAACGTGGGAGTGTATTTCTAGCTCGACGAGATCGGCGACGCCATCATCATCATCGTCGCCATCCCGGCCTAGAGGAATTTCGATCGAGATATTTTTTTATTGCCACTACGACGATCGGCACGAGTGGGAGTCACAGTCTGGCACCGCGACAAGAGGGGGTCACACATGTGCGGTTGACGAGACCATCGTGCACGCGTGTGGGGTTCATACATAGGCCATAGACTAGTCACTTATTCCAGCAATATAAATATATATATATATAAATATATGGACTTTCAGGAGGGTATCTCTGCTTAAACTGAAAAGAGAGAGAGAGAGAGAGAAATTTTTTTCTCTGGCAACTATCCGAGTGTGAGGAGGAGTAGGAACAGAATTCTCGAGAGTGAAGTTTCCGAGAGCACTCGGCAGGGACAATTAGTTTCGGATATATGTCGTTGAATACAAAATACACAAAATAGAACAGAACGTTTAGCAGAACATGAAGATGCATATGGTTTCTTTATAACTTCAATATTTATGGGTATTTTTCAGCTAAATTTTACAAAATTACCAGCGCCAGTTTATCTACCTACCTACTAATTTTGAGCACGTTAGATGTGGTAGTTGAGGAGATATTTCGATTAAAACTAAATTGTAAAACTGTAATAGATGAAGCAAAGAGAAAGTATACAGAGATGACCAGAAAATGCATTCAGTCACAGAAACTAGGTACTCGTGATTTTTGGAAAATCTTCAATAGTGTGGTAAACAATGGGCAATCAACAATTCCTCCGCTATCCAACCACAATGATGTTGTTTACACAGCAACTGATAAGGCTGAACAGCTTGCCCAGCGTTTCACCTAAAACTCCACTTTGGCCTCCACAAACCACTCCCTCTCTCCCAAGTTTCCCATTGTGAACTGAAGCCACACTTGATGACTTGACCATTACCACGACCAGTCGTTCTACATACCTAGTAATTGTCGATAAACACTAAATTACGGAAAATGGAAACGAACGTTTAGCGGGACGTGAAGATTCATATGGTCTCTTTTTATAACTTTAACATTTCTGGGTATTTATCAACGAAATTTAAAACACAATACCAGGGCCAGTCTACCTTCTTATTTAATAATTCATATCGCTTTTTATATTCTTATATTCTTAAATTTAAACCTTAACCCTAAACACACACACACAAAATATACTCTTTACTGAAAAGCAAAATCCTTGTTTTTCACTATAGAAAACAAAAAATTCTGTAAACTGAGTTCACATTTTTTGTCTTTTCGTTTGCTACACTTAAAAACACTTTTCTGTCGGTTTTCTGTCTAAGCAGGGGATGATGTAGCAGTCATAAATACTGACATTTATTTCATCAAGACGACGTGGTTTGGTTACACGAGAACCAATCAGCCTCCAGGGCGTATTAATTTCAACAGGAACTTTTTCCTTTTCACCTGTGTTGTGACCTTGAAGAGCCGATAATAAATAAGACAACACGGTGGTATATTTACAAGAGTGTGTATTTACAGATGTTCAGAATATTATGTTACAGAAAAACTGCTCGTCCTTCGTGGTAGGCTCCTCTACATATAATGTCTAGCAGAGTCCATATAGTCATGAAATAGGGTAGATCACCATAACACGCCCTTGCTCCGTATACTTTTTCCCTTTAGGGTTTATTACAATTAAGTCCGTAATCTTACGTTTTCTTTTTGATCTTCGCTTTTCAGAACCTGTTTGCGAGCTTGGTATCTCAAATGTGTCGAACACTACATCCATTAGTTCGTCCTCTGGGATATTATTCTTCCATGCACGTTGCTTGGTTGACACGGGAGCCGCTTGCAGTATTTGGCCACTGAAACTCCTTATTGAGAAGCCACCTGTGTCGCCTATTTCACTGCAAGCTGTAAACCACTCCCCTATTCCCACGTACGGTCAAATTTCTCGTTCTTTTGACTTGGAATTGTGCAGAGACTTCAAGTGGATCTTTACTATAGTGGATTTACCTTATCCTATTCTGGACTCAGACTTTCTGCACCACTTTAACCTTCTAGTGAACATGCACAGACATCAGCTGCTAGATGCTAATACAAAACTTTCCGTCTCTTGTTTGAAATCAAACACCTCATCTATCAGCCCGGTATTTTTTATCGCCACTACCGATGACCCATACCAGACTCTACTACACTCCTACCTGGAGTTAACTAACTTGAATTTTGTTCTGAGCAAACCAACTCACTCAACAAAACACTACATTGAGACCACAGGAGCTCCTGTGTTCTCACACCTGTGTTCTCATACCTGTGTTCTCACACCTGTGTTCTCATACCCTCGTTGCTTACCTGCAGAGAAACTAAAAGCGGCGAAGGCGGAGTTTAACCATATGCTACAGCTGGGAATGATACGCCCCTCTTCCAGTCCATGGGCTTCCCCTTTGCATATGGTCCTGAAGCGCTCTGGAGATTGGCATCCGACTAGGGACTATCAACGACTCAGTGCCATGACGATACCAGATCGTTACCCAATCCCACATATACAGGACTTTGCTTTACCTCTGCACGGTTGTAAGACCTTCTCAACACTAGACTTAGTTAAGGCTTACCATCAGATTCCACTGAATCCGGTCGACATACCAAAAACTGCAGTAACAACTCCAATTGGGAACGTTTGAATTCCTGACTATGCCTTTTGGTTTGCGAAATGCTGCTAGTACCTTCCAACGCTTCATGGACAAAGTAATGCAAGATCTTGACTTCATCTATAACTACATAGACGACATTCTTGTGGCAACAGCAGCACCAAGGCCAACTACAGTCTCTCGAATACTTTTCGAGACAACTGAAACCGGCAGAACAACGTTACAGCACGTTTGGCCGTGAACTTCTGGCAATGTACCTCGCAGTGAAACACTTTCAGCATTCATGCGAGGGCCGTCAATTTGTGATCTACACAGATCACCGTCCGCTTACATACACACTGCATGCTAAGACGGACAAATATTCTCCTCATGAAACTCGCCACTTGGATTTTGTTTCGCAATTTACCAATGATATCCGACATATCTATGGTGAACAGAATGCTGTGGCAGACGCCTTGTCCCGCCTTCCTATAAATTCTCTGTCCTCACCTTCGGATATCGACATACAACAGATGGCCTTAGACCAGCCACGTCTGGACACTCTGGATCTGTTGTCACCTGAGTTTGCCACTTGCAAATTCACATACCTGCCCGTGCCCACTTCGGACACGCAGATCATCTGTGACACCTCAACAGATTCCTCTCATTCTTTTGTTCCACTGACTCATCGTAGGGTTGTCTTTGATACCCTTCACAACTTGGCACACCCCGGACTCAAAGCCACAGTGAAGATGATTTCGGCTAGATTGTTCTGGCCGAATATGAGGTGTGGCATACTGTCTGGACACGTTCCTGCGTATCCTGCCAAAAGTCAAAGGTGCATAAGTATATCCGTTCACCGCTTGGAACATTCAGCACTCCAGATGCTCGGTTCAGCCATATTGATATTGATCTGGTTGGACCATGGCCGGTCAGTCAGGGATTTACTTATCTCCTGACCTGTATAAACCGCTTCACACGGTGGCCTGAAGCCATTTCGCCTAAAAGACATTTCGTTTGAATCTGTAGCGCGAGCCCTTATATCGCGTTACAGAATTCCCACAACTATTACCACCGACCATAATGGACAGTTTGAATCCCACCTAATCCAGCAACTTTCCAGAAATTTAGGGATTAAACATATCCGTACTACTAGCTATCATCAAGCTTCTAACGGAATGATAGAACACTTCCATTGTCAATTGAATGCCGCATTGCATGCTTATCCAGACCAACAGCGATGGAGCAAGTATGTACCTATTGTCCTTCTTGGCTGTCGCACTGCGATCAAAGAGGACCTTGGATACTCGCCAATCGAACTTGTTTATGGAGTACCTCTATCGTTGTCGGGTCAGATGCTGACCTCGATAGATTTAACGGAAACAGATGCAGCTTTGTACACAGACAGAGTGCGAGCTTATTTTAATAAGCTCCAACCTATGAACCCCAGGCAGCAGACCACAAAATACTCGGTTCCTAAAGACATTTCTTCGTGGACTCACGTTTTTCTTAGAAAAGACTCTGTGAAAGAACCGCTTACTCCACCTTATACTGGTCCTTATCATGTGCTTTCACACACTGACAAATTATTCACACTAGATATCGGTGGTAAAAAAGAAAGTGTATCTATTGACAGAGTAAAAAGAGCCTTTCTAGACACAAAAACACAAGAGCCACATATTGTATGCTTATCCAAACCAACAGCGATTGGGCGAGTACGTATTTATCGTTTTACTTGGCTGTCGTGCAGCTATCAAAGAGGACCTTGTATACTCTCCAGCCGAACTCGTTTATAGAGTACCTCTATCTTTGCCGGGTCAGATGCTGACCCTGATAGATTTAACGGCAATAGATCCAGCTCTGTACATAAACAAACTGCAAGCTTATTTTAGTAAGCTCCCACCTATGCACTCTAGGCAACAGACCATAAAATCTTTGGTCCCAAAAGACATTTTGTTATGGACTCTTGTTTTTCTTAGAAAGGACACTGTGAAAGCCCCTCTCACCCCACCTTATACCGGTCCTTATTGCGTGCTTTCACGTACTTACAAACTTCTCACCCTTTACATTGGTGGCAAAAAAGAAACAGTATCAATTGATAGGGTAAAACAAGTCTTCCTAGACATAAAAATCACAATAGCCCTATATTCCTCCTACATACATATTGCAGCAACCCACTCTTACACCAGTAAAAGTGCATACGCCTCCAAAAGACAATTATGTCACCACTACACGCAGTGGTTGGCGAGTACATCGACCCCAAAAAACTGTGTAAGACTCTATATATATAGAATGAGCTTTTTTAAGTCCTTGTACTTTATTGTATAATTACTGCTTTTCACAGAAAAGACATCAACATTTTCGACAAAAAATTAATTTTCACAGAAAATACATAAATATTTAAAAAAAAAAACTTTTTGCAGAAAAGGCATGAACATTGAACACTTGTTTTAAACTCTGCAGTGTCAGCTTTTGTGTCCCATGCAACCACAATTTAAACACTTTTTTAATTTTATATAGACAATTTTTGTACCAATGCAATTCCCCGCAACCAAAATATGGTTTACGGGTCAAATTATATTTCTTTGGTTTATCAAATTTGATTGGTGAATTAATTTTCTTTTTGTTACGTAGATGCTTTAAAAAATGAACTTTCCCAAATTATATATATATATATATATATATATATATATATATATATATAGTATTCCATAATTAAATGAAAATAAAGTGATAAAAAATAAATAAATAAATAAAAATAAATAAGTAAAAATAAATAAATAAATAATGATAAAAATAGTAATAGGAATAAATAATAATAAATAAATAAATAATTACAAAAATAAGAATTAATAAAATAAATAAATAAACAATAAAACCAAACACACAAACGATAGAATAAAATGAACTCAACCACACACCCTCTCTTTTCTTTCATTTGCCCTTAACGATACCTATAAAACATTAACTCAAGTCTTCTTATTTAAAAAAACAACCTAATCTTGAAGACGACTATGAAAGTCGAAAGCGCTCGAAAAAAATGACCGAATTAAGAACAATCGGAGAAGTACTATACGGATTGCCACCTGAAACCAGAAGGATAGCTCGACGGTTTGAGAACCTCACGAAGAAGATATACAAACGAGAAAGTTCCGTGACGTTTAACAACGCTATATATATATATATATATATATATATATATATATCGATGAGGATGTTGCATCTGTAGAACCCATGAAGAAGTAACACAAACTATATGAACTGATTAGCAAGGATTCAAAGAGGTTGCAGAATGCTCGAACTAGAAGTCTGAAGGGAGTATGTAAAACTATGGTGGCGATGAGAAATAGTGTAGTGAAGGGTCCTACAACAATTGCATGGAGAAGCATCTTGAGCATGTGTGGATCACTTTTCCATGCAGAACTCTGATAACAAAATCAGTGTGCTTCTCTAGAGTATATGATAACAGACACTTTCACCTGGATACAGCAATTAGATCCCGCCCAGAGAGAGTGGTGCGTGGGCATGAATTAGCTACATGTGTAGGTGGATGCAAGCTGGCTGGCTGTGGGAGTGGCTCTTGATGCAGATGCAGCCATCGATGGCACATTCGACCCAATGTGCATGAAATGTGGAATCGACCAGGATCTCATATAACATACTGTATCAGTACGTCATAGCTGATTTGTTTACCTTTTAAACTTCCGGTAATTATCTGCCCTTAGCCTGTCCCCACTGTTAATGGTGTCCTATGTAAATAAAGTTTGTGTTCATTTACTCTCCGTCTCTGTTTGTTATTAATTCAGGCTATCCTCGACCGGCGATAACACAACACATACTACAACAATCACCACTTTTTGCTCCAGCAAGAAACTGCACACATGATCTAGCAGCCAGAATCAATGTTTTCGAACGTGATTCCCCAGCCAAACTCTTGGACCATAATGACCCTGCCTTCTACATTCAGCAATACAGATAGTTTGTGGATGAATGGTGTATCCGATTTTGACTGTGCTGAGTCTACAAACAGTTCAGAAATAGCATTGTTGAGAAGTGTCATTGGACAGTAAATCGAAATACTGGTATAATACCACACCCAAGGATGATTGATCCATGTTGTTCACTATACCAGATTCATGTTAAAAGGAGTTAATGTCTACTCTCGCCTCCACATAGAAAGTGAACATTGACATTTAACACAGGTCATCTTATCGGGATAACTCGTCCACACTCACTGTTTGTCAATGGCATATCGCAGTAAGTTAGAAATGTGAATCCATAGATCAGTTTGAGGCTTCCAGATGACTAGTAATAACACATGGTTAAGAACCAATGAATAGAAAACTAACCCTAACCCTCTGAGAGCTGGCGAGAGGTAGGACCAATCCTTGTTGATTCCTCTTATTCCATGAGTTGTCATTCAGACCTCAGCATGTCTGACAATTTGGCAAAGAAGAAGGAAGTAACTGTCCCCCGACAAAAGAGTCCCAGGAGTTCAGTTAAATTTTTTATTGTATTTGAAAGATAAAAGCCTAAAGTTAATCTCTAACAAAAAAGTGTATATTTACGTGTGAAAATAAATTTTGAAATTAAAACTGTTTTCACGGCGGCTAAAAAAGAAACAAATTCAGTGAAATTTGTAATTTACAAAAAACTAATTATAAACATCTCTTGAAAGATAAATATCAGTTTTCTGGAACTATTTCAAAGATAGTTAATAAATTAAAGTCTTAAGATACTGAATTAACAAAAAAATGTACTTACATTTTACTAAAAATTACATAATTATATAAAAAAAAGGTTAAATTATAATTCCAGCTCCCTTTTCATAAACAAAATAGTTATGACCACCCCCACTGTTATCTGTGATCATATATCGATGTATCGGGCCTACCAATCGACTACTGTGCTGCGCCTTTTTCACAGATTGTAATTGAACAAAATAAATTTACATTTATAAAATTGAGAAAGTAAAATTAAAAAAGAAAACCTGAATGCAAGTATCGAATATCTTCTATTGATTTTAAGTTTACATTTAAATTTTAATTCTATCGAATGAAAAACACAAATTAATCAATAATTTAATTGAAAAAAGCAGTTTTGTTTTTTGTTTTTGAAAGGAAGGAACACACAAAAAGTCTGAGACAATCTTCTAACTGGGTGCGGACATGGTAAATATTTTTTATTTATTGCAATATTTTATGGGGTGGCAGTAATCAGACATAACGACAAAGGATCCTGACTTTCGCTTCAGAATTAGTTCGGACGAAACCGGTGTCTGGCTTAAATCTGCCCCGTAGGAATTACTTCCACTAATCAACAATTTCTTTGTGATAAAAAAATTATAGAAACATAGTGGAATTCTGGTAGAAGGACATGGGTCGTCCTATAGCACCAGCTGCACTTGTATAGATCGGGTACACGAGCCGAAATTTATTTTAGAAGAGTTCCAATGGTGTAAGGGGCAGATAACTCTCTTTTTTTAGTACGCAATTTCTCCGAAAATGGAAAATATCCATTTTTTAAATAAGAAGTCATGAAAATTCAATATTTGAGAAAAACAACAGTATATTGATAGAACATTTATTGAAGAAAATAGAATTTGGGAAAATGAACAGTATATTTTTTAATTTCAAAACCAACAATCTGTTTTGGTTTAAATCATTTTTGATTTTTTTTATAGTTTAAAAAATAAATTTTTCTGTTTTTTTTTCTTCTCTTGATTTTGTTTTTTTAAACGGGATAGAATTCAGAAATTTGTTTAAAAAGACTCTGTAGGGGGGCTGCGGAAAATTTCTGCCGCCACATAAATTCTGATAAATAGGATAAGCCACCACTTTTTGTTGAGTACTTGTTAAATATAATAATTCGCGCATATTCAAGGCAGAAGCTAGAAATTATGTACTTAAAAAAAAGAGAGTTGTCTGCCACTTCTTACACCATTGGAACTCTTCTAAAATAAATTTCGGCTCGTGTACCCGATCTATACAAGTGCTGCACCAGCTCCTTGTCTTCATCTTTGTATACATCCGGTGACGACAGAAATTATCCAACCGCTTCTCAAATATCTTTACAGTTTCGGCTTCAATTACACTTGATGGCAGTCTTTTCCACAAATCAACACAGCGATGGTTATGGATAAACTCATTAATGGAGTAATTACAGCAGTTGACATATGCTTTATTAACATATTGTTAGAAGTCTTAATTATCGAAACGGAAGACAATTTGAAGACATTAAAATGGTTGGCACGACATGGACTAATTTCCAATGAGCAAATGTGCCAAAAATGTCCACGATTATGGCAAATGTATTAGTAGAGACAGGGTTTATCCTTTAGTCCCAAAATAAAAGTGCTTAAACTCGTTTCTGCACACATGCATCTGCCAGAATTAATAAAAATAGATAATAATATTTTGAACCAATCAGCGGATTTTTCTGAATTTATAGAAATTGTCGTTTTGGAGCCATCTCGACTCCATATAAGGCCAGATTTTTCCTTCAACTGAATGTTTAGCCCAAATCCACGAGAGAGCTAACATCAACGTTTCTCCACCCCCACCCCTCATCGCCCCTCTGTTGGGCCTTGGGAAAGCTGAAAAGCCTTTTGTAAACTCATGCACACATAACCACACTGACATCAATGCACACACATACACAATGCATTAACCTTTTCACTGTCTTACGCACATGCACACTAAAGCTTTTACTTGTTTATATGTGGTTAGTTAGATGATTGGTTAAGAAAAAAGTCAGGTATTTGATGGAGTTAGCTGTGTCTGGCCACATCTGACTGAAATTGAATAAGAAAAGGGGGTCACCATCTTCCATAAACAACACCAACATCTTTATTACTAAATATGCATTAATTTTTATTCAAAGGAACACTGGAACATAATGAGAATTGTTTGGTAGGCTGGATTTTGTCGATAAACGAATGCTGCATCCTGGAGTTCCATTCTGGCTAAACGATGAGAACAGGCTAAAACATTCTATCATGAGGCCATCAACTCTGAAACTGGTTTGAATCGTGTTTTTTGGTGGCAAGCTTCGTTGGTGCGCATTGATTTTGAATCTGCGCCGTCGCATCCTAATTTCCTTGTAGTTACAAGTCTAGGCGTAAGTGCGCATGCATGATACCAAACCACAACTCAATCTCACGCAAGATACTGAGCATACATATAAACAAAATAGGTCCGTCATGCAACTGCTACAAGCTCTACCTACAGTAATTTGCTTAATAGCCTTTAACATGTCTGCATATAAGGAGTCTGTATTCAACTCAACTGTGAAAGGAGAGGTTTGTCGCAGTATGGGAATCGCCATTGTGAAAGGGTAAGTGCATAAGGGAAAAATATGAAAGTTATTATCAAAGACAAAAAGTCTAGAATAAAAAAATGTCGAAACTTTTATAGGACAGAATTATGAAAATTAATACCGAAGACAAAAAATTTCATAATAAAAAATATGTCTAAATTATATAATATAAAAATGTCTAAAATTATGAAAATTAATACCGAAGACAAAAAATTTCATAATAAAAAAATATGTCTTAACTTTCTTAAATAATATTTCCCAGTACGCAATGCATGAAAAAAGTTCAAATGGCGAAACTGAAAGGCTAAATTGAGCTGCCAAGTTATCTAATCATCAAACTGTGGAGAGAGGCGAGGTAGAAAAAGAATTATTTCACTTTAAAAAAAACTATTTCGGTACGTTTTTTCTCTTGAGTGCCAAAAATATTTTAAAAATCGCCATGTTGATTTCAACACACGTGGGAAGGGCATGCCATGACGAGGAAATAATAAAACTGGCGGACATTTTTAATTTAGAAGTAATAATCTTTTTAAACACTGATGGTAAAGTATGCTAAACTTTATTCTATCAATATTCAATTACTTTCTTTTCTATTTTTTTAATTACATCTAAAAATTCCTCTATTTTATATATATATATATATATATATACTTGGGATGAGAATAAAATTATTTGATAAAATATACTTTACAGCGAAAACCATGCCGAAAAAAAAACACAAGAAACTGTATCTACTTAAGTTAGATGATTTTTCCATATTTTTTAAGCTTGACTTTGAATTCTCTCCCTATTCCCTGTTTCCTCGATTGCATCATTTTAAATGTAATATGAACAAACATCTCGTTACACAACTCACCACTTTAGATCCCCCTATAAATCTGGTTTGTATAAATCTGGCCTCTAATTCACAGTAGCCCCTTACATCTCAGTGGCAATATGCCCCCTTATTTGGGATGAATATATATTTGGTGCTTATGTTGATTAGCGGACCATTAAAAAATTTAAAAAAATTATTTTTTTATAAAAACAATATTATATACTTATTCAGTGTTTTCTTCTTACTCACTGTGCAAAAAAGTAGAAAAAATTATCCACTAGAACTTTAATTACAAGTATTTTTCCATTCTGCGTATCGTACCAGCGATTCGTTCACAGAGACGCCATGTTGTTTTTTATTATGATTTCGCAAGTTGATTATCTCCCCTGCGAAATCTTCTTTCTTTAGAAACAAACTGAAGTCTCTGTGAACGAATCGCTGTTACGATACGCAGAATGGAAAAATACTTTTAATTAAAGTTCTAGTGGATAATTTTTTCTACTTTTTTGTACAGTGAGTAAGATTATAATGCTTAATAAGTATATATTATTTTTTTTTTATTTAAATAATTTTTTACTGTGGCCGCTCATCTGCATAAGCACCATATATTTTTTAAATATCAATATCACTGAACAGTGTACAGACGACACACTATTGAGAATTATCAGAACCCTCCAGACGAATGACTAGAAGAAAGAAATACTGAAATCCACCCAATGACCACCAGACCACCCTACTCACTTAATAATAGATAAAAATATTAAAGTATTAAAACCGCCTAAGAAAACTCTAAATAGCTGTCACGAAATGTGGCAACGAAATGCATCCTAAAAATTATGATAAATAGATCAGTCAGAGAGCTGACTATCAGGTACCATTTGATTTCTGCTTTTGGTAACGAGTCTGGCAGAATCAACGAGGCAGTGGCTGAGAAACTTAATATTACATTAAATTAATTTTAAATAAATTAATTTTAAATACTAAATTAAATTAATATTAAAAATAATTTCTTATTCCATTAATATTAAAAACTAGTATTAAATTCAATTAATTTGAAATACTAAATTTATTTTAAATATTAAATTAAATTAATATGAAAAATAATTTCTGATTCCATTAATATCAAAAATTAATATTAAATTAAATTCATTTTAAATACTAAATTAAATTAATATTAAAAATTTCTTATTCCATTGATATCAAAAATTAATAAATTAATTTTTGATACTAAATTAAATTAATATTAAAAATAATTTCTTATTCCATTGATATTAAAAATTAATATTAAATTAAATGCATTTTAAATACTAAATTAATTTTAAATTAAATAATTTTAAATATTAATAAAATTAATATTAAAAATAATTTCATATTCAATTAATATTAAAAATTAATATTAAATAAAATCAATTTTAAATACTTAATTAATTTTAAATACTAATTTAAATTAATATTAAAAATAATTTCTTATTCAATTAATATTAAAAAATATTAAATTAACTTTAAATACAACATTAATTTTCAATACTGAATTAATTTTAAATACTGAATTAAATTAAGATTAAAAATAATTTCTTATTCCATTAATATTGAAAATTAATATCAAATTAAATTAATTTTAAACACTAAATTAATTAAGTTTAAATACAAAATTTCATTAATATGAAAAATAATTTCTTATTCTATTAATATTAAAAATTAATATTAACTTAAATTAAATTTAAATACTACCTTAATTTTAAATACTAGATTAAATTAATATTAAAAATAATTTATTTTTCCATTAATATTAAAATTTAATATTAAATTAAATTTAAATACTAAATTAATTTTAAATACTAAATTAAATTAATATTAAAAATAATTTCTTATTCCATTAATATTGAAAATTAATATTGAATCAAATTAATTTTAAATACTTAATTAATTTTAAACACAAAACATTTCTTATTCCATTAATATTAAATTAATTTTAAATACTAAATTGATTTTAAATACTAACTTAATTTTATGATACTAAATTAAATTAATATTCAAAATAATTTCTCATTCCATTTATATTAATAATTATTATAAAATTAAATTCATTTTTAAAATATTAGTTATTCTCAACTCAATATATATAATAGTAAAATTAATTTTTGAGTGTGATTGCAGATAAAATGAAAATATGCTGTCTGTACAGTGATTGAACTTACATTCTTCAGATTATGAGACATTGATGTTGAATACATCCTCTCCCCCTTCTCCCACCACTTATCTCATATGCCCCTAATCCTATCTAATACATTCAGTGTGCAAACAAGCTAGCAAAATTATCAGTTTTAGCATTATGTAAATAAAAAAAAGAATTGTATCTATAATCAGAACTGTGGAGTCAGTCGGAGAAATTTCATTGGTTCAGGAGTCTGTAAAAATTGTCTGGTTCCTCCACCTGATCCCCCTGGTCAATCTTTAATATCTTTAATTATAAAATGGCACAGAATGGGGTATATGTTACGACGCTCAGCAGAGGCGCGAACGGGGTCCAAAAAAAGAACGAGAAAGGGTTTAAAAACATAAATTTGCAACAAGTGAAGTTGACCTACGACGAGAATAGATATTTTTCTACTTACCTATGTAATTTGTTTTTATTTTTACCTATTATAAATGGGTTTTCATTAGATGTAAAAAAAAAAATTCTTGTTTTTTTTCCCCACCGTTTTCACAAAAACAATATGGCGCTTCTAGTGCATTTGTTAGTAACCCCCCCCATAATCGGCCATGTTTTTTTTTCCAAGTTACGGTAACAAAACTATTGATTTCTAATAAACAGCACTTCAAACGGGTTTAAAATACAAACAAATAGCACATGCAAGTTTGAAACTAACTTTTACAGCTTACAGTTACTTTTATTTGTTGTAAATTTGTTTTTTTAGCGTTTTTACTCTGCTGAGTCTCGTAAAAGATGCCCACAGAATGTAACAAAATCTTAATGTATTACATAGACTGTTTATGACTCTGTTAATTATATTACCATAGAACACAATGTAGTGGAACAACTAGAGGTAACAAAAACTTGATGTATTACATACATTGTTTTTGCCTCTGTTAATTATATTAAAATGGCACAGAATGTAGGGAACAACTAGAGGTAACAAAAACTTGATGTATTACATACACTGTTTTTGCCTCTGTTAATTATATTAAAATGGCACAGAATGTAGGGAACAACTAGAGGTAACAAAAACTTGATGTATTACATACATTGTTTTTGCCTCTGTTAATTATATTAAAATGGCACAGAATGTAGGGAACAACTAGAGGTAACAAAAACTTGATGTATTACATACATTGTTTTTGCCTCTGTTAATTATATTAAAATGGCACAGAATGTAGGGAACAAAATATTAGTTATAATACTCTGTGCTAGAGATTAACGTGCTTGAATGATAGACATATAGTAAGGATTGAGCATTTACCCTCAAGAATCAGAAGACTTAGAACTGATTGCTGACCAACTTCATTATGTGTTACTTCATGTTTCCACATGAACAATTCTAGTATGAATTTTGGGAGCTTTAAACCTAATCTTTAAATGGATAGCATTACTACTTATTAATTTCTTTTTTCACTGGTTTATAACTATTGGTTTTGATATTGTATTTAATTCTATACAAAGTCTACTTAGGAGGTTCTTGTCGCCCAAATCAAATGCACTGCTTCTTTGAGACAACTCCACCATTCTTCTGTCTATAATTTTTTACCTTCTCCCATAGGGGTAGATGGTTTCCCTTTCCCTCCATATGTGGTCAGCCATACCTGACTTTTAAATATCTCCATACATTATGGCTTTCCGATGTTCTTCTAGCCTTAATTTTAATGGACGACATGTCTCACCTTTGTATATGTGAATATAACGACTACAAATGATATAAAACAAAATAGTTGGGTTTTTTTTTAAATACGAGCAGACAATAATTTAAACTAATTAAATTGTAAACATGTTTTTTGACTGATTTTATGATTTAGTATTTAAAATTTATTTAGTATTTAAAATTAATTCAATAATAATTTTTTAAATTAATGGAATCAGAAATTATTTTTAATATAAATTAAATTTAGTACTTAAAATTAATTTAATATCAATTTTTAATATTAATGGGATTAGAATTTATTTTGTATATTAATTTAATTTAGTATTTAAAATTAATTTAGTATTTAGAATTAATTTGGTATTTAAAAGTAATTTAATATTAATTTTTATATTAACGGTATAAGAAATTATTTTTGATATTA
Organism: Sepiola atlantica; assembly: GCA_963556195.1. Taxonomy (NCBI): domain Eukaryota; kingdom Metazoa; phylum Mollusca; class Cephalopoda; order Sepiida; family Sepiolidae; genus Sepiola; species Sepiola atlantica. The sequence continues at coordinate 24,151,611 of OY744516.1, read as the reverse complement.
ATTTAATTTAGTATTTGAAATTAATTTAGTATTTAAAATTAATTAAAAATACTAAATTAAATTAATATTAAAATTAATTTCTTATTCTCTTAATATTAAAAATTAATATTAAATAAAATTTTAAAACTTAATTTAAAATACTAAATTAATATTAAAAATTATTTCTAATTCCATTAATATTAAAAAATGAATATTAAATTTAATAAATGTTAAATGCTAAATTAATTTTAAAAACTAAATTAAATTAATATTAAAAATAATTTCTTATTTCGTTAATACAAAAATTAATATTAAATTACTTTTAAATACCAAAGGAATTTTTAATACTAAATTAAATTTAAATACACAATTAAATCAATATAAAATATAATTTCTGATTCCACTAATATAAAAAATTAATATTAAATTTAATTCATTTTAAATACTAAATTATTTTTTAATACTAAATTAATTTAAAATACTAAATTAAATTAATATTAAACATAATTTCTTATTTAATTAATATTAAAAATTAATATTAAATTAATTTTAAATACTAAATCAAATTAATATTAAAAATAATTTCTTATTCAATATTAAAAATTACTATTAAATGAATTTTAAATACTAAATACATTTTAAATACTAAATTAAATGTATATTAAAAATAATTTCTTATTCCATTCATATCAAAAATTAATATTAAATTAAATTGATTTTAAATACTGAATTAATTTTAAATACTAAATTAAATTAATAGTAAAAATAATTTCTTATTACATTAATATTGTGAATTAATATTAAATTACACTTAAATACTAAATTAATTTTAATTACTAAATTAATGTCAAATACTAAATTAAATGCATATCAAACATAATTTCTAATTCCATTAATATAAATATTAACATTAAATTACTTTTAAATACTAAATTAAATTAATATGATTAATAATTTCTTATTCCATTAATATAAAATTAATATTAAATTACTTTTAAATACCAAATTAATTTGAACTACAAAATTAATTTTAAATACTAAATAAAATTAATATTAAAAACAATTTCTGATTCCATTAATATCAAAATTAATATTAAATTAATTTAAAATACTAAATCAATTTTAAATAATAAAAAAATTAATATTAAAAATAATTTATTATTCAATTAATATTTAAAATAATTATTAAATTAAATTTATTTGATGTTCTAAATTAATAGTAAATTAAATTAAACTTAAATACTAAATAATTTTTAAATACAAAATTAATTTCAAATACTCAATTTAATTAATATTAAACATAATTTCTAATTAAATTAATATAAAAAATTAATATTAAATACTGAATTAAATTAATATTAAATATATGTTCTAATTCCATTAATATTAAAAATTAATAATAAATTAATTTTAAATACTAAATTAAATTAATATTAAAAATAATTTCTTATTCAATTAATATTAAAAATTAATATTAAATAAATTTTAAATACCAAATCAATTTTGAATACTAAATTAAATTAATATAAAAAATGATAATAATTTCTTGTTCCATTAATATTGAAAATTAATATTAAATTAAATTAATTTTAGATACTAAATTAAATTAATATTAAAAATAAGTTCTTATTACATTAATATTAAAAATCAATATTAAATAAAAATTAATTTTGAATACTAAATCAATTTTGAATACTAAACTAAATTAATATTAAAATTAATTTCTTATTCTATTAATATTAAAAATTAATATTAAATTAAATTTTAATACTTAATTTTAAATACTAAATTAATTTTAAATACTAAATTAAATTTAATATTAAAAATAATTTCTCATTCCATTAATATAAAAATTAATATTAAATTTAATTTAAATACTAAATTAATTTTTGATACGAAATTAGATTAACATTAAAAAAAATGTAATTCCATTAATATTAAAAATGAATATTAAATTAAATTAATTTTAAATACTAAATTATTTTTAAATACTAAATTAAATTAATACTAAAAATAATTTCGTATTCCATTAATATTAAAAAATTAATTTCTTAACGTTTTTGCTAAAAAATAAAACTATTTGAGCTTGATAATTTTTTTTTTCTAATTTTCTAATTTGGAATATTAAAAACATAAAATTAATCATTTTTAATCTGCGGTTAATATTCAAAAATATATTTGTATTGAATGGACAAAAGACCTATTTTTACTCACAAATGTCTTTTTTCTTTAGGTTAAGTAAGTAGTAATGTATTAAAAACAATAGAAACAGAGTTACGTTTATGATTCTCTCATAATAATGTCTTAATTCTTTCAAATCAGTTTATGATTCTCTTAGATTAATGTCTTATTTCTTTAGTGTAAGTACGAATGCATTAAAAATAAGAGAAACAAGATTTTTCTGATTGTCCAACAAAACAGTATAATCTTGAAGTGACTAACTATATTTTTTGGCATATTGTCTAAAATTGTTTTGTCGGCAAGGTAGATTCATCTTTTGTGATAAACTGATGAAATATGAATACTAGTTGATTCGATTTTTAAAATGAGCGGACATACTTTTTTTAATAGAAAAGATAATTCGTTAATCTGATACATTTCTCTGCATCATTTTTTAATTTTAATATTTTTTGTGTAAACATATTTTTCATTAAATAACCTTTGTGATATTGAAAATGCATATTTAATTGTGTAAGGTTTAAACTCTTATGAAGGTACTTGCTAGCATGTGGAATATCTCCAATTACATTCGTAAACATTATCAAACATCGCCTGTGAATATTTATTAGATTAATCATGGGCGAGTAACTGAATGTTATATAAACAGGAACAAGAAATGAACACTCATGTTATTGAACATGTAACAAGAAACAATTTATTAACTTGCATTTATAAGAACTACTTGACTGATTCATATGGATCTAATATAGGTGTTTCTCACCATCTTCAAATCAGTCTGATGCCCAGAGACGATAAACAGAAAAAAGCCAAGTTATTTACCTCCAGGAGGTTAGACACAAGGTCAAAGCATTTTTTATTTACCTCCTCTCCAGGAGACGAGACACAAGGTAAAGTGTGGTTAGACAGTGCGTTAGGACTTGTAGGGGTGCCTCAGGCGATTAGCAATAAACTAATTCCTTCTCAAAGAGAAGGTAAAGCCTGGGAGGGTGGACCCCCTAGAACTGTACAGGACAATACCTCAGACAGGCGGAATCAAGACCCAAAGACGGTACCGGTCTACAAAGTGTAGCATCCATCAGAACAGATACTACACTCTAATCTTAGCTAAGAGGCCATAGGGGAATAATTAAAACTTATATAGTTTAACAAGTTATTCCCCTTAATTATTTGGGCAATTATACCTTCATATAAGCATAGATATATTGTTTGTAAGAGATAAATATAAATTGTTAGGGATTTATCTTCATTTATTTATCTAACACCGAGTTAATTAGAAACAAATTACTTTTGACTGATGCGAGATACGTTTTCCATGTTAATTTTTTTCCCTACACCTGCCGGTCGAACTGGTGCAGCAGAGTGTCATAGGTTTTATTTTCAATAATTTCTGTTCCTTCACTTTTCTCCCGTCTTCTTTCCTTATTTTTTCTTTCTGTTACTTTTTTCACAATTTTCCTGTCAGCGCAATAAACTAACCTATTTTTTTAGATTTCAAACGTAATTTTCATTTACCGTTAAAACCTGAAATAACTTGTAATAATTTATGTTTCCTAGTTTTTACTCCTTCTTGTTCCTATCATCCAATTCCCACATACGATTTTACTTCTCGTTTGATCAAAACGTGACTCCATCCTCCCACGTGTTTGCTTATTCCATTCCAACATGATGTTCGGGTAAGAACATTTGTGTTTTCCTTTACAAATAGTCTCATTTCTTTTCATATTCCAATTAACTAAGAAGACAGTGTTTTACAAAAAGTATGGAAGCATATTTTTATACAAAAGCAAAAATATTTTAAGATAGAAAAGTTGTTTTTTTACTGGAAAAAGTAAATATTTTTCATTCGAAAGAACAAAAAATGAATAGCAGAAAATTTATTTTTATTTTTTCTTATATTTTACAAAACTGAAGTCATATAACAAGAAAAGTCAACACCCTACAAATGAATGAGATGTCGTTTTAAAATAAAAAGTAATTGCATAGAATTTTTAACGATGGAATCAGTAACATAATTTTAATAAAAATTTATAAGACACAAGGATAAATTTGATATGCAATTTCGTTGGTTTGTAACATGACATCAAACATATTTTCTAACAAATTAATATATATATATATATATATATTTATGAAGCATTTTAAACGAAAGTACTTGCTATTTGTAATCAATTTGAAAATGACTTGTGTCAGTTTTCATTTCGTTGGTTTGTAACATGACATCAAACATATTTTTGAATCAATTTCGTTTCAGAATGAGATTTTTTCTATTATCAAATCTAAACAACTTATATTTACTTCTTACAAGATATTAATACATTTAATTGTTCAACTTTGATAGAAAAACTATTCGTTTTGTTTCTAATGTTTCTAGTGCCAATTAATTTGAAATCGATTATTCCCTTTTGGAAGATTAAATGTATACTGTACAAAGAATGTTACTCAGAAATGTTAAATTATAGTAACGGTTGTAATGTATGAAATGAAATAAATATGCAAATAAACTAACCAACAATACAGAAACAAAAACTGCAACTTACATTTTATGGCTTTTGGGGTTAAATGCAATAATCATACTTTATTAGAATTATAAGTAACATTCTTTCCCTTATTTAAAATAAGTTATTCTATTTTCATTCATTTCAATTCTATTTAAAATAAATTGCATGTTTTCTAACAAATTAATGGATATAATATATATATATATATATATGAAGCACTTTCAACGAAAGTACTTGCTATTTGTAATCAATTTGAAAATGACTTCAGTGTCAGTTTTTCATGTTTTGATTAGCCAAATCTAGTTTGTCAGCTAAAATATAATTACTACCTAATGTCCTTTCGTATATGCATCAACAATTGTGATTGGAGATTTTCCACATCCTACTAAATACCTTCGTAATGGTTTATACCTAACAACAATGATTTTACACATATGCATCAACATAGATATCAACATGGATATGGGTAAACTGTTTTGTAACAGGAAAGCCATATATTTCACAATGTTTTTTGTTTCGTACCTCTTCACATACGTGTTTATATGTTTCCACAAATGTTATTGCATTGAAAAAGGTCAACACAACTAACAAGAATATTATTTTTGTCCTATATGTGTTCGCATATGGTGCAGTAAACTGGACTTGTAAGAAAAAGAAGAACTACACTCTTCACATGAATATGGTTTCTCTCCAGTGTGTGTTCGCATGTGCTGCAACATATTTGATTTCCGTGTAAAAGCAGAGCCACATATTTCACAAGAGTATGGTTTCTCTCCAGCATGTGCTTTCATATGCCGCAACAAATTTGACTTGTCTGAAAAAGAAGAACCACATATTTCACAAGAATAGGGTTTCTCACCAGTATGTGTTCGCATATGCAGCAATAAACTTGATTTGCAAGAAAAAAAAGAGCCACATACTTTGCACGAATATGATTTCTCTCCAGTATGTGTTCGCCTATGTCCTGACAAATAAAAATTGGAAGAAAAAGCAGAGCCACATACTTCACAAGAGTATGGTTTCTCTCCAGTGTGTGTTCGCATATGCTGCACTAAATGTGACTTCTGTGTAAATGAAGAGCCACATACTTCACAAGAATATGGTTTCTCACCGGTATGTATTCGCATATGTTCTGATAAACGTGAATTGCATGGAAATGAAGAGCCACACACTTCACAGGAATATAGTTTATCTCCAGTGTGCATTCGCATATGCTGCATCAAACTTGATTTATGAGAAAAAGAAGTGTCACACATTTCACAAGTATATGGTTTCTCTCCAGTATGTGTTCGCATATGCACAAACAAATGTGAATTACAACTAAAAGAAATACCACATACTTCACAAGAATATGGTTTCTCTCCAGTGTGTGTTCGCATATGCTGCAACAGACTTGACTTATGAGAAAATGATGAGCCACATACTTCACAAGGATATGGTTTCTCTCCAGTATGTGTTCGCAGATGTTCCAACAAATGTGTCTTGCAAGAAAAAGAAGATCCACACACTTCACATGAATATGGTTTCTCTCCAGTATGTGTTCGAACATGCTGCAACAAATGTGATTTCTGTGTAAAAGAAGAATCACATACTTCACAGGAATACGGTTTCTCTCCTGTATGTGTTCGTATATGTTGTAGTAAACTTGTCTTATAAGCAAAAGCAGAACCACATACATCACAAGAATATGGTTTCTCTCCTGTATGTTTTCGCATATGCTTTAACATAGTTGATTTTTCTGTAAAGGTAGAGCCACATATTTCACAAGAATATGGTTTTTCTGTTCTCTTTGCTGCTGCATTTTTCCGGTTGTTGTTCTTTAAAAAGGAAGGGCTAGATTCTTCACACAAATATGACTGCTCTTCAGCATTAAATTTCAAGTTCATTTTTGTAGTCGAAATATTAAATATTTTTTTAGCAAGAATTGTTTGTCAATTTTTGTTAGGAATATGTATTTTTAAAATATTTTATAAAGAAAACTGTAATTGAGAATATATATTAATATGATAATGTGCCTATGTGTATTGCAGCTAACCACTTTTAGGCTATTGAATCTGAGGATTTTGGAATGGGTAGAAAGTATACTCTACTATCAAGTAGCCATTTTCTCAGCCTTTCAATTTAACCATTAGCACATTTTTTTCCTTCTTTTCAAATATTTTGTGTATTTGAACTTTTGTATTTATTAAAGGGTTAGGGTTAGGCTTAGGGTTAGGCTTAGGGTTTATGGATGCCTTAGTACCTTAGACAGTTAGTGTTCTACTAAATCAGAAACAAATACACGGGACTATGAAATGGTTTTTAGCTAATATATTTTTGAGTTAATTTGACTTGATTAATGACAAGAATATAATTTCTCTCCTGCAGACTTTTTAATTTCGATCAATTTACACCAAGAAAGTTCCAAATATTTTTCTTATAACATTTCCATGTTTCAAATTATCAAGGGGATGAACATCAATTAAAATCCAAGAACGTTGGGAGTACTGAAGCTTCTGAAAATATAAAATAAATTAGGCTCTAATTTCAGTTTTCATCATAATGATTCTTTTTAAAGTCTTGCAGATGTCTGAACTTTTGTAACTATTAAACGTTTTCTAGTATTTTGCACTGACTTGTTTCAGCTAGTGTTCTCCTAAAAAAGACAGGGAAGAATATAAATACACTTGATAAGAAAAGGGTTTTCCAATATATTTTACCCATTGACGAATAAAAAAAGGTTAACACAGTTCACCAGAATATTTCTCTTGTTACATAAAAATTCGAAATATTTTTCTTAACACATTTCCATATTTCAAGTCATCAAGGTATGAGGATCCATTCAAATCCAATAATGGATCAGTTTTTTTGTTTTAATAGTTGAATCTTCTGCAAATATAAAATAAAAGGTTGGGTGACATTGAAGCAAAAATTTAACTGTGTTCAACAAAATAGTGAACAGAAAGGGAGAAAAATCTTTTGGGTTTTGACAGAAAAAAAGTGCAAGCCAGAAACATGAAAATTAATATTAGAGAGCAAATAATATCTAGAATTAAGAGTGAGGTGGATACATTTCTTGATGAAATTACCATCAACCCATCCTTTTGTCTGGTGGAAGGAATTTTTAATTATTCTGTAGCGAGTGAAAGGATATTCAGCTGAAACCTACTTATGCTGAAAAACTAGTTTTTCTTAATCATAACTTATGAAAGTGAGGAAAAACATTTTCTCTTAGAAAATTAAATTTTTTATCTGCCAAATGTTTTTGACAATATTTCATGTTTATTATTGTTTTTGTTTGATTTTATTTGTGCAACAAATAAATAAGTAAAATAAATTGCACGTTTTTTTTAAATTTCTTGCTCTTCTGCATTGTATTTTAGCTTCTGATAATTTAAAGAATTAGACAGAATGGATATTTAAAGATTTGTTCTTCTGAAATCTTTCATGTTTTAAGGCGATAACTGTTGAAGAAGAATCATAGAATGTGATTTCAACAGTCAATTCTTTAAAACATATGCTTCATAGCATCATAGAGTTACAAGGTTGATTAACTTATTAAAATGATGACATAATTAATGTAAATGTCAAATAATAACTAATCATCGTTACACATGAGAATGAATAGCTTCCTTAGAGAGAAAATATACTAAATTAAAAACCGAAAACTGAGATATCAAGGAAATAAAAATGAAACCGATACCAAAATTCACAACTCATATATATATATATATATATATATATATATATATATATATATATATATATATATATATATCAATGAGCATGTGGCATCTGTGAAATCCATGAGAAAGCAACTCTAACTATATAGACTGACTAGCAAGGATCCAAAGAGATGGCAGAATGATGTCAGAATGATCAAACTAGAAGTCTGAGGGGAGCATGTAGAACTCTGATGGCGATGAGGAATAGTGTAGTGAGTGGTCCTTCAATCATGGCAAGTGGTCATTGCAATATTTTTAACTTATGTAGATAAGAACAGTTTTTCAGAAATTTTAAATTTAGCTTTCAGCACTAAAATATACTTCATTGCATAAGATAATCAAGTATGACACCTGACTTCTTTTCTGTCTTTTCTAGTTTTTGAGTTGTTCTGCTCTTTTGTAAAAGATATTGATAACATTGATTTTTTTTTTAACCACAAACACTAGATTATTCCTGGTATATGGCTGGATGCATGTTCAGTATCAATATCTATATGAAGGAAGGGTCACTGGCACTAGAAGAGGCCCTCTTTCAATCTCTGCTTTTAATATATAGAGAAATATTGATACATTTAACATTGTGAAAGTTGAATAATAATAAATTAATAAACTTTTTGAATTTGAATGTATCACAAGATATCAAAATGTCTTGTAACTGTACCTCACAACAAAATCCAGGAAGTTTTAGGTTAACAACGGATCCTTTAAAAATAATTTATTTTTTTATAAATACTAAAAATTTCATTAAAATTCAGCAATTTCTCGCTTTTTTAAAAAACATTTTAAAAAGCAAGGGGTTCGTTTACGTGGTACGTGAAAAAATGGCCGCCACTTGTACTGACTCTCATTCTTAAAAGTGTCTTTTCTTAATTTTTTAAAAGTAGCATTAAGTTAATATATAAAAGGAAACAAATGTATATTTACGTGTGAAAAAAATTAGAATGAAAAATGTTATCAAAACGGCTAAAGAAGCAAAAAAATAAGTTAAAACTTCAGATTCAATAAAACATGTTTAACATTCGCTGGAAAGGGAAACATCAATTTCTGGAACTGTTTCAAAGATAATTATTGAATTAAAATTTTAAGTGAGTGAATTAAAAAAAAGTACTTTCATTTTTTACTAAAAATTGTTTAATTATCTCCCCCCCCCCCCCCAAAGTGAAAGTTACGTTCCAGACATCTTTTCGCTGTTTATTGTAAACACAAAATATGGCAAACAAATCTCAAAGTATGGAAGAGTCGAACTGCAGTAATATTTATTTATATTTTATTATAGGGCACTAAAAAATTACCATTAACCCTAGGTCCGAGTGGCTGCCATTTAGGGTTAGGTTAGAAGACTGTGACGAATGTTTGGAAAAATAATTCATGGGAATGTTTAAAAAATATATTTTTTAAATAGCTTAAGAAATTGTTTACCAATGTTTTTCCTTAGAATTTGAAATAGCTTTTTTAAATGTTGTTAAAAATTATTTTTACGTTACGAACTGCGTCAATTTTATCAATTATTGTTACATGCTGACTGATTAAAAACTTGAACAATTACATAACTCGATTCATTATTTAAGAATTAATGTAATTTTAAATTACATTAATTATTTTAAAATAAAGCTAAAACAATATTTTTTTTATTTTAAGCTAAAATAGTATTTTTTTAATTTTAAGTGTGAAAAAGTAAATTAAAATCAATGATAACACTGACAATATTCATTGAACATTTTTTAACATAAACAATTATTTATTAATAAATAAATAGAATTCAATTTTGAAAGAAAATGTCATATTTGAACTCTATTTATTAATAATTGTTTTAAACTTTTTAAATAATATTTATTAATGACAAAATGACAAAAACAAATTGACGATGAATTGTGAAATTAACGAAATTGTTGAAAATAAATTTTGAGTGTTCAAACTTTGCATGTAAACTTTACATGCAAAGTTTGAACGTGGGCTTATTTTGGACATTAAACAAAAGGGAAAGCATAATGGTTCGGTTGCGCCCCTGTAATAATAATAATTTAAAAAAAACTACTCAAAATTCAAATAATACGTACTTTTTGTTTGACAGTTTTCTCCCGAATGATTTATCTGTTTTCAGGAAAGAAACGATTATAAATGTGACGAGAATTATTGGTGGTGGATGTCAACATTAAAAATAACGACCGGAATGGCAGGTTCGCAGAAAAAGAGAAAAAAAAACATTTTGAAACAGTGGCGATCTCTTTAGTTAGTTAATATTATGGATAAAATCATTAATATTTTACTTATTGCAATATTTTAATGGGGAAAAAATAAAAGGTAACAGACACCATCTTCCTTGAATTGTTAATGTTGGGGAAAAAAACTTGTCTTGGATAGGTTCAACTACGGCCACATTACGATGGCAGTGGTTGAACTGTGGCCACCACGACTGTGGCCGTAGTTGAACCTATCCAAGACAAGTTTTTTCCCCTAACATTAACAATTCAAGGAAGATGGTGTCTGTTACCTTTTATTTTTTCCCCCCATTAAAATATTGCAATAAGTAAAATATTAATGATTTTATCCATAATATTAACTAAAGAGATCGGTACTGTTTCAAAATGGTTCATTTAAATTTCCGTCTATTTTTCTGCGAACCTGCCATTCCGGTCGTTATTTTTAATGTTGACATCCACCACCAATAAATCTCGTCACATTTATAATCGTTTCTTTCTTGAAAACAGATAAATCATTCGGGAGAAAACTGTCAAACAAAAAGTACGTATTATTTGAATTTTGAGTAGTTTTTTTTTTATTATAGGGGCGCAATCGAACTATTTAAAAATTTATTTTCAACAATTTCGTTAATTTCATAATTCTTCGTCAATTTGTTTTTGTCATTAATAAATATTATTTAAAAAGTTTAAAACACTTATTAATAAATAGAGTTCAAATATGACATTTTCTTTCAAAATTGAATTCTATTTATTTATTAATGAACAATTGTTTATGTTTAAAAAAAATTTCTATGAATATTGTCAGTGTTATCATTGATTTAAAATTTTTGAAATAAAATAATACATATTTATAATTGTAATTTAAAATTACATTAATTCTTAAAGAATAAAGCGAGTTATGTAATTGTTCAAGTTTTTAAATATATATTTGTTTCCTTTTATATATTAACTTAATGCTTTTATCTTTCAAACACAATCAAAAGTTAAACGAAAACTACTTTAAAAAATGAAGAAAAGACACTTTTAAGAATGAGAGTCAGTACAAGCGGCGGCCATTTTTTCACGTACCACGTAAACGAACTCCTTGCTTTTTAAAAAAGCGAGAAATTGCTGAATTTTAATGAAATTTTTAGTATTTATAAAAAAATAAATTATTTTTAAAGGATCCGTTGTTAACCTAAAACTTCCTGGATTTTGTTGTGTTTCTTTTTAAAAATAATTTTTTTTTTTCAGTTCAGTTACTGATTAATTTTTTTTTAAATTTGATAGAATTAAAATTTAAATATAAACTTTAAATCAATAGAATTTATCAAATCCTTGCATTAAGGTTTTATTTTTTAATTTTGGTGCTTCTTGCTTAAAAGTCCGAAAAAAAGATTTCTTTGTCTTTTAATGTTTAAGAGGTAAATAAGGGGCAATAACTCTTATCAACTGTTGTTATTACATACGTAATTTACTGCCACATTCAATTAATTAGTAATAAATGAACAACAAAGTATACGTAAATGGAAAATTTAATCATAAATAAATAAATTTCAATATTTTGCGAATCGGTAATTTCTATTTATCAAATATACTGTTACGTCTAATAGACATTTTACTTGCACAGTATCCGCTCGTACAACGCCAATGGAAGTCATCCGTTTTCACTTGTGATGGCACAAGTCGCATGTTATGCCCACAATTACAGGTCTCTTCTCCAGAAATAATTCCATGCGCTTGCAAAAAATCTATCTGTTTTGCTTTTTCTGAAGTAAAATATAGTACGTCTTCAAACTGGAACAATTTCAAATCCATGATTCCAGTTGAAGAGAATATCTGGCTTGATAGAAATTAACGATAAAGTCTGGCTCAAAATTACAATTAAGAGTTACCGCCCCTTATTTACCTCTTAAACATTAAAAGACAAAGAAATCTTTTTTTCGGACTTTTAAGCAAGAAGCACCTTAATTTTAGTTTCTAAATTTCATAAATGTAAAATCACTTCATTCAATTACATTACCATCCGTGGAAAAAGAGATTGTTGTGTTGATGCACGGGACTGAGGTCGGTCGGTAGGCCTTGTGCATTGGCATATCGTGGCATGATCACACAGTGACAGTAGAGGCTGGTCGTTTCATCCTGGTACTCCTTTGCTTTGGGACAGTAACTTTCTTCTCCCTGGCCAAATTGTTAGACATAGTGGGGATATGAATACGAACTGATGGAATAAGAGGCCTCAACAAGGACCTGTTCTACCTCTCCTTCGCTCTAAGAGGGTGTGCCACTGCTGCTTGGACTGGAGCCTGGTTCTTGTGTTATTACTATTATACTCTGACAGCCACAAATGATCCATGGTTGAACATCTCAATGTACCGAGATATGCCATCGATGACCGCCGTGTGTTAACTAGTTATCTTGGTAACATGACTTAAATTTCACTCATTGTTCCCCCCCTCTCTGGTATGAATCCAGAATATTGGCAGGCATTGGATCATCGCACAGTAGGTCAAAAAACATGCATTCTTATTTCATATGTCCCTTTTTTAAGCAAAATTACTATCACAGCATTTTTGACATTTCTTTACCTCAATACACTCAATATTATAAAATCATGGTCAAATTGTGACTCATAAACATTGTTGAAAGATATTTAGTCAATATTTTTTTTTGAAATATGTTATTTTTTTTTTTAAATAAGATTTATTTTACAAAATTACGGTAAATTTATTGAAAATAATTGACTTTTTTTCATGCTTTTTGCTCAGATCATCTTCCTTCAAATCAAAATAGTTCAAAAACTGGGAATCAGCAAATACTAAACAATATAATTTTTAGAAAGCTCTTTCTAAGTAGGATGTGAGCTGTATTAAGTCCTTTTGTGCCGGTCTCTGGTTAAAAAGTAAAGCCATTTCCAATCTTCTTTCCATCTTCCGCATTGCAAGTATGACGATTTTATAGCATATCTTAACTTTATGGGTATCTGAATTGCTAGTAATCTAAGGGTTAAAGTGAGATTTTAACATAATTTTCCATAGAACTAGAAATTATTATCATTAGTTTTGACCAATTTCTTGTTGAATGTTGTCATTTTTCGCTTGTTAAGTCTCAATATACCTACAATTTCTTGAATAATATATCCAGTGATTCAAACTTTCACTCAAAAGTAAAGACAAAACGTAAAAACTTGAACTTAGTAAAATATACTTTTCTGAAAAACTGTCCTTATCTACATAAGTTAAAAATATTGTGATGACCACTTATATGAAAATATAAAAAAATAAATAAATCGAGTTGAAAGCTTCATTGCAATGAAAAGTGTGAGGTACAGTAACAAGACATTTTGATATCTTGCGATACATTCAAATTCAAAAAGTTTATTAATTTATTATTATTCAACTTTCACAATGTTAAAGGTATCAATATTTCTCTATATATTAAAAGCAGAGATTGAAAGAGGGCCTCTTCTAGTGCCAGTGACCCTTCCTTCATATAGATATTGATACTGAACATGCATCCAGCCATATACCAGGAATAATCTACTGTTTGTGGTTCAAAATAAAAAATCAATGTTATCAATATCTTTTACAAAAGAGCAGAACAACTCAAAAACTAGAAAAAAAGAAAAGACAGAAAAGAAGTTGGGTGTCATACTTGATTATCTTATGCAATGAAGTACATTTTAGTGCTGAAAGCTAAATTTAAAACAAAATTTTATATTTTACAGAATCAATATTGTCCTTTTTTTTCCTTGATTTTCTTCTATTCGGAAATGAAGGAAAAAAGGTTAAAGTTTTAATGCAGTCGCTCCTAAATTTGATTATAAATAATTTGAACTTAACACCAAAATAGTATCCATAGCTTCATTTCTATTGTTGTTTGCTTAAAATAGACATAAAAAATGAACTCCTTGGGAAATTTTACTTTAAAAATGATTTGATCTGGTTCAATTAACATGAAATCTTTTATATTATAATTTATCACATCCGAATTTCCCCCAAAATGGCCATTTAACTTGCTGTGCATCTTCCTTGGATGTTGTATTATACAAGTATATGGTCTCCATGAGAGGCCATCTCTTCCAAACAGCAATTCCTTTAACTGTTCAATGACACCTGTTCATGATGCGATTTCCGAACTGTTTATAGACTCAGCGCTGTCAGAATCAGACACCCTATTCCTCTATAAACGGTCTGAATTGTTGACTGCAGGAGGCAGTCTCAGTATCGGCAAAGAGTTTGGCTAGGGAAGCACGTTAAAAAAAACACTGGTTTCAACTGCGGGAGTGTCAAAAAGGTGGTGACCATTGTAGTATGTTATATGAAATTCTAGTCGATTCCACATTTCATGTACACTGGGCCCTCCCTTCTGCCAACACATCAGAGCCAGATCTACAGACTGATGTTCCTCACAACTTTGCTGTCACTTTTGACACAGGCAAATTGATCCTATTCATAAAATACGTTGGTCTGACTAGGGTGTCCACTGTGTTGATAAACTTAGGGTCAGCTGTGAAAGGCTAAAGTTCCCTATGTCATAGACTTTTCACATTGTTGAGTCACATCTGGAAAACTTATTAGTAAGTTTGCCCAGTTCTTTCATAAATGAGGGCAGCATGTCCAATTGTTACTGTATGAACATCTTGTTCACGGCTTTGGTGTTCAGCCGAGACTTTTCTGTAAAAACATTAATCATCCAGTTGTACACGCAAATGGAGTCTGTTTTTATGCATGAAATCACGACCTGCTACTTGAGCATGAAATTGGCATCAAGTGACTCCCACAGTCAGCAACCTTGCGTCCATGTACACGTCTATCTTCTTTTGTACCCACGCACCACTCTTTCTGAGCGGGATCTAATGGCTGTACTCAGGTGAAAGTGTTGCTGATTTGTCATCCAAATTCTGTATGGTGGCATAACCTTTAATGAAGCCAGTCGCCACTTGGCACCATCCACATATAGGAAAGTGACCCACCAATTTTCCACACATGCTGAAGATGCTTCTCCATGCCATGGTTGAAGGACCGCTCACTACACTATTCCTCATCGCCATCAGAGTTTTACATGCTCCCCTCAGACTTCTAATTTGAGTATTCTGACATCATTCTGCAATCTCTTTGGATCCTTGCTAGTCAGTCCATATAGTTAGAGTTACTTTCTCATGGATTTCACAGATGCCACATGCTCATTGATATATATATATATATATATATATATATATATATATATATATATATATATATATATATATAAGAGTTGTGAATTTTGGTACTACAAAGTTTTCTTATTATAATATGTTTATTCCAAACAGTCACAATTTCTGAGGTCCTCTAAATGAGCTATTAAAATAAGAAAAAATTGAGTGTGGATGACATAATGCCAAGAGGCATTTGAAAAGATAAAAAATATCCTCACATCAAAATTATTTCTGACGTATTACAATCCAGATCTCGAAATCATTGTGGCTACTGATGCTAGCTCGTACGGCATTGGAGCTTCTATATTACACAAAATGGAAGACGGATTGCTAAAACTTATCGCCCACGCGTCTTGTACATTACTACCTGCAGAAAAGATTTACTCACAAATTGAGAGGGAAGCATTGGGTCTTATTTTTGCAGTCACCAAATTTCACCGATTTGTTCATGGAAGACATTTTGTCTTGCTAACTGACCATAAGTCACTGCTAATGATTTATGGATCAAAAAAGGGATTACCAACGCATACTGCAAACAGACTGCAGAAATGGGGAACCATCATCTTTAATAACAATTATAATATAGATTTTATCCCATTATCAAAAATTAGTCATGCTGACGTATTATCTAGACTTATCATAAAATAGGCTGAACCCCTTGAAGAGACAGTGATTGCCTCCCTACAAACTGATGTAGAAGTAAAAAAAATAAATTGTGTAATGCCGTTAGGGAGCTTCTGGTAACACTTGAAGAAATAAAAGAAAAGGCGTTAGACAACGATTTTTTAGAAAAACAAAAAAATAAAATAAAAACACTGACAAATCTGTGATGAAATAGTCATGTACGACGACTGAGTGGATATTCAAATATTTTTTAATTCACAGCCTATATTGGCACTGTTCTAAATTGTATTTTGCTACTTGACACAAAATAAAAATAATTGTGTTTGCAAAGAACATGTATAAACATCAAAATGTATCTTTTAAAATTTATTTTATATTTGCAGAAAAACAAAAACCGAATCCATTATTGAACGGATCTTCATACCTTTTATTTTATATTTGCAGAAGATTCAACTATTAAAACAAAAAAACAGATCCATTATTGGATTTGAATGGATCCTCATACCTTGATGACTTGAAATATGGAAATGTGTTAAGAAAACTATTTGGAATTTTTATGTAACAAGAGAAATATTCTGGTGAACTGTGTTAACCTTTTTTTATTCGTCAATGGGTAAAATATATTGGAAAACCCTTTTCTTGTCAAGTGTATTTATATTCTTCCCGGTCTTTTTTAGGAGAACACTAGCTGAAACAAGTCAGTGCAAAATACTATAAAACGTTTAATAATTACAAAAGTTCAGACATCTGCAAGACTTTAAAAAGAATCAGAAAAAATATATCATAGTCCCGTGTGTGGTTCTTTCCATTCTGATTCAGTAGAACACTAGCTGAAATAGCTGTCTAAAGTACAGTGCATAATACTAAGGCATCCATGAACCCTAACCCTAACACTTTAATAAATGCAAAAGTTCAAATACACAAAATATTTGAAAAGAAGGAAAAAATTTTACTAATGGTTAAACTGAAAGCCAAATTAAGGGCTGAGAAAATGGCTACTTGCATATTAGTATACTTTCTACCCATTCCAAAATCCTCAGATTCAATAGCCTAAAAGTGGTTAGCTGCAATACACATAGGCACATTATCATATTAATATATATTCTCAATTACAGTTTTCTTTATAAAATATTTAAAAAATACATATTCCTTACAAAAATTGACAAACAATTCTTGCTAAAAATTATTTAATATTTTGACTACAAAAATGAACTTGAAATTTAATGCTCAAGAGCAGGCATATTTGTGTGAAGAATCTAGCTCTTCCTTTTTAAAGAACCACAACCGGAAAAATGCAGTAGCAAAGAGAAAAGAAAAACCATATTCTTGTGAAATATGTGGCGCTACCGTTACAGTAAAATCAGCTATGTTAAAGCATATGCGAAAACATACAGGAGAGAAACCATATTCTTGTGAAATATGTGGTTCTGCTTTTCCTTATAAGACAAGTTTACTACAACATATACGAACACATACAGGAGAAAAACCGTATTCCTGTGAAGTATGTGATTCTTCTTTTACACAGAAATCACATTTGTTGCGGCATGTTCGAACACATACTGGAGAGAAACCATATTCATGTGAAGTGTGTGGATCTTCTTTTTCGTGCAAGGCACATTTGTTGGAACATCTGCGAACACATACTGGAGAGAAACCATATCCTTGTGAAGTATGTGGCTTATCATTTTCTCATAAGTCAAGTCTGTTGCAGCATATGCGAATACACACCGGTGAAAAACCATATTCTTGTGAAGTATGTGGCTCTTCATTTACACAGAAGTCACATTTAATGCAGCATATGCGAACACACACTGGAGAGAAACCATATTCTTGTGAAGTATGTGGCTCTGGGTTTTCTTCCAATTTATATTTGTCGGCACATATGCAAACACATACTGGAGAGAAATCATATTCGTGCAAAGTATGTGGTTCTTTTTTTTCTCGCAAATCAAATTTACTGCGGCATATGAAAGCACATGCTGGAGAGAAACCATACTCTTGTGAAATATGTGGCTCTGCTTTTACACGGAAATCAAATATGTTGCAGCACATGCGAACACACACTGGAGAAAAACCATACTCTTGTGAAATATGTGGCATTTCTTTTAGTCGCAATTCACATTTGTTTGTGCATATGCGAACACATACTGGCTAGAAACCATATACTTGTGAAATGTGTGACACTTCTTTTCCTCATAAATCAAGTTTTATGCAGCATATGCAAACGCATACTGGAGAAAACCATGACAGTACAAATCGGTCATCAAGAAAACCATGTCAGTACAAATAAATATGTAGAAAACAACTATGGCATTAAGACACACTAATGGAACAATAAAAATTCCTGACGTCAAGATCCAAAGAGGAATCTTCCAAGGAGATATCTTATCTCCTCTACTCTTTTGCCTGGCAATTGATACACTAAGCAAATTATTAAAAAAAAGCCAGAGTGCCGACAATCTGAGCCAGTGCCGTAAACAAAAGAGTCAACCACCTGCTCTTCATTGATAACCTCAAGCTGTATGCTAGTTCATATGCTAACTTAAGACGACTCTTACAGGTTGTACATACCTTCTCCAAAGATATTGGAATGAAGTTCAGCCTGGACAAATGTGCCAAGTGCTCCGTTAGAGCTGGGAAGAAGATCCTA
Organism: Sepiola atlantica; assembly: GCA_963556195.1. NCBI lineage: Eukaryota > Metazoa > Mollusca > Cephalopoda > Sepiida > Sepiolidae > Sepiola > Sepiola atlantica. The sequence goes on along the minus strand of OY744516.1, from coordinate 24,132,598 downwards.
ACGGAAAACATACAGCTTGATGAAGATACTGACATCAAAGACCTTGACGAACAGGAACAATACAAATATCTTGGCATAGAAGAAAACGATTCAATTCAACATGCCAAGATGAGAGAAAAAATTGGCAGCGAATATATACACTGTATTAGAAAAATTTGCAAAACACAGCTAACAAACAAAAAAAAAGTAACTGCCATTAACCAATTAGCTATGCCAGTGATAACATACAGCTTTGGAATTATTGATTGGCCACAAAAAGACAATAGATTAGACACTAAAACGAGCAAAAAGTTGCTGTATCTCCCAAGAGGAACAGGAGGTATGGGTCTCTCAGAAATTGACCATCAACATCGAGCCACTATTGTGAGCACCAGCCAATATCTGATGAGCTCCTAGAACCCAAACCGTATGATGGTATGCCAACATCAAGAAACCAGAGCAAGCAGAATAACCTCTATCACAAAACTGGCCAAACATTTTGGACAGGACTGTCTTACAAATGAGGCAGAAACAGACAACAATCCTGCCACAGAAATAGCTCGCAAAAGCCGCCAGAAATACACCAAGACCTTCCATTCCAGAAAACTGGAAGAATGGGCCAACCAACAACGTGCTAAGTATTTCCTAGGTGAATTATCCCAGGAATATATAGATAAGGAAGGCTCTGTAGACTGGCTGAAAAGAAGATCTCTCCACTATGATCAGGAGAGAATGATAATGGTTGCTCAAGATCAAGGCTTGATGACGAATGCCTTTAAAAAGATGAGTGGTCTCAGCAACAGTAACAAGTGCAGCTTCTGCCACTCAGAAGGAGAGTGTGAGCCACCTGACATCAAGTTGTAAGGTTCTCCTGGGGGATGGCTATTATACAATGCGACACAACGGAGTGTGTAAATATCTTCACTGGACTATTTGTAAAAAGTTGAATATCCGGTGTAGCAGCAAGTCCTGGGAGCATATACTAGAAAGAACAGTTGGAAATAATTTATACACCATTCACTATAACTATGCAATCCCTACAGCTACATATCTAGAAAACGGAGCTGTTAAACCTGACATTGTTATATGGGACAAAAGGGAAAAAGTAGCAACCCTAGTTGAAGTCAGTGTCCCTAATGATGCAGGATTGAACAGAGCAGAAAGGGAAAAGATTACGAAATACCAAGGTCTTATGTACGACATGAAAAGAAACTGGAATCTTAGGAAAATTGCCATCATACCAGTAATTATAGGAGCAACAGGACTAATGAAAAAGAATTTGAAAAGCTATCTTGCGAGTATACCCAGTGAACCGAGTCCAAGAGAAATACAAACAATTGTACTTAAAAGGACAGTTAGAATTTTAAAAAGATCTCTAGGCTGGAGTGTCTGAAATAGCCGGTGAATGTCTGGCATCCGGTAGGATGCACCATCTCCAGCATAAATAGAAAGATAAGAAAAATAAAAAATAGAGAGATAAACCATATTCTTGTGAAGTGTGTGACTCCTCATTTCCGTGCAATTCACGTTTATCAGAACATATGCGAATACAAACCGGTGAGAAACCATGTTCTTGTGAAGTATGTGGCTCTGCTTTTTCTTCCAATTTATATTTGTCAGGACATATGCGAACACATACTGGAGAGAAATCATATTCGTGCAAAGTATGTGGCTCTTTTTTTCTTGCAAATCAAGTTTATTGCTGCATATGCGAACACATACTGGTGAGAAACTCTATTCTTGTGAAATATGTGGTTCTTCTTTTTCAGACAAGTCAAGTTTGTTGCGGCATATGAAAGCACATGCTGGAGAGAAACCATACTCTTGTGAAGTATGTGGCTCTGCTTTTACACGGAAATCAAATATGTTGCAGCACATGTGAACACACACTGGAGAGAAACCATATTCATGTGAAGAGTGTAGTTCTTTTTTTTACAAGTTCAGTTTACTGCACCATATGCAAACACATATAGGACAAAAATAATATTCTTGTTAGTTGTGTTGACCTTTTTCAATGCAATAAGATTTGTGGAAACATATATAAACACGTATGTGAAGAGGTACGAAAGAAAAAACCTATTGTGAAATATATGGCTTTCCTGTTACAAAACATCTCATTTGTTGTTGCATATGAGAGCATATCCGTGAGTTTAACCATATCCATGTTGATGCATATGTGTAAAATCATTGTTGTTAGGTATAAACCCTTACGGAGGTATTTAGTAGGATGTGAACAATCTCCAATCACAATTGTTGCTGCATATACGAAAGGACATAAGGTAGTAATTATATTTTAGCTGACAAGCAAGACAAACTAGATTTGGCTAATCAAAACATGAAAAACTGACACAGAAGTCATTTTCAAGTTGATTACAAATAGCAAGTTCTTTCGTTGAAAGTGCTTCATATATATATATATATATATATATATATATATATATATATATATATATATCCATTAATTTGTTAGAAAACATGCAATTTATTTTAAATGGAATTGAAATGAATGAAAATAGAATAACTTATGTTAAATAAGGGAAAGAATGTTACTTATAATTCTAATAAAGTATGATTATTGCGTTTAACCCCAAAAGCCATAAAATGTAAGTTGCAGTTTTTTGTTTCTGTATTGTTGGTAAGTTAATTTGCATATTTATTTCATTTCATACATTACAACCGTTACTATAATTTAACTTTTCTGAGTAAAATTCTTTGTACAGTATACATTTAATCTTCCAAAAGGAATAATCGATTTCAAATGAATTAGCACTAGAAACATTAGAAACAAAACGATTAGTTTTTCTATCAAAGTTGAACAATTAAATGTATTAATATCTTGTAAGAAGTAAATAGAAGTTGTTTAGATTTTATAATAGAAAAAATCTCATTCTGAAACGAAATTGATTCAAAAATATGTTTGATGTCATGTTACAAACCAACGAAATGAAAACTGACACAAGTCATTTTCAAATTGATTACAAATAGCAAGTACTTTCGTTAAAAGTGCTTCATAAATATATATATATATCCATTAATTTGTTAGAAAATATGTTTGATGTTTTTTTACAGACCAACGAAATTGCATATCAAATTTATCCTTGTCTTATAAATTTTTATTAAAATTATGTTACTGATTCCATCGTTAAAAATTCTATGCAATTAACTCTTATTTTAAAACGACATCTCGTTCATTTGTAGCGTGTTGACTTTTCTTGTTATATGACGTCAGTTTTGTAAAATATAAGAAAAAATAAAAATAAATTTTCTGCTATTAATTTTTTGTTCTTTCGAATGAAAAATATTTTCTTTTTGCAGTAAACAAACAACTTTTTCATCTTAAAATATTTTTGCTTTTGTATAAAAATATGCTTCCATACTTTTTGTAAAACACTGTCTTCTTTGTTAATTGGAATATGAAAAGAAATGAAACTATTTGTAAAGGAAAACACAAATGTTCTTACCCGAACATCATGTTGGAATGGAATAAGCAAACATGTGGGAGAACGAGAAGTAAAATCGTCTGTGGGAATTGGATGATAGGAACAAGAAGGAGTAAAAACTAGGAAACATAAATTATTACAAGTTATTTCAGGTTTTAACGGTAAATGAAAATTACGTTTGAAATCTAAAAAAATAGGTTAGTTTATTGCGCTGACAGGAAAATTGTGAAAAAAGTAACAGAAAGAAAAAATAAGGAAAGAAGACGGGAGAAAAGTGAAGGAACAGAAATTATTGAAAATAAAACCAATGACACTTTGCTGCACCAGTCTGACCGGCAGGTGTAGGGAAAAAATTAACATGGAAAACGTATCTCGCATCAGTCAAAAGTAATTTGTTTCCAATTAACTCGGTGTTCGATAAATAAATGAAGATAAATCCCTAACAATTTATATTTATCTCTTACAAACAATATATCTATGCTTATATGAAGGGATAATTTCCCAAATAATTAAGGGGAATAACTTGTTAAACTATATAAGTTTTAATTATCCACCTTGGGATTTTAGCTAAGATTAGAGTGTAGTATCTGTTCTGATGGATGCTACACTTTGTAGACCGGTACCGTCTTTGGGTCTTGATTCCGCCTGTCTGAGGTATTGTCCTGTACAGTTTGTGGGAGTCCACCCTCCCGGGCTTTACCTTCTCTTTGAGAAGGAATTAGTTTATTGCTAATCGCCTGAGGCACCTCTACAGAGAAATGCCAAAGGGGCTGCTCAGGCATTTTTTGTAGGTCAGAGCACGCTAGTCCTAGTGTGCTGGCTTACCACACTTTACCTTGTGTCTCGCCTCCTGGAGAGGAGGTAAATAAAAAATACTTTGACTTTGTGTCTAACCTCCTGGAGGTAAATAACTTTAAAATATTAGATCCATATGAATCAGTCAAGTAGTTCTTATAAATGCAAGTTAATAAATTGTTCTTTGCACAAAAAATATTAAAATTAAAAAATGATGCAGAGAAATATATCAGATTAACGAATTATCTTTCCTATTAAAAAAAGTATTTCCGTTCATTTTAAAAATTTAATCAACTAGTATTCATATTTCATCACTTTATCACAAAGGATGAATCTACCTTGTCGACAAAACAATTTTAGACAATATGCCAAAAAATATAGTTAGTCACTTCAAGATTATACTGTTTTGTTGGACAATCAGAAAAATCTTGTTTCTCTTATTTTTAATGCATTCGAACTTACACTAAAGAAATAAGACATTAATCTAAGAGAATCTTAAACTGATTTGAAAGAATTAAGACATTATTATGAGAGAATCATAAACGTAACTCTGTTTCTATTGTTTTTACTTAACCTAAAGAAAAAAGACATTTGTGAGTAAAAATAGGTCTTTTGTCCATTCAATACAAATATATTTTTGAATATTAACCGCAGATTAAAAATGATTAATTTTATGTTTTTAATATTCCAAATTAGAAAATTAGAAAAAAATATTATAAAGCTCTCATAGTTTTATTTTTTTAGCAAAAACGTTAAGAAATTATTTTTAATATTAATTTAATTTAGTATTAAAAATTAATTTAATTTACAATTAATTTAGTATTTTAAATTAATTTTATTTACAATTAATTTAGTATTTAAAATTAATTTAAAATCTAGTATTTAAAATAAATTTAAAATTTAGTATTTCAAATTTAGTATTTTAAATTTAGTATTTAAAATTTAGTATTTAGAATTAATTTTATTTAAAATTAATTTAGTATTTAAAATTAATTTAAAATTTAGTATTTAAAATTAATTTAATGCAAAATTAATTTTTATTATTGATGGAATAAGAAATTATTTTTAATATTAATTTAATTTAGTATTTAAAATTAATTTAATTTAAAATTAATTATGTATTTAAAATTTAGTATTTAAAATTAATTTAATATTAGTTTTTAATATTAATACAATAAGAAATTATTTTTAATATTCCAAATATTGTCGAGACATCATAACGCAAAATCCAGCATGATCTTAGGGCATGTGCTACGGTCTTAGCAGAAATATCGCTTAGTTAGATAGCTTCAGACCGTCATGAAAAACAATCAATACATTTCAGTAAGTAGGAGTTGCCTTATATGACCAGCCATGGTCCAACCAAGTCAATATGTATATGGTTGAATCTTGTATCTGAAAGTTCCGCGTGGGGATCGCACATGTTGTTATTATATATATTGAGTATGAACGGAAATGGTGAGTACTTAGTATGAAAGATCAAGAACGTGATAAAAAGTGAAAGACACATGTTAACAAAAACAAAATACTTTATTACACTGTTTACTTTACAAAAGTGTCTCTCCGGACAGGAGAGTTCGTTATTGTCTCTCTATCAAGGGAGATAATGGGCAACGTTAGTTGGTCTTGTCAATGATGATCAACATCTTCCTTTTTTTTTCGAAGTGTTTATCTTTGTTTTTTGTTTTTTTATCTGTATCTACTGGGGAGAATTATTCGTCGTCCACTTTTTTGTGGTTCTATTATTTTGGAGTGCTGAATTCTGTAGTTGTGCTGTTTTTGTTTTTTTCCATGCATGTTTGTTGAATTTGAAAGTATATTTTCATAATCTATTTCTTGTTATGCGAACGTTTTCTTTTGTTTTAACAATGTGTTGTCTATTTCGTTTGACTATATCACCTTCCTCTGTTACTACTCTGTATAAACGAGGTTGCTCTAGTTTTTAAAATTATTTTACCCCTTCTAAACCAATTGTTATCAAAATTAATTCTAACCGTGTCGTCTGGTTTTAATTCTGGGAGTTCTGTTCCAATTTTTTTATTTCTTCTGTTCTTATGGCCTGAGAACAATTTTGTCGCGTAGTATGTTTGGGAGATTTGTTCGCGATATTCTATTCATTATTTGATTTGCAGGGGATGATGCACCATTTTGTAATTTTGCTGTGCATAATGCTACAAGTGCTAATTGAGGTTTTTCGCCACTTTCGAATGCCCTTTTTAACATCTTTTTTATTGTCTGTATGTTGTAAAAAAAAAAAATAGACGGTCGAGCCTATTGAGTGGGTGAGGCCTTCGGGAGGAGGGATATATTCTCAACAAAGCAAAGTTGGACGAGGCCATTTTTGGTTAAGGGAGGAGAAGTAGTCCAAAGACATATCTCTAGGTTCTGCCTTTTCTCATTCAGTGGCCAACAGGGTGAACAGTGACGGCCGCCATTCCCCATTCAGACAGACTCTCTTACGAGTCGGACATTTCAAATTCAGTTTTTCTACTTACAGTAGTATATCGTCAGTCTCTTTTACGAGTGAGATATCTAAACTACAGTTTTTCTACTTACAGTAGTATATCGACAGACTCTCTTAGGATTGAGATATTTTAACTACAGTTTTTTCACTTACAGTAGTATATCGACAGACGCTATTATGATGTGGCGTCCATTATTTTCAGCAGATTGACAGATTCTCTTATGATTGGGTAGCCATTTGCACGAAATGGACAGACTCTTTTACGACGCTGAAGGAACTTCGACACTGAGAAGTTCATTCAGATTCAGATTCGGATTCACACGTCAACCCCTCAACGAGATCGACAGACTCTGTTGCGAGTGGGTGGCCATTTGCACAACGTAAACAGATTCTGTTATGAGTCGGTGTCCGCAGTGCGACTTTGCTACATCCAGAGATTCCATTTTTTTCCCCAGACCCTGTTGAGTGGGTCACTGAAAGAGCAATTCTCTTAGCAAAACCTTTCCCCTTCTGACTGCTGCCTTGGCCCCCCTTCAGGGTACAGCGAGGAGAGAGATACTTTTATGTTCGATAATTTTGTATATCGTACAGAATACATATTCCCCCCCCCCCCCAAACAATATTTCTCTAAACTATTCCATTTGCTGGATGATAGTGTGGGATTGTTTTCGTGTGATGAAAATGCAAATTTTTTGCAAATTTTAAAAATTCAGCCGAATTGAATTCTGGATCGTTGTCACTGTTATATGTTTTAACCAAACAGAGTTATCCCCCTTACCACGAGACTAACGTTCTGCTTTGTAACCTGAACGTGAGTTGAATAACGAGGTCAGCCATCTTGGATCTGAACGATACACACGTGATTTTGCTTCGGTGTTTATTTAATAACATAACACCCCCCATCTCTAAAAATGTGATTTTACTTTTTAGGAGATTACGTGTGAACCCACCCTGAAAAACTTGGTAAAAAAACGCAGCACTTTTTATGTCCGCCACTACCTGCCACCAATCACAATCAAGGATTTGTCTCACGTCTCAAATTAACCAATCAAGCGCAACCATTTAAAAGAAAAATCGGTTGTTTTGAATATTAAAAAAAATAAAAACCGTTTACTCTGAATATTTGCAGATTTTACAATAATTATTGGTCATTTTTAGTTTTTTCACTTTTAGAAATAGAATTAACGTTAAAGTGTAATATTTTTTCTGATGTGTTGCAGGGTCCGGTCACCAGGGTGATCGGTTTTACAACGGCTCCAGCTCCTTTCTGTGGTGCCTGCTCCAGCAGCTTCTGCTCCAGCTCTCTCCAGCAGCTCCTGCTACAACTCTCTCGAGCAGAGCCACTAGCTCCTTTCCTGCAACCACTGCTCCAGCTCCTGTCCCTTGTTTCAGCAGCACCATGTTCCTGTTGATCCAGCCCTTGGCCAAGTTCACGCGGACCGGACTTACCTGAGACATCTCATCACACCTCGGGACGTCCACGTCAATCTCCGTATGGTGTCATCCTTCCTGCTGTCCAGGTTCCAGTTTCCCTGTTCCTAACAACCCAACTTTTCTTGCTGTCCAGGTTCTGGAAACATTCTTCTTGCTGTCCAGGTTCCAGCTTCCTCATTCCAGCCTTTCCTGCTTCCAGTGACGTCATTCCCCATTCCAGCCTTTCCTGCTTCCAGTGACGTCATTCCCCATTTCAGCCTTTCCTGCTTCCAGTGACGTAATTCCTTTTGTTCCAGCCTTTCCTGCTTCCAGTGACGTCACCTCAGTTTTCTTTCTCACGTTGTTACCTTCATGGTAAATAAACGATTCTTTTTAACTGTTCATCTGTGTTTGTCCTCTCTTCTTTGCCATTGCTGTAATTTGCCTGTGTCCACTTTTTTAGTTGTAAAACCGATCACCCTGGTGACCGGACCCTGCAACACATCAGAAAAAATATTACACTTTAACGTTAATTCTATTTCTAAAAGTAAAAAAAATAAAAATGACCCCCCCCTAATTATTGTAAAATTGGCAAATATTCAGAGTAAACGTAAAAATAAACACCGATTTTTATTTTTTTTAATATTCAAAACAACCGATTTTTCTTTTAAATAGTTGCGATTGATTGGTTAATTTGAGACGTGAGACAAATTCTTGATTGTGATTGGTGGCAGTGTAGCAGACTGAAATAGGATCTATTTCTTCTCGTCCCCTGTGAGCAAATTGGTCATACGCTGACCAATCGGCTTGCAGGGCGTATTGATATCAACTGTCCCCTCATGGACTATTTTCTACCACCTGGTCAGTTGAAGAATTCAGCAGAGAGAAATCGGCCAGCAACGAAGAAATATCTCTCTCCTGCCTTTCCCCTGCATCGTCCCAGCAGCAGTTATCTCCACTTGGAATATATTTGCTGACGATCCGGCAGCCTCTTTTCTTCACTGGGACACAGTTCCAACCCTCTGTTAAATAAACCCTTTTTTGTTGCCTGTTACTCGGTTGTTGTTCGTTCAATTCATTTCGTGCGATAAATGTAAGGAAGGGACCAACACCCTCTTCCATTACAGCAGGCAGTGGCGGACATAAAAAGTGTTGCCGTTTTTTCCCCAAGTTTTTCAGGGTGTGCTCACATGTAATCTCCTAAAAAGTAAAATCACATTTTTAGGGGGGGGGGGGCATTTAGCTGAGAGTCCTGATCTACTTTTAAATGTAGATATAATTTTATTTTTAATTTGATAAACTTCTTGTTTTGCCTTTATGTATGTTAATAAACTCATTGTGAGATTTTCATCTATATTTTTCCTTGTGCCATTTTTCCTATTTAGCCACTGGTGCCATTTTTATCGTGCCATTTTTTCCGGTGCTATTTTTACCTAAATTCGCCATGTTCAAAATGATTCAAAGCTTCGTATGTAGATCGTATCAGTGTTCCGGGCAAAACAAGTTATCTCCCTTACTTTATCAGCATTAAACTAAAGAAGGACTGAAATGAACTAAATTCATCTTGAAATAAGATTTCTTTATGAAAATTCTGAATTAGCTATTTTAAATTGCTAATTCAGAATTGTCATAAAGACATTTTTTATAATATTTAAAAGAAAAAATTTAGAACTACGAACAAAGTTATTCCCCTTGGAAATCCAGTTACCTCGCTTGTTAGAATAAAATTCCTCGTAGAGAAATCGTGGTTGAAAAGAAAGTTCATTTCTAATTAATCTTATGTTTCGGAATATTTGAGGTGAGGATTGATAATTTGTATTATTTAGATGCTCGGACTACTGTTCTTATCATCCTTATTAATTTCACAACATTGACCGGTGGCGTAACGCTGGAAGGTGTTTTGAGCAATTAGTTCTAAGTGACAGTTGTCTAGAGGTTGAAGGTTCAATCCTTACTACAGGCGATAATAACTAAGAATAACATAATACTTCACACTTCTATCCGGTAATGACCGGAATGAGTATCATCTCCCCCCCCCCCTCTGTGGATTAAATAAACGGTTCAGTTCAGAATTCCGTATAGGTTTGTAGAGACGAAATTTACCCTTCGGTCCCAAAATGAAAATGCTTAAACTCGTCTCTGCACAATCGCGTCGCCGCACGTGTTCGCTTGAATTAATAAAAACAAATAAAAAGATTTTAAGCCAATCAGATGCATTTCTCTGGATTTATCAAAATTTGCTGTTTTGATCCACCCGGAATGCATATAAAGACAGATTTTTCCTTCAACAACCATGTTTAGCCCTAATCCACGACAGAGCTAACATCGACATTTCACAAGACCCAATCGCCCCTCTGTCGGGCCTTGGGAAACCTGAAGAATGTCTTTTCTAAACTCACACACGCATAGTCACACTGACATCAACGAATACGCATACACAATGCATTAACTCTTTCACTGTCTTACGCACACGCACACAAAAGGCGACACACACACACACACACACACACACACACACAAACACACACTGCCTGAATCCTCGTCCAATGTCGTCTGCTGATTTACGCTGATTGAAAACAAACATAAAAACCTAACCATTTTAATACGTCATACATTTCTCACTGAACTTTCTACTATGAAAGCAAATGATGATTGACTCTATTTAATAACTTTAAATGAAATGTAATTCATGTAATTGAGTGAGGAAGTTTTGATTACGATTTTTCAGACTCGTGGATAATTCACAACCCTTTAATTATCGACTGATGCTTCATCGATATCTCAACTAATGAATTCCTCTTTTGGCAAGGACACTCAAATATGAACAATTATTCTATGTTTTCCTATCTTTGTAGAATTCATTTTAAACATATATAAAATATCTCTTTTGTGAATTTATGCTTTTGAATTCATTATTTTGTTTGTTTATTATATAACATTTCTCTCGCTCTCTCACACATTTGAATATTACTTAAAACTGTCTTCTTAAAAATGTTTCTATAAAACTGGTTCTTTCCAAAATCTCCCCCCCCCCAAATTGAAACCCTAAAAAGGTTCCAAGTTTGACATAAAGATTCCGAAGTTCAAGAAGATGTGTCTGAAGAAATTTGGAGGTTACATCGGCTGAAACGTTGTAAAAATAACAACAAAAATGAGAATAGTAGTCCGAATAATCCAAATAATACTAATTAACATTCGTAAATAATAATCATATTTAAAAAGAAGAAAAAGTTAAAAAAAAAAAAAATGACACACCAGCAGTGACTATTGTTTTCACTTGATCAACTTACAGTTACACCCCCACCCCATAATATTGTTTTCTAAATCCTCTTTTATGGCCATGAAGCCTAAAATGAGATCCACGTTAATGCAACAGATGGCCTCACATTTTATTACAGGAAATAGAACAAACTTTGAAATTCTCTCTTCATTTAAATATGGAGATGTATAGAAAAATGAGACAAAGTCCATTTCTAATACATAAAACAACTTTATTGAGTCTTCCTCGTTGGGAACAAAAAAGAAAGGTGTTAGTATGTCGAGAAGTATGGACGAAGACAAAAGTAAAGGAAGTCCATTACTTTAATTCCCCAAGAGTAGGGAAGTGAGAATAGTTCATCACATATTGAATGTTTGTACACCGGCTACAGTGTCAGGACGCGTCATGTGTGTATGTAAGTATGTGTGTCTGTACATCGGTGTGAAAGTCAGTTCACATGTAAGCATTTATGTGTGTGTGTTATATTAAGTCCACATGTATGCGGCAGTAGCCATTTTGGCTTTTTGTCTTCTTGTCAAAGTCGAACCCAAGGCCAAAAGCCCGGGAAGATGTCTATTGCATCCCCAGAGTGTGTTTGGCAGTGCCAAAGATGGAAAAGGAGAGAATAGGCTTCTCATGCCACGGAATAAAAAGAGAAAAAGCGGATGGTGCTCAAGTGTTTATATAGTTATGCTAGCCATCCGAGATTCGCCTAAGAGAAAGCTGCTAATTGGTCAAGCCAAGGAGGAAATAAATTGCCTGAACCAATCAGTGGGCAGCTAAGAAGTCATTGATATTTAAACAATATGGCGGCTTGTAGGAAACTGCTACAGATGAAATGCAAAATATAAGTGAAAATTTGCAAAATCAAATTATAAAATTACAGAACAGATGTATTCGTTTCGCTTTCAGTTTACCCAAATTTGAAGTAAAGCGTTTGTTTAAAGAAGAATAACATTTGGCTACATAGTCTCGTTTTAATATACAATATAAGAAAATAATAGAACGTATTGATAAAAGTTCTGTATGTGTCGCTAACGTTTTTGATTCCTCTTCTAATCATTTTCAGGTGTTGATGGCAAAATGGACTAAAAAACTGGTGAAAGGAGAGAATTAAAAAAACATTGGAGAGACACGCATGTTGACGAATTAAATCTTAAAATAAAATTTATTCATGCATTTATTTATTTATATTTAAAGTAATGGCTGAATTTATTTGGTGTAGTCGGATTAATAGGAAGAAGGAAAATGGGGAGATAAGCAATAATTAATTTAATAAAAATCTCCCTTTTTTCGAATTTGAATTCAGCGATACCGGAGTGGCATTAAATAAATAAATTAAACTATGCTAAGCATTTAAAAATTGTTTTACTAGTCTCATACGCGATATTATTAATTGTAGGTTTTTGTATTTTTATGTAGATAACTTCAAGTATTTTTAAGTTTTTTCAAATTGATCTCCGAATGTATTATTTTAGTGTTGTTTACTAAAGTTTGTCTTAAATCGGATGGAAGGCAAATATGTTTTTGTAAATGTTTGTAGATTGAACTAAAGATCACGAGATGCATGGTGAGGCGGTGGGATAGGATAGTTGTTGTAAAACCAATATAGCTATTATTATTATTATGGAGTTTTTTTTCCCTCTTCATATTTATTCGACTACACCAAATAAATTTTTAGAATTTTTAGTTTTTAGATTTTAATTTTTAATTCTCCAACGTTAGAGATGAAGAGAGGGCGATCAGAGGTCAGCATGACCTCGACCTAAATTCACAGACCAAAGGAAAAAAAACAAACTATTTTTACTTTTACTATTAAAATAAAACAGAGGATCGAAATATCGTCAAAACGTCACACAATGCGCAAGCCTCCATTTTCCAGAGAGGGAGACATAAACAGAGGCTGAAGGGAGTCGGTAAAGGAGACTATTTATAGGTCCCCTTTGTTTGGATTTGAAACCGACAGTACTGATGTTGTTCTGATCTTCTGTAATACATATATAAATAAATATATATAATCTAGGCACCTGCTAAGCATATTTTATTTAAATAGGGATTTTGTCCGTCTGTCCGTCGGTCACAATTTTTTAAACGTAATAAATACATTGTGGAATTTGTCTCATTTCGAAACATCAGAAATCTACTTTTAGAAATGGAGAATATAGCATCAATTGACATCCATAAAAAGGTAATACATTTACTTTTATTTTATTTATAACATTAATGCTGTGGGGTCTGCGTTCGCGCTTGACATCCATAAAAAGGAAATACGTTTTTCCTTTTATTTTATTTGTAACAATAATATTGTGGAGTCATTGACATCTATATACAGGAGATACGTTTTACTTTATTTTATTTATAAAAATATTATGAGGTCTGCGTGATATCATAGATTTATGATATAGGTCATGTTTCAAAACATGAATTCAAACATAAGCGATAATAAAAAATAAATAAATGGGTAAACATCAATAGCGTTGGAAATTATTTCAATAGTCAAAAACAATTTATTTTGCTTTAACTACCTATTGTATGTAGTTCTTTCACAGTTATATAATCCTCACAGCCTAGAAAAATATGCAACCGGAGGGGGGGAGCATATATTTGTTAGTATACGAAATTAAGATTTTCCTTTCGGTTTGATATTAGTGTCGTGAAGCAATTAAAATCATAACAGTATTTACATGCTTCATTCATATCTGTAAAGTATAGAAAATGTCCCTTCCAACGTCTGTCACTGTTCACTACTGAATTACAAATGGCTACCCCCACAGTTTCTTATATAATAATAAGGGGCAGATAACTCAACTTTGTCTGCAATTTGTTTAGAGAGGCCAGGCCACCACACACTTTCGCGAGCTAGTGCTCGGCATTTGACAATACCTTGGTGTCCCTCATGTAGACGCTCTAGTATGTCTTTTTGAAGTACATTAGGAATGACAAGTCGGCTCTGGTACATTAGAAGTCCCTGGTAAACTGTTAGGTCCTGGTTGACAAACCAGTACTGTTTTAGTTCAGGGTCCCGCCTTGCTCTTTCGGGCCAGTGGTCCATCTCATAATATTTGATTACCTGACTGCAGACCTGATCAGTATTTTGTTTTAGTCGGATATCCTCCAATCGTTTATCGCTCGCCGAGATATTTCCTATGACTGAGCGGATAAATGAGTCGGTCTCTGTCTCCTGCTGGATATCCTGTATAACGGGACTACTCCCAGGTGCTTGGGACAAAGCGTCTGCTGTTGTGAGGTCTTTTCCCGCTGTGTATATGATCTCATAGGAGAATCTCATTAACCTCATGCGGAAACGTTGAATTCTTGGAGTCAATTCGTCGAGTCGCTTTGACTTCAACAGTGCCAACAGTGGTTTGTGGTCTGTTTCGACTGTGGATTTTGGCATTCCGACCAAGTAGTCCACAAATTTTTCACAACACTAAGTGACTGCTAGTGCCTCCTTCTCAACCTGTTCATATCTCTGCTCTGTTTCTGTCAGAGATCGTGAAGTATAAAATACCGGTCTCCAGTCATTTTCTTGCTTCTGCAGTAGTACACCGCCTTGACCATAGCTAGATGAATCTGCTGATACCCTTGTCGGCTTGTTGGAATTGTAATGAGTTAGTACTGGTGCAGAACTCAGTTGCCTCTTCAGGGTCTGGAATGCTGCTTTCTGAGGCTCATCCCAGATCCATTCTGACTCTTTCCTAAGAAGCTCTCGGAGTGGTTTGGTGGTTTCGGCTAGATTCCTAGCAAATTTTCCGACCTGGTTTGCCATGCCCAGTAAGCGTCGTAATTCGGACACATTCTCAGGTCTGGGCAAGTCCATAATTGCTGCTACTTTTTTGGGATCTATTTGTATTCCCTCTTTTGATATAATGTGACCCAGAAACTTTATGTTTCTGACAGAAAATACACATTTATCGTTGAGTGTAGCTCCTGCAGCCTTCATTTTCTGCAGTACTGCTTTTAGTTGCTGGTCGTGCTCTTGCTGGTTTCTTCCACTTATTAGGACGTCATCTATATCACAGATGAATCCTGGTATTCCGGACAAAATGTGTGTCATCTCCCTATGAAACATTTCTGGCCCAGAACTTATTCCGAATGGAAGTCGTTTGAAACGGTACCTCCCATAAGGTGTTAGAAATGTGGTAAGGACCTGCGATTTTTCGTGTAGGACGATTTGGTAGAAACCGTTGTTGCAGTCGAGCTTGCTAAACACTGTGGCTCCATCGAGCTCGGCCAGTAATTGGTCTGTGGTGGGTAAAGGAAATTTTTCCCGTTTCACGCTCCTGTTTAGCTTGGTAAAGTCGACGCATAACCTAACTTTACCATTAGCTTTTTGGACGGCGACTATTGAGGCACACCAATCAGTTGGTGATTTGACTGGACGGATTATGTCCTCGTTCTCCAGACGTTTCAGTTCTTCCTGAACCTTCTGTTTCATAGGCAACGGCAATCTTCTAGGGATAGCAATGGAAAAGGGCTGAGCTCCTGCATCCAAATGTATCTGGTACACATGTTCCAGTTTCCCTAGGCCTGTGAACAGTTCTGGGAACTCTTTCTTATACTGGTGTCCTTCGCTTGTCACTCTATTAACTGCTTTCAACAGGTTGAGGGCTTTGATCGCTGGTCCTCCCAGTAGAGGTTCTTGCAGACTCTCTATAACATAAAGGTCTTGTTGCGAGCTTACTTTTTCCGTGGTCAGTTTGGCCTTCACACATCCTATGAGGTTTATCTCATGATGACCCGGTCCGTACAGTCTTTTGTTTGTGGGTTGGATGAGTGGGGAATTTTTCCTGAAGAACCGGTCCGGGATTACAGTCACATCTGCACCTGTATCCAGCCTAAAATTTATAATTTTGGTACAGGTCTTAGCGATGACCTTAATTTTAGCCTGCCAATTTGTATTATCCTCAGTGGTAATTGTACCTATATTTTCGAGAGTGACAGAACCTAAAAAATGATTTTCTTCTTCCTCTCTTATTTCTCTAACCTTCACTTTATCAGTTCTGCAAAATTTTGCATAATGCCCTTTCTGCGAACAAATTCTGCAGCGTGCATCTTTTGCTGGGCAGTCATTTCTATTGTGGAATGGAAATTTCCCGCAGCGTGTGCATTTGCTAGGCATTTTCGATTTCTGATGTGGTTGTTTGGTGAAGTTTGTCTTGTAGGTTCGCTTCGTAACCCGGTTGATTTGAGGATCTGCTGCATCGGCACCGGAGGAAATGGTCTGCGTCTGTTGTTTCGAAGTTTCGTAGGCTCTACCTATTTGTAGGCACTTGCCTAGAGTAAGCTGTTTATCAGACAGTAACTTTTCTCTGACGGTATCGCTTCGAACTCCGACAACGACTTGGTCTCGAATAAGCCTATCCTGTAGCTGTCCAAAATTGCAGTTCTTTGCAAGTTGTTGAAGAGCAGCTATATAGGTCTCGATACCTTCCGATACTTCTTGCTTGCGAAGATGGAATGTATAGGATTCGTAAGCTTCGTGTATTTCGCCCACGAAAAAATCCTCAAACTTCTTCATCACCTTCTCTAGGTCCGTCTTTTCTTCCTCAGAGTTAAACTTCAACCCTTCATATATATCGTAACTATCCTCCCCGATAGTTGCTAAAAATACCGATATGAAGTATCTGCTTCTTTAGACAATCTACTAGTGATCGAATAATTGAGAAAATTTCGTTTAAATTTTCGCCAGTTATTAGCAACATTTCCGACGAGAGTCATTCATTCGGGGGGTGGTATATTAGCAGAATATTGCTTTATGTCCGTGTGAGGCATTTTTCAAAAGTATACGATATATATGAGAAAAACAAATTTCTGTACTTACTGTTCTCTCTTTTCTTACTTTTTTTTTTGTTTGTGGGACCGTTTTCCGTAAGTCGTTTGTTTATCGATAGTAGAATTTTCTTTCTCTTAGAAATCCTTTGTTTTTCTTACTGCGATATCCGATTTTTTTACTTTGTTTTTGGTCTCCACAAATTGTATCCTTTATCTGACACCATGTAATGTTATCGGCTAGGTTAAGTAAGTAGTAAGATGGAGAGACGTATAGGATAAATAACAAGGTTTATTGGCGGTCAAAATACATTCTAACTGAGTCATCGCCAGGGGCCGTAACTCGTCCCCTCACCAGTGAATCGTCGGTGCGGTAACACTACACTTACCTTTGAGTATAATTCCTATTTTCCATCATGTGAGAATTGAACTTTCTTTTTTTTGGGAATCCAATTTACCCCAATCAATAGGTCTGCAAAATAAAGTTATAAATATTTTGTTGTTCTTCTTTTCAATGTTTTATTTACCTCCTCTGCAGGAGGTTAGACACAAGGGCAGCTAGGGTTTCGAAGTGCACTCTGGCCTTAAAAAAAGCAGCCCCATCGGCATTCACTGGTAGGGGCACCTCATAAACTAACCCCTTCTCAGAGATAAGGTAAAGCCTGGGAGGGTGTACCTTCTTTAGCCAAAGGAAGTAAGTCAACCTTTGTTGCAATAACATGATTCTCACTTATTCTACGTCGTTTGCAAAATTAGGATCAATTTCAGAAACAAAAATTTTTTATGCAAGTCCCATTTATCAAGTTTTTCTCCTTACAAATTTGCTCCAGATAGTCAGACACTGTTGAAATACTGACATCAAGTGCCTGAAATATTTCTCTGACACTTTGATGTGATGTGAGTTTGGCTTAAGAATTGCATTCAAGAATTTATTGCGAAGAGTGCGTGGCCATCCTCTACTTTCTTCATCTTTAAGGCTCTCATTACTACTATGGAATTACTAAAACCATCTTCATACTGTTTTCTCTCTTTGATCTATTGATATTGGTGGCCGTTTCCGAAGCATTATGGCTGAGTTTGAAATTATGCAAGAAAAGTAGTCATTTATCTGCTTCTTCATGAGGGCAAAAATTTAGTTTTATGTGAAGAATCCAGCACTTCAGAAACGAGGCACTCTGAACTGTGCAGAAATAACCTGATCGGTACATTGGCTATCCCTTACGAATGATGGTGTTGGCCCAGTATATTCACAAGTTACGTTCCTCGAACCATTTAAACATTTTTTCCTCTGAATTATACTGGCAATAAATAAGAATGAACTCTTCAATTTTTTAAGTATGTAAAAGACTTGCTCATTCATGGTGCAAGATTCGAAATCGAGGCTTGGTCTCTCTCATGGTTGGGCTTTGAAGCCGGTGGATGTGTCCACATACTTCTTAATTTTTACATGGTTTTCATGCTACAAATGCTGTGCCGTCAGATTTCATTTTTGTAGTAGTTTAGATTAGACTCCACAGACAGATAGCAATATCAGCAGGGCACTTTTACCACTGGTCATAGCATTTGTGTGCAGAATGATTCCAAAACATCATCAAAGTAAGTTGCATTTACGTTACATAGGCCATCTTTCCACTATGTGATTACCCTCGCCAATACATGTATTTCGATTGTGATTGGGATATTTACATAGAATTACCCTAAGTAATTATGTCTGTCAATGTGCAGGTTAGTGTTTAGGGTGTTTGCTAATGGGCTGGGAGAGCAGGGTTCAATCGTCGGTCGAGTCATACCAAAGACTCAAAAAATAGTACTTGATGCCTCCTTGTTAATCACTCAGCATTATAAGGTGAGGATCAAGAGTAAGTAGAGTAATCCTGAGAAAGGAGTGGAACCCTTTCTTACATCTAGGAGTAGTAAGTAATAAAAAGGGAGCCTTCATCTTGTCCTCGACTATAGTCCCCAACTTTACTTTTCATTTATATATACCTATTGATATTAGGGGCTGTTTGGGAAGCATGGGTAACAGCCACAGTGATGAGTTTGCTTGGGGGTTGGTGTCCATCAGGGATCGGTACTCAGTCCCCTCCTCTTCATTATCATGCTCAGTCAGGCAAGTTTCGCACCGGTTTCCCCTGGGAGGGTCTTTACGCTGATGACCTGGTTTTAATTACTGACATGCAGGATGAATGCACCGGAAGCTGGTGAAATGGAAGGAAGCTATCTAAATGAAAAGGGTTGAGAGTGAATGCTGACAAAACAAAGATCATGCTGTTTGTTGCACAGGTGTGGGCAGCAACAGTATTTTGTGCAGTGGTTGCAAGCTCTGGATACACAGGAGGTGTAGTGGACTCAAGCGTCCGACCGAGGACTCTAACTTTATGTGCTCTAGATGCCTGGAAACTGCATGCATACTTAATTGTCAACCGCTGAGGGTGGTTCAGGTTGGTCAGGACAAGTTGAAGGTAGTTGACTCTTTTTGTTACTTGGGAGATATGCTTTCAGCAGGTGGCAACCTTGCAACCATGATGCCTGTGAAGAAGTTCTCATATCATGCCATCTGTCATACAGGATCCGTGGTCAAGTGTATAGTACTTGTGTGCACAGCGCTATGCTCTATGCCAGTGAAATCTGGGCAAAGATAAAACCAGACCTCCAATGTCTGCAGCACAATGACAGGGCAATGGTTAGACAGATTTGTAACATCAAGCCAAAAGATACTTCCACCGTGCGGACAAGTAAGTTGCTGGGAAAACTTGGTCTTGCAGACCTCGATCCCATCTTAAGGGAGAGAGACTCCGCTGGTATGGCCACGTGGACAGATCCAACAGTGCAATCAACTGTGCACTAAACTTACAAATTTCTGGTAGATGTGGAGTTGGCCAGCCAAAGTTTCCTTGGAGGGAGCTGACAGAGAGAGACTGCAGAGACCGGAGTCTCTTAAATGCTGAACCTCAGGATCGACAAAAGTGGAGATCTGCAGTGAGAACTGTCATGCGTGCAGCTAGCCATCTGTCTGGAGAGGGGTCTACTGGTGTGGACATTGCCTCTAATCCTGCACGATAATCAAAAAACCGACGACGAAGAAGAAAGAATATCTATAGCTGTTTCTTCATCATAGTATTTTGCTTGTTTACCCTCGCGTGTTCTGAAGACAACTACAGATTCAATATGGCAGCACTTGTGTCGGAGATGGCAGTCCGACATATGCATCGTTATAAAAATATATAAAATGAAATATCAGATATTCTAATTTTATAAGGATGTCTAAGGTGACAAGCAATAAAGCCATCTCTTCTCTGAAAGAAAAAGGTAATATGTGGGATGGAGGACTTCTCAGACGACAAGTATAAATACTTGTGTTAGGTAAGTATATCCACTTCCAACAATTGATAAGTTATACACAAGGCCAATTTATAGTGAGGAATCCAGCTCCCACCAAAAGGGGTTACTTTCAATTGGTGCAAAATTTGTCATGAATGTTGGAATTTTCTACCAGCAATTATGAAACCCTCTATATATTCTGTATTATATTTATATATTTTGTATCCTATTTTATATTTACATATTTTGTACCCTGTATCATATTTTGATATTCTGTATTTTATACTCTCTATTGATTTGCTTTCATACTTTTGATTTTGTACGAAACTCTATGTAAGAAGGTGAGAAGGCCCTTCTGTCAGTTAAGAATAAAGGAAAACTATAGACATTTATTCTTTTATTATTTTCGTTATTAAAGGTTTATATACTTTAAAATTGTATCTTGAAAGAAATTACTTAAAATGTATTAAAGAGTACACATCAATTATTAAATAGGTAAAATTGTGCATAAAACATTGCTATGAAAGCAACTAAAATCAACTTTTTAAAAACGAGTGTAAAAATCGGTCGTTATTTGCCGAACACTCTGATAAAACGAAAAAAGGGGAGATAACTCTAATTTTTAAAACCGGAACTTGTAATCTGTTAATTTATTTTGTTCGTGTTATTTTCTCATGTGATTATTTCCAATGAGCAAGATGGCTCGTCTGATCACCATATCCGCTTCTCCCGTTTTTGCAAGTAAGACAATTTTATATTTCGATTCTTGTTTCTTCATAATAGAGATACATTTCAGTCATTTCATGCGATTTCTGTTAATTTTTATCGAATGTAAGAGATTACTTCTCGTACAACCTAAAGTGAACACTGGAACAACAGTTACACCCACGTCTTTTTCTCTCTCTGCTTTTTCAAAATCCACTTGATTTTTGATAATCTTATTTACATGATGCCCTTTCATTCTTTTAAATTGAATTTATAGATTAATAGAATTATTTGATTAAAAAACACACACACAAAAAAACAATTATTAAATAAATTATTAGAAAATGTCTTTTTGGAGGTTTTGTTTTACCGGAAAATGTTTTCCTATTTTTTTTTTTTTTTTTTGATTAAAAATGTTTAGTTTTCAAATAGAAAATGATTTTTAAATTATAAAATAAAATAAAAGTAATCTCTAGAAATTTACTACGTTATAAAATTACTTTACACAACAACAAATAATTATTTGATTAGAAATATAGTATAAACAAGTTAATTCCTAATTCAGTCACGCAAATGATTTCGAGTGAGTTTCGGCATTACTTAAAAAAAAATTAAATCATTTTTACTATTATTATAACTACTACTAGTAATAGCATTAAAAACACGGCTCAAGTTATAGCCAGTTTCATTGACCCCCCCCCCCCCAATACAGTCGTTATTTTTTAAACAAGTCGGGACGAGGTTAAGGGCACATAACTCTGGCTTATAATTTCTTAGTTAAGGACACGGAACCATTTTTAAGGCTAAATAGCCTACATAAGCAAAGAAAAGCATTATTTATTTTACCTTTTTTGTGACCCCCACCAAATGGTAAAATAATGTTTTACCATTGTTTGTTATATATATATATATATATATATTTCTTGGAAACGATCACATGCCAAATAATCGTTGGTTTTGAATTCTTGGGACGATGTTCAAATTTTATTGATCTCAACTCACTTTATATCTACATATAGATATAAGATTCTCTGTCTTTAACTAAAAAATATGATGAACTTGAGTTATGTGCCCTTAGTCTCGTTCTCGACTTGTTTATAAAGATAACGACTGCCTTTTTACGAGCGAGTTTTCATTTCGATGTTTCACGTGTACGATGAAGCTCGCAATAACTTACTGTTTTTAATATTGTTATTTTTCTGGTTCTGTTTCGGAAATGTCAACCATAGATTTTACTGGCGTGACGTATGTACAACGAAATCGAGAAAGACGAAGCAAGTACAGTACACCGTTCCGAATGTTACCGACCCCCCTTCCCCATGTTAAGAATTGATTCTAAAACTCCGCTAGTAAAATCTATGGTTGACGATTACGAAACAGTACCATTTTTCTTTCCGAAACCTATTTCACTCTAAAGAATTTGCGTGACTCGAATAGAATTTAACCTGATTATCAATATTATAGCGACATTTTGACTAAATGAAAAAAAAAGGAAGAAAATATATTTAAGATGATGATCTAGAAACAAGAATATTTGGTGTTTGTATAGAGAAGCGTCCGTATTAAATTATCAGTACCACATACACAAAAAAAAACAGTATTATATACTTACGCAGCAGATTTAAATAAGTATTCTCACAAAATTAGGAAAAATATATTTTAGACTTTCCCCTTATTTTGCCAACTTGAATTTGAGGGTTAATGACTAGAATGGACCCGGCAGCACTTTTATCCACCGCCCAACCCCCCCCCCCCCGGCGCCAGCATTTTGACTCACGTGACTCAATCGTAGTCATTTATAAACAGAATATTTTTCGTTATTAACACTTAGCATATATCCCCCCCCCCCCACAATACATTTTTTTGTTTATTAATTATTTACCTTACGAAATAGAATGAAGATTGATGAATTTTTGCCCACCACCGTGCTGGGCGGTAGTGGGCAAAAATCCATCAATCTTCATTCTATTTCGTAAGGTAAATAATTAATAAACAAAAATAATGTATTGGGGTGGGATACATGCTAATTGTTAATACGGAAGATTATTCTGTTCATAAGTGACTACGATTGAGTCACGTGAGCCAAAATGCTGGCGCCAGAGGCTGGGCGGCGTTGGGCGGGAGATAAAAGTGCCACCCGAATGGACCCTTAAACAATGCCCTTCATTAACCTTAACACTAACCCTAAATCCGGATTGGCAGTACAAATTAAAAATAATGTAACTAGTAGTCATGAAATTAAAAAAAGTTTCTTCTACAGAATTTGAACCGGCACTTGTATAGATCGGGTACACGAGCCGAAATTTATTTTAGAAGAGTTCCAATAGTTTAAGGGGCAGATAACTCTCTTTTTTAGTACGCAATTTCTCTGAAAATGGAAAATATCCATTTTTTAATATAAGATATCATGCAAATTCAATTAATAGAACATTTTTCGAAGAAATAATTTGTGAAAATCAACAGTATATTGATAGAACATTTATTGAAGAAAATAGAATTTGGGAAAATCAACAGTATATTTTTTCATTTCAAAACGAACAGCCATCGGTTTTGGTTTAAAACAGTTTTTATTTTTTTTTATAGTTTAAAAAATAAATTTTTCCCACATTCTAATTTGTTCCTCCTCTTGGCTTGTTGCCACATGCTTTCCACATGATTGGTTGTCGCACCTGTCGAAGGATCGACAAAATTATACTTAAAACCCGATTTAGTGTCCTTTTCATAGCCACCAAAAACACAAAGTTGTCGTGGAATATGGCCAGTAGAAATTATGTACTTAAAAAAAAAAGAGAGTTGTCTGCCCCTTCTTACACCATTGGAACTCTTCTAAAATAAATTTCGGTTCGTGTACCGCATCTATACAAGTGCCTTTAAACCGAACTGTTTTTATCTTTTTTAAACCATAACCTAACCTTAAACAAAGTTTTAAGTTTAGTTCAGAAAAACCCGGTTTGGTTCGGTTCAAATTCTGTAGAAGCACACACACACATACACAACTTAAAAAATGGCGATCACTTTGGAAATGCAAAAAGGTTACCCATTCTGTCCTACACTGTGTGATCAACAACTGGATGATTGATCAATAATGCTTTTGGTCAGGAACTGGGTGATCATTTTACATTACATTTATATAGTAAAGTGACACCCCCACGCTGAAGTCTACAAACATATATATCTTTTAAAATATTTTTCTATGTGGTGCTTATGCTGATTAGCGGCCATATAAGAAATTATTTTTATATAAAAACAATAATATATACTTATTAAGCATTATATTCTTACCTACTGTACGAAAAAGTAGAAAAAATATCTACTAGAACTTTAATTACAAGTATTTTTCCATTCTGCGTATCATAACAGCGACTCGTTCAGAAAGCCTCCATCTTGTTTTTTAAGAAGATTTGAAGGGCAGATAACTGAAATCTTCTTAAAAACAAGATGGAGGCTTACTGAACGAGTCGCTGTTATAATACGCAGAATGGAAAAATACTTGTAATTAAAGTTCTAGTAGATATTTTTTTCTACTTTTTCGTACAGTGAGTAAGAATATAATGCTTAATAAGTATATATTATTGTTTTTATATAAAAATAATTTTTTTTATGGCCGCTAATCAGCATAAGCACCTTCTATGTAATTCCAGGGTGTTGACACGCACATAAAAATAGAATTTCATGTTTATTTTTCTGTTGACAGCGTGGACGCAAAGGGTAAAAATACCACATTTTCAAGTTACAAAGGTGAAAAAATGGGATTTTTTTCATGTATTTTTTTCAGTGTGGTCACACTAAAATTTGATAACTTAAAAAAAGAATAGCAACTGTAAAAAAATGTAATTAAAATGTTTGTTTATTTTCTTCGTTACTGTATTTTCCCCTCGCCCATCTCCATTATTTATTTTTACACATTTTATTTAAAATTAAATGATAAAATGTCACCCACACATTTTCGTCTGGTTGTTTTTAAAAAAATGTTTTTGTGATTCATAGAAAAAAAATCTTTGGACTTTGATCATTTAGTGAAACAAAAAGTTAAAATCTCAATAACAACAACAACAACAACAACCACTTTGAGATAAAATAAATACATGCCCAGGCATAAATTAATTTATCAAAGAGAACCGACTCAATTGTATTATAGGGACCTTTGGAATACCTCCCCTATTTCGTTTGGCTTTGAAAGCCTTTTCGCTCACGTTTTAGGATAAAATTTAGGCGTTCTTGGATAGAACGTAACCGAGCTGAGGGAGATAACTCTAACTTTCTTACACGCCGCTATTCCGAATTCATGGCCATAATTAATAATAAAAAAATGTTACAGTCTTTACACAAAGAAAGAAAGTTGCAAAGTGGACTTCGTCTTCCATTAGCTTTGGTACAAATGGAAATAAAACTTAATTTGGCACTTGTATATATCGGGTACACGAGCCGAAATTTATTTTAGAAGAGTTCCAATGGTGTAAGAAGGGGCAGACAACTATCTCTTTTTTTAAGTACATAATTTCTAGCTTCTCCGAAAATGGACGTAATCGACGTGAAAAATTTATTTTTTAAACTATAAAAAAAAAATCAAAAATGTTTTAAACCAAAACAGATGGCTGTTCGTTTTGAAATGAAAAAAATATACTGTTGATTTTCCCAAATTCTATTTTCTTCAATAAATGTTCTATCAATATACTGTTGATTTTCACAAATGTTAATTTCTGCGATAATTTAATATTTTAAACTATAAAAAATCTGTTAATCCAAACAAGAGGACTGTTCGTTTTGTTGGTTTTGAAATGAAAAAATATACTGTTGATTTTCCCAAATTCTATTTTCTTCAATAAATGTTCTATCAATATACTGTTGATTTTCACAAATGTTAATTTCTGCGATAATTTAATATTTTAAACTATAAAAAATCTGTTAATCCAAACAAGAGGACTGTTCGTTTTGTTGGTTTTGAAATGAAAAAATATACTGTTGATTTTCCCAAATTCTATTTTCTTCAATAAATGTTCTATCAATATACTGTTGATTTTCTCAAATTGTTATTTCTTCGAAAAATGTTCTATTAATTGAATTTGCATGACTTATTATTTAAAAAAATGGAGATTTCTCATTTTCAGAGAAATTGCGTACTAAAAAAAGAGTTAGCTGCCCCTTACACCATTGGAACTCTTCTAAAATAAATTTCGGCTCGTGTACCCGATCTATACAAGTGCCCTTAATTTTAAATCTTTATTTTTTTGTGTGGAGTGAACACATGGTCCACTATAGTTGACCGAGCACATCACAAAATGTTGAATTTGCTTTCTGATTGTATCCCAATTTTGTAATGGAATCGACCAATGGCGTGTGAGAAACCCGACAGTGACCCGGTGACAGTGCGTGATTCATCCCTTTTCATGGCCCATCCCAGAGAAATCTGCTACTATCATCGCATTTTCAAATCGTATTTTACTGAACTAAATCTGAATAAATTAAAAAACCCATCCCTTAATTGTTATAAATTTTGTGACATTTACAAAAACATGTAAATAAAAGCGCTTAAAAGTTATCTTTGTGACATTTAAAAATGGCGACTTTATTAAAAATTACTGTAGCATTTTCTTTCTTTGTGTTAAAAACCGTAACATTTATTATTAATTATGGCCATGAATTCGAAATAGCGGCGTGTAAGAAAGTTAGAGTTATCTCCCTTAGCTCGGTTACGTTCTATCCAAGAGTGCAAAAATTAATTGTTTATCTTAAATTCCATGAAAAATTGACAGTATACTTAAATCATATGCCCTTAATAGGGTTAATTTAAATGTACAAAAGCAAGGAAATTCCCAAATTTTTACACTTTTATTGTCATTAAGGGTATGCGAGCACAACAGGGCTATGTATTTTACTGGTAGAAATGTTTCTTCAGCGCACCCCACACACTTCATCCACTCATGCATAAAGATTTATACTGTATTGATGTGATAATGAAATGGTTTGGTTGATATGTAGTCATACCCTTAATGACAATAAAAGTGTAAAAATTTGGAATTTCCTTGCTTTTGTACATTTACATTAACCCTATTAAGGGCATATGATTTCAGTATACTGGCAATTTTTCATGGAATGTCACTACTTTTGTAAAGGCTATGCCTCAATACAATGCCTTCTCATAAATGGTCGATAAGATATAGAATAAAGTGTATGAATACTGGTCATTTTTAAGGTTTTTGAGAATTTTCTGGAAAACTAAGGTATATGGTAAACTGAAATTAAAATGCCATCAACTAGACCCTAGAACCTCTATCTCTGCTAAAAATCAGCTGAATCCATCAAATAGTTGATGAGATACAGGGTGGCACATACGTACATACACATGGATAACAAGATTTCATGATTGAACTTTCTGGATCTCTGGGTTGCCTTGACTAATGATGCTGAAATTCTACACACTTATAGAACCTATCAAATAAAAATTTTGTGCAAAGTTTGAACTAATTTGGTTTATTGGTTTTTGAGTTATGATTGATCAAAGAAATGAGATTTCCAGCATAGGCCATTCTTGAAGTCTATTAAGGGATAGAGCGCTCTCGCGCCTCCCTTGATTGGATTTCGTGGATAAAATTTCACTCTTGGCCCCCACGTTGCCAACAAAAAATAAAAATGCGATCTTGTTTTCGTGCGATCTTACGGCAATACCTTATCAATAACAGGAAAATTAAATATATATTTTAGAATGGATGTTCACTTATATAAATTTAACGTAAAATGATCGCCCAGTTCTTGACCACATAGCGTAGGACAGACGGTAACGAGTAACAATTTTTGGTGCTTCTCCCCCCCCATGTCACTCTTTTAAATTAAAGACAAAAAATATCTCTTATGTACACAACGATACAGAAGCACCAAATTTTTAATATGTCCAAATTGGCCACCATTTTTAAATTAAATTATTCTTTTTCGAAACTACTAATATATATATTTTTCGTATTGCCAAAACTAAAGATATTTTTTAAATTTTTCGTTGAAAAACGATTATTTTATTTTGTAATTTATTTATGAAACTCACTTCTTTTTTATTACAATTTAAATTTAATTGTTTTCTGTTTGAACTTGCGATTATCCCCTTTTAAAATCTCTTAAAAGAACACAACAAAAACGAATATGTTCTCAGGTTGCTAGCAACTTCAGGTGTATTATCGACAAAATTATTGCAGATAAGAAAATGTGGCAATGCAAATTAAAAATGTATATTACAGAATATTAATTTATTAGAAGCTGTTTATGAAATAAATATGCAAATTAAGAAATCCCAAAGCTAATTGTTGGTGTTTTCAGATTACTATATATACAGTATTTCAAAGTGTTATGTTGTATCATAAAATCAAATAAGCATAGCCCTTTTGATGTTAATATAGTTAGGCTAGGTGGAAAAAACTGTTCATTTATATATATATATAATATATTATACGGGCCCAAATTCGTTTATATATTAAATAGTTTTTAACACCAATACGTAGTTAAAGCAAAATAAATTGTTTTGAACTATTAAAATAATTTCCAACGCTATTGATAATGTTTACCCATTTATTTTTAATTTTTGATTATCGCTTATGTTTGAATTAATGCCTTGAAACTTGACGTAAATCATAAATCTATGATGTCACGTCAGAGCTATAATTATTTTGTAAAGGTAATGTTTTAAGATCAAACTCCTCGGCCTAACCTTCACAGGTAACATGAATTGGAACAAATACATTAAAGACATTGCCAAGGCTGCTGCAAAGAAGATGGGCTCCCTCTACCATGCTAGTAAACTCCTCACACCTGACATTATCCTGTATCTCTACAAAGCCACCATCTGCCCATGCATGGAGTATTGTTGTCACATCTGGGCTGGTGCATCATCCACTAGTCTCCTCCTCTTAGACAATGTCCAAAAAAAATCATCAGATTAATGTCCCTCACTATCAACCAAGCTCCTGTCCCATCGCCGCAATATTGCATCCTTGTGCCTGTTTTACAAGTACTTCAATGGAATGTGCTCCAATGAACTGGCAACTCTGGTGCCTCCTCGACATAAATACACTAGACCAACTTGACAATCAGCTAAATCCCATCCATTCACTGTGGAGGTCCCCAGATGACGGAGAGCCTTCTACTCCAATAGCTTCTTTCCTCGTGCTGCCGGCCTATGGAACTCTCTCCCTGTTTCCCCGACTGTACTGACATGCAGAGGTTTAAAACTACTGTAAACAGACATCTCGCTACACTGCTCCCAACTTAGGATGTCACCCAAAACCTACACTCTAATTCTCAGTATCCCCTTACGTCTACAGTGGCAGCCTGCCTCGTTTGGGATGAAATATGTTAAAAAAAAAAGATCCAATGATAAGAAAATCTAAATAGCTGAGTTCGTAGAACATCAGACTGAAGATCTCAAGGTTTCGATTTCCGGTCATGGCATCCGCTTTATTTGTTGGAAATTTATTATTTGCTATTTATTCAATATTTTCCATTTCTAAAATAAGTTAAAATATTTTGTTATCGAAATGTATTTCTTACGTTTAAAAAGAATTGAGACTGATAGACACGAACACACACACACACACACGAACACACACACACACACATAGAAAATGCCGCTTATTTTATGAGTGGATGCAAAAGTCATACTGATTTATGCAGTTGATTTTGAAGAATTAATTTGATTAGAAGCTTTCAGGTAAATAAATTGCAAAAAATGTGACGACAGATGCTTGAGTTTTTAAAGAAACTCTAATTATTTAATATTGATATACGAATGCACCACAAGAAGGTTAACGGGCCTTTAATGAACCCCCAATACAAATCCAGAATGGCGTGATCAGTGTCAAGACCCTACACTCAGCTTAGCCCCATAATTCAGTGGTGATTGAGAACTTAATTTCGGCTTTGTCTTAAGTATAGACCATACAGTAATTCAACAAAAAATAAAAAAAATTTGATGATAATGTTTATTTTTGTTAAATAAATTGGGTTTACTTTCGGCAGCCTCGTAACTCTCGCTTCCCTTATTTTGTTCCATGAGTGATGTTTCTGACAAAAGGGGAAGAATTGCTGTTTTCTGGGTCAGAATCTATCTACCTAACAGTTATCGTTGTCTAGTTTTTGACCTTGAAGTAGTATTTATTTTTTTTTTTTAGCTCCTTACATCAAGTGACTTCATGCCTTGTCCGGAGCGATTTCCATTAAAAAAAAAATTGCATTTAAAATAAAAAATGTTTTTTTCTTAAAATTTTGTCTGCGGCTATTTTGAATTTGAGTCTACTAAAGAGAAATTTGCGGCTAATTTTAACTGCTGAACAATCTGTATATGAGGTCTCCACCCCAATCCCAGCATTCT
The DNA here is from genome assembly GCA_963556195.1 of Sepiola atlantica. Classification (NCBI taxonomy): domain Eukaryota; kingdom Metazoa; phylum Mollusca; class Cephalopoda; order Sepiida; family Sepiolidae; genus Sepiola; species Sepiola atlantica. Next base: position 24,102,098 of record OY744516.1, on the reverse strand, counting down.
TAATGAAATCTTGTCTAAAATAATATTTTTGGTTTCCTTAAAACTAAATTTCAATTTAAATTGTAATTTTTTTTTGTTTATTTCTACTAAATTCTGTAAAACACACACACACACGCACACACACACATCTAAAAAAATAAAAAAAAAAACCTCGAAAACACATCACAAGTGTTTTTATTTTTACTTAACATATGGAGATTCATTTTTTTTTTTCATCTTGGAAAATTGTTTGCGAATTTAAAAATCTTTTACTCTAAATCTACCAAAAATTATTAATAATTCTTTATCTGAATCATGTACTTGCGAACCTAAATTACTTTCGAATTGAAAGTTTCAAATTTAAAGTTAAGACTACCCTGGAAATCTGCATAAAAACAGTGAGTATAAAAATAAAATTTACACATAATAAGTAAAAATTGCTTGAATTTATTTTTCTATAACAATATTCCTATACTATAAATGTGGTATCTGTCTGTCCAGCGATGCAATTGGAAACAGTCATGTATGAAGATCAAATACAACTTTTTCTAGTGTGAAGAATATAATTCTAGTGTTTATATTGATCTAAGAGTAGGTATACTGAGATGACCAGAAAATTAATTGAGTCACAGAAATTAGGAACTCGCAATTTCTCAAATCTATAATAGTTTGGTGATTAATGGGCAATCAACAATTCCCCCGTTATCCAACCACTATGATGTCGTTTGCACAGCAACTAAAGTTGAACTGCTTGCAAAGTGGTTTGCCTTGAACTACACCTTGAACTCCATAAACCACTCGCTCCCAAATTTCCCAAAACAGACAGAAGCCACGCTTGATATAATCATCACCCGTTCGTATGTCTTGGATATCATAAAAAATAAACTTGACATTTCCAAAGTATGTGGGTCTTATCTTATCCCTGCTATAGTAATAAGGAAATGCTCTGTTGAGCTGACCCTTATCCTCTCTAAACTTTACAACAAATACCTTGCCGAATCTTGCTTCCCTGATAGCTGGAAAATTGTCTCTGTGGGACCAGTGTTCAAGGATTCTGGTGAAAGAACTAACACGTAAAATTATCGCCCAATCAGTCTCCTCCCGCTCTTTGCTAAAATCCTTGAATCATTAATAAATCTAACGATAGTCCACAACCTTGTTAATGCTAAACTTCTTACTGACCAAAAGTATGGATTTAGGCAAGTCCGTTCAACTGCAGATATCCTAACAGTCATCTCTGAACGCATACCATATACTGAACAAGGCAGGTGAAGCTAGGGCGATAACACTTGATATATTCAAAGCCTTTGACAAGGTCTGGCATGAAGGTCTTATGAAAATTAATTTTTACGATATTGGACGAATCAGATCCTTCTTAGCCAAAAGAAAGATCCGGGTTGTCCTCGATGGCCTTACATCTAAACAGTGTGCCATTAATGAGGGTTTGTCCCAGGGGTTTATTCTGGGCCTTTTATTATTCCTGGTTTTCATAAACGACCTCCCTGGTGCAATCAATTGTGTTCAAGATGAATATATTTGCTGATGACACCACGTTCTATTCTAGACATGTGGGCAAAATGAATGCATACATATCCAAGGCAATGGCTGAATCCTTAGAAAATGACCTCAGGTCTGTAGTTGAATGGGGACATAAATTTCTCACACCTGCCAGTATTCTATATCCCTACAAAGCCACCATTCACCTATGCATGGAGTATTGTTGTCACATCTGGACTGGGTTAAAAAAAAAAAGCCTCTAATTTAATGTCTACAATGATGCTCCAACACCTGTTCCATCCTCGCAATGTTGTATCCGTGTGCTTGTTTACAAGTACTTAAATGGAATGTGCTCAGACGAACTTGCTGCACTTGTGCCCCTCGACGTAAATACCCCCCCCCTCCCTTCCCTTCACTGTAGAGGTCTCCAGATGCCAAAAGGCTTTCTACTCTAATAACGTTTTTCCTCAAACTGCTAGCCTTTGGGATTCCCTTCCTGTTGCTGATTGTATCAACATGCAGAAATTTAAATGTAATGTGAACAAACATCTCACTGCACAACTCCACACTTAGGATGCCCCTGCAAATCTGGCCCCTAATTCACGGTAGGCCTTTTCGTCTCGGGGGCAATGTGCCTTTATTGGGGTGAATTATGGTTTTAAAAAAATAAATAAACTGATAATGTCAGGGGCCAAATTACTGATAAATAGGGAGGGGGGGGTGGTCACTGTAAATCAAATAAAAATAAAAATCTTTTGAAAAATGCCATAATAGTAAGAGTATCAAAATATGGTAAAATTATTTGCTTTGATTACTGTTTTATTTTAGCCAAATAATTGTATGTTATTCTTCCATCCAGGCAATGTTGGGTATCTCAGCTAGAACTATATTTCTGGTGTCTGTCTCTCTCGCTCTCCCCTCGGAGTACATTTAAAAATAAAGCCCTCTCTCGCTCTCTCTTCGGAATACATTTAAAAACAAAGCCCTCTCTCGCTCTCCCCTCGGAATACATTTTCAAACAAAGCCTTCTCTCGCTCTCCCCTCGGAATACATTTTCAAACAAAGCCTTCTCTCGCTCTCCCCTCGGAATATATTTTCAAACAAAGCCCTCTCTCGCTCTCCTCTCAGAATACATTTTAAAACAAAGCCCTCTCTCGCTCTCCCCTCGGAATACATTTTAAAACAAAGCCCTCTCTCGCTCTCCCCTCGGAATACATTTTAAAACAAAGCCCTCTCTTGCTCTCCCCTCGGAATACATTTTCAAACAAAGCCTTCTCTCGCTCTCCCCTTGGAATACATTTTAAAACAAAACCTTCTCTCGCTCTCCCTTTGGAATAAATTTTTAAACAAAGCCCTCTCTTGCTCTCCCCTCTGAATACATTTTAAAACAAAGCCCTCTCTTGCTCTCCCCTCAGAATACATTTTAAAACAAAGCCCTCTCTCGCTCTTTCCTCAGAATACATTTTAAAACAAAGCCCTCTTCTGCTCTCCCCTTTTGAATACATTTTAAAACAAAGCCCTCTCTTGCTCTCCCCTCAAAATACATGTTCAAACAAAGCCCTCTCTCGCTCTCCCAAGGCCAAACAACTTCACTTGATGTTCCAGAATTTTTTAATAATACAAGTTTACTTGAGTAAAATTTTATGAAGTATCCAATGGTTGTATTAATTTTGTATTAGAGGTTTTACAATAATAACATGGAGTCTGCTTTCACACTCGACATACATGAACATCAAAGACAACATTATACTCCATTTTATTTTAAACAAAGCCCTATGAAAAAATTGAACACCACTTTTCAAGGATAAGATTTGCCAAGGAATTCGATGAGTGTTAAGAATAATGGAGTGCCCGAGTGTTCAGAATAATGTGAGACGATGTTTTGAACACTAAATGTATGCTATTCTTTCACCTTCAGGTATCTCTGCCAGTAATTGATAAATAAGCTAACAAAACAAAAACTTTCTAAATGTCCACAGATGTCTCTCATTATGAAAAGGTGGAGAACAACAAACAGCAACAACAAAAAAAGTATTGTTGTCAATATTTGTAACATAATGTTTGTCAGGTAACATGGTTTCAATGGAAATGTGTAACTTTTAAATGTTTCATTTTTTATTTTTATTTTTTAAATTAAATTTTTTTTTTATATTCGACCTGTGACCTAAACACTAGAAATGCAAGCTAACGTTTTGCCAGAAATCAGAGGTGTAGAGTTTTGACCCCCGAGAATTTTAAAAGGTCTGACCCCGACTTAAGAAATTTTCTTCTAGCAATAATTTATATAGCTAAACTCTGAATAGTTGAGATATATAAATTTGAAAATGTAAGTTGAATCATTGAAATTATAACTGAATGGATTATTTTTAAAAGGCTTACTGGACAACCTATTATTACCCGTTGGGTCAATGCGGGTACATTGTACATTACTTTATATTTTTAGTGCCTTCCACAGAGTTTGATGGTAAATTTTAAAAGTACATTTATTTATTGGCAGTTTATGGAACGTGTATTAGATTTTATATTTCTGAATTTTTGAGACGAGGAATGATAATTTGCATAATTTTGGTTATTCAGACCACATTTCTCATCTTGAGTGTTATCATCACAACGTTTCGGCCGCTGTAACCTCCGGCCTTCTTCAGGTGTATCCCTTCGACCTCTGGAATACTTTTGCAAGGACCCGTGGCACAGTGGATATAGTACTAAGTTAAATTCAGTTCCAAGTGGTAGTTATCTGAAGGTTGAAGGTTCAATCCTCGGTACGGGTGATACGAAGAATTGCGAATTACTGAAGACTTCTTCCAGTCAGGGCTGATTGAACAAAAGCATGCTACCCCCGTGGATTAGATAAAGGGTTCCGTTCGAAATTCCGTCCACATTTCCGAGTTCACTAGAAATATTCCCGAGTTCGAAGAGATACACCTGAAGAAGGCCGGAGGTTACAGCAGCTGAAACGTTGTGATGATAAACACTCAAGATGAGAAATGTAGTCCGAATAAAAAAAGAGCCCTCCCATTAACCCAGCATCCCAATAACAAGTGCCCCCCCCCCGGCACCAAAAGAAGCCCCCCCCCCCCTCCCTTAAAAAGGGGAAGAGCTTTGATAATAATTCAAAAATCGAAAAATAAACAAAATACTGGCAGAAACACATCCAATAAATGTTACCAATCATGGGAAAATGTAATGTTTTACCAGACTATCGGAACAGATACTGCACTCTGATCTTAGCCAAAAGGCCAAGGTTTATAGAAGAGCCAGTGAATCAATGTTACGCAATTTGTAACAAAGCCGCAGTCTTAGTTGTTACTGACTGAACTTATGAAAGTCTTTCAAATTAACTCACTTAAACAATTCACTGAACCTGCTCGGTTAACAGTGGAACTTTCCAGTCACAATAGGAAGAGATGCGGTAGCCTAGCTAAAATATACTACCTGCGGGCGTATATTTTAGCTAGTCTATTATATAAAGGAGAAGTGAATGACTTACATTATTATTGTTTTGAATGCATTAAAACAAGAGAGAGGAATGGGCTTGTCAAAGGTGAAAAAGACATAGGGGAGAGGGATGTGGAAAAACGGGGATGAGAGAATGATAGAGAAGCCGCTGAAGAGAGGTACAGAAATAGAAGTTTTAATATAAAAATGTCACACACACTTTGTAACCTTCTATTTTGTTTTTTATGGCCCCGGGCAACACTGGGTAGCCCTGCTAGTCTCATATAAATCATAAATATTTTCCAGTTTTATTTTAACTCTTAAATTTATAAGTAAAAATAAGAAACTTAAAGACAAGTGCATGTTGGTCGATTTTTTTTTTTTTTTTTTTTTTTTTTTTTTTCTTTTGAATTTTTTTGAATTTTTTTTGTAAATAGTTTTTTGAAATTTAAATTTATTCATTAGATTTTAAATTTAAATCAACTATTTTGAATAAAAAAGATTAATCAATTGATTTTTATTTTGAAAATTTAACAAATCATGCTTATTTACTTAGACACTCACAAAATGTCCGATCTAATAGTTTTATAAATAGAGAAGATATATTCTTCTCACTTAAAGAAGTCAAATTTTCCGGTTTTATTGTGTTTATCTACTATTCGTTCATTGTTGTCTTTCAGCCATGTTCCTGTTGGTGCTGCTTTGTTGTTCGCAGGCAATGGGAGATCTTCTCCACATCACACATGCCCCGGGATATGTGAAATTCGTTCAACACCCCATCAAAGATTTACCAGCTAGTGACATTCCAAAGATGATCTCACATTCCCTTGGCCTCCCATCAGGAGTAAGTATTATTTTACTTATCCTCTGATCTATAATGAAGACTAATATGTATTTATTTGTATGTATGTATATATATATATATATATATATGGGAAATGAAAAAAGAAAAACGAAAAACCAAGAGATATTTTTTTATATATTCATCAACGTTTCGTCCTTATTTGTAAGACTTCCTCAGGATGATAATTTTAAGAAAAATGTCATGCAAGTACATCGAAATATTGGGTTGACATGATGGGTTGATGAGAAAAAGTAGTAGCCGTGTCTGCTGAGAGCGCTGGATCAAAGTCCGGGCTGAGAGAAGTCAGTAGCAGAGAGTGAAATGAATGTTAGAATCTGGCGCTTTCAAATTATCTTCATTTCTTCAAATCTTTTTCTAAAACTATGATACTACCTACATTTAGGCAAAGATTATTAAATAAGTGTTTTTGCTTTATCAAAAATTTTTCAATTTTCCGAATAGTCCATTTAGTGTTTCGGTCAAATTGCTGTATGTAAGTTCCATGTGTTTCTTGTTCCATTTTCTTTCCTTTTTTGCGAGTACTTTCGATTTGATTCGTCAAATCATCTTCAGGCGGTGTTAATTTTGGTTTCTTAAAAAATATGTCTTTACTGTTGAGTTTTTTATTATTATTATTATTATAACGGCCAGTAATTTACAACTTAAAAACTCAACAGTAAAGACATATGCTAAAATGTAATGTGACCAGATATAATGATGACCTTATGTCTAGAATCCTTATTCCAATTACATTAAGTTTATTTCTTTGTAGTTATGATTTTATTTTTAATATAAGCTTGATGAAAACAAAATACTCTTCCCCAAAACTAAAACAGAAAAATTTTACCTTTTTAAATTGAGTCATACTTGTAACTTGAGAAAATACAATCAGCAGCAGCTTAGCAGATCTCCTTGACTTTCAAGGTCAGTTAAAAGACAAGGTCAAGTTGGCAAAGATCAACACACACCTGCTAATCTAGAAGAATCTAAACTATTTGGATGATTTTTACATTTGTTTCATATTGTGCATATACGCAGGAAAGACATGATCAAACAAAACTTACATTCTTACTCGTCTAACATATTCAACCAGATACTTACCTGGCACATGCTAGGAAGTAAGTGTAGTATCTGTTCCGATGGATACTGCACCCCTATAGACGGATGTCGTCTTGTCCTTCGGGACTTGATTCCACCTGTCTGTGGGTTTGTCCTGTGCAGTTCTAGGAGGTCCACCCTCCCAGGCTTTGCCTCCCCACTTTGGGGAGGAGTAAGTTTATTGCTTACTGCTTGAGGCGCCCCTACCGGGGAATGCCGACGGGGCTGCCCAGGCAATTTTTAAATGGCCAGAGTGCTCACCTCTCGAGCGCTGGCTTTTAACCCCACTTATTCGACCCAAGCTGTGGTCACATCTTACTTGTGGGAGTAAGATAAAACTGGCCTTGTGCCTAACTCCTGCAGAGGAGTAAATAAATATTCAACCAGATTTGTACTAACATGACCTACTAATAAATAATATCAGTAGGTGATTGTACTAATAGTATCTTTAGACACTTGTTGGGATCAGTATTTTATTGATAATATATAATAAATTATTTTTTAATATTTTACCATATTCCCCTTTATTTACTAATTAGTTTCCAGTGGCCTTCAGGTAAGATCTTCGACTGCGAATCAGTGGCGATTTGTGTTCGGGGTTCGCGCCTGCTGACCGTTGGGAACTAGTTCCTAGACTGAAGATTGCGTTAGCATGAAACATCGATGTCTCTAGGTATATTTTAAATATTTAATATTTATAAAAAATATTATTGTTTATCAGCCCCCTCCCACGGAGGCTGGGCACTTTTCGAGGAGCTTTAATAACAAGTAGTACAAATAGCTATATGCATGATCCGACATCGTAGATCACTCTTAGCTACTTGGTGGATAGTAGTAATTCTACTATTTACAGTTAAAATTCCCCTTTATTTACTAATTAGTTTCCAGTGGCCTTCGGGTAAGATCTTCGACTGCGAATCAGTGGCGATTTGTGTTCGGGGTTCGCGCCTGCTGACCGTTAGGAACTAGTTCCTAGACTGAAGATTGCGTTAGCATGAAACATCGATGTCTCTAGGTATATTTTAAATATTTAATATTTATAAAAAATATTATTGTTTATCAGCCCCCTCCCACGGAGGCTGGGCACTTTTCGAGGAGCTTTAATAACAAGTAGTACAAATAGCTATATGCATGATCCGACATCGTAGATCACTCTTAGCTACTTGGTGGATAGTAGTAATTCTACTATTTACAGTTAAAATTCCCCTTTATTTACTAATTAGTTTCCAGTGGCCTTCGGGTAAGATCTTCGACTGCGAATCAGTGGCGATTTGTGTTCGGGGTTCGCGCCTGCTGACCGTTGGGAACTAGTTCCTAGACTGAAGATTGCGTTAGCATGAAACATCGATGTCTCTAGGTATATTTTAAATATTTAATATTTATAAAAAATATTATTGTTTATATATATATATATATATATATTACAATTTCATGTATCCACATAAAATTTTATAAGGAGATATAATTTTTTATGTATCAATTTTCAGTATTTACTTCAACAGTGCTCGATACGTAAGTAGAGCTAGGTAGTAAGCTATGAAAATATATTTATGGCAATTAAGCTACACAGAGGCTCCCGCGTTTCATCCTCGGGGGGGAATCTTCAGGCTAAAATGCATGGAGTTATTTTTGCCGGGTGTTTTTATATGCATGGCTAGCTAGTTAACCAATCAGATTCTTTGTTGTTCTCTCAGCCAATCGTTGGTCTTCCCATGAACAATATATATATATATATATACTAGAATCCAGGCAAAGTAAACATCCACAGGATAGTAATCCAAAGAATTTCAACCGGGCTTATAAAAAGTGCTCAATATCAAATAGAGCTTTATATATGATTATTTTATTTACAGACATGTACAAAATCTGCGACACTGGCATGTCGATGTTATCGATCAACAGCTGTTATAAACTGATATCTCATCAGGAAGAGTTAAAATCCGATCTTAACCGTAGATCATATTTGGAAATATGATCTAAGGTTAAGATCAGATCGGATTTTAACTCTGCTTGATGAGATCTCAGTTTATAACAGCTGTTGATCGATAACATCGACATGCCAGTGTCGCAGATTTTGTACATGTCTCTGTAAATAAAAATAATCATGTGTATATATATATATATATGTATATATATATATGTGTGTATATATATATATATACTAGAAAAAAATGTAAGTGTACGTAAAAGTGGTGCAAAACTGTTCTGTTCAGGGAATTAATTTTACCCGTGTCCTGGGACAGGTATTCTTCTCCTTTCATTATATAAGAAAAGAAGAGATTTTGGTGCTTCTTGAGTTCAACCCCAACATGTAAAAATTGTTACCATTCTTAACATGTTTGTTAACTATTAGTAGATTTATTTCCCTTTTAATTAGCTCTTCTTAAAAAGAGAGTTCCTTTTTTTACGTATTGGGGTCGAACTCAAGAAGCACCGTGATTTTTTTGCATTTAACTTTTTAACTGGATGCATCCTTATTTGTGTTATGGCTTTGTTCAAAGGATTTTTATGTTGCTGTCTAGATGTGGGAATTGTTTTTGTAACTACGGATTAGAAAGAGTGGTGTTAGCCATTGGCGCATTGATATTCGTGTCCTACTATTACGAGAGAAAGAAAACAAAATAGGCGTGGGAGATTCTAATTATAAAATCTATTTAAAATACCTTGATAACCTTGACCAAAGAAGATCTTATTTAGAGATTAGGATTTCAATTTTATCACTGTTTTTCGAGTCTGCTCTCAGCCTGCCAAGCCAGCAAAACATCTGACCAAACTTCTTGATATTTCTACTGTATATATATATATATATATATTTTATTTATTTTTTATTTTTCTTATCTTTCCGTTTTTACTGGAGATGGGGCATCCTACCGGATACCAGACATTCACCAACTAAATCAGACACTCCAGCCTAGAGATCTTTTTAGGATTCTAACCGTCCCTTTAAGTGCAATTGTTTGTATTTCTCTTGCACTCGGTTCACCGGGTATACTCGCCAGATAGCTTTTGAAATTCTTTTTCATTAGTTCTGTTGCTCCTATAATTACTGGTATGATGGAGATTTTCCTTAGATTCCAGTTTCTTTTCATGTTGTACATAAGACCTAGGTATTTCGTAATCTTTTCCCTTTCAGCTATGAGTGTGTGTGTGTGTGTGTGAAAATGTGTTTTTGCGTATACTTTCTATTCTTTATATATAACAACCTTTACAAAGTAAAAGCTCGATGATTGTTAGCATATAACAACAGAGCATAAACAATATATTTTGTTACATTCTAAAAACCATCTAATACACAGACAACTGATTTCTGAATCTCTCTTGATGGAGATGAATTCGATGTGAGTTGTTTGTATATATATATATATATATATATATATATATATATATATATATATATATATAAAAAGGCTTTTTAATGTTGTGTGGTAGATTTAGTTTTTGAAATCTTTCTTGCCAATAAATTTCCAATTTTTTCTTAACATTTATTAAATCACTAGTGTACAAAAGTGTACAAAACTGCTGAAAAAAAATTGTGCTTCGTCAGTGTTCGCACTCGCTATTTATCTAAATATATAACTGAAATAGTCATATAAAATCATAGGATTATGTCAGTAATTTAATTTTTCATATCTAAATTATCATTTCTGATGACCTAAAGAAAAAACACGACCTGACTTTTTATTATAGATTAAAGAATTTGTTTCCGAATTCATTTCAGGTGGTGGGGTAACTCTGAGGTGATTGTCTGACTTGCTATTTGCTTTCTTACTTCCACTCATCCTTTGAAATCTTTTCATTGCGTGACGGGATTGTGAAAGTATAAATATATATATATATATATATATTTATAAAATATGATTTGGTAAGAATTTTTAAGCCAGTTAAAATGACTTTCTATACAACAGTTTAAACATTTCCAAATTCCTTTCAAATTTTGAAAGGTTACAAAATAGTTCTTTTTTTTTTTTTTCAACTGTTAAAAGATTAAAATGGTTTACTTGTCTACAAAGAAATAGAAATGCATTCTGGTGGATTTAATTTTTGTGTATTCAGATGTACTTTGAGAGTGAATCCAGGATGGAAGATAATAATTGATTGTTTCTACTGAATCTTCAGGGAACTGGACCGGGTCTGCGTAAAAACCTAAACTGACAGTGTTTATGCTTCCAAAAATCCAACCTTCTCTGCTCCACGTCATGGGAGGTGCAGGTGGTAACAGAGTTAAGATGTAGAAATGCTGCGTATCGTGAAATAGGATGTGAGTTTGAATATATTTTGAATCTTACTTACTTTAATCGCACAGGACTTAACGTCCCCTTGCTGTATTGAACACAAAATTCTGTCTCCGAATTGCATATTTCTCAGCTGTTTCAAGAGGAATGCTGCACTGTTCCCTAATGCTGTCACACCATCTTTTTGGTGGGTGTCCTCGTTGTCTTGCGTTTGACAAGTCTTTTCTGTAGCTGTCATTTATCAACCCACTACTCCTAGCAACATGACCAAACCATCAAAGCCTCCTAGCCGACACCACATCTTCGATGGTTTCCGTCATGTCCAGCGCTTCATGTATCCAAGCATTTCTAAGCCTGTCATTCCTAGTAACCTTGAGGATTGTCATAAGACATTTCATCTCAAACACCAACAGGGCTCTAATCTCTTTGTTCTCCAGTAGACCATGTCTCTGAACCGTATATGGCTATTGGCAGAATGCATGCATTATACAATCTAACCTTAAGGGTTCTGGACATGTCTCTAGAGATCCATATTGCGTTTCTTAAACGGCCAAACACCTGTGACGCCATGGATATCATGTGCAAGACATCTGAATCACAGTTCGGAACTAGACTGCCAAGAAACTTGAACTCTGCAACTTTTGGAATTAATTGATCGTCTATTTTGATTTCTTCATCAGCTTCTGGTGACATAATTGCACATTTAAGGGGATTAATCTTCAAGCCTCATTTTTGGCAGGCTTTTTCAAGCTCCAAGGTTGAAATTTTAAGTTTTTCAAAAATAGCAGATATGATTGTAGTATCATCTGCATATCTAACACCAATTGACATGTCATCTAACCCTAACACCAATTGACATGTCATCTCTCAATTAGAACTCTTTTGAATCATTTTTCTCTAAACCCTCCATCCGGGCAACGCTGAGTAAATACATCTAGTTATAAATAACAATATCGGTTTCGGTGTGTGCGTGCTTATTTCGTGTTTTCTTTTAGAAATCCATACCATAATAGTCAGTTGATCGAGTGTCACCAGCTGGAGATGAGCTGCCGACAAAAAAATGAACAATACTGCCTGCTCATTAATTAAGCTTTTATGTTGATTGAATATTTATGCGATTACAGACAATGCTTATCAGGGAAACTGTAGGTGGATTTAAGAGGTGGGGGGGGGGGCGGGTAGACACTGGAGAAAGCTGCCTCTTGTATTACACTAATTGTAACTGACTTTTTTATTCTACTTATACATTACTTACATACCGATATATCTTCTTTTTCGTTCACGCCATATGATACATACTTATATCTAATTAGTATTTTATCTCATGCGAGATTCTCTTGTCCATTCACGTCTTATATTTATTCAATACATTAGCAGATTTATCCAGCGTTCTCTGGCTATCAAATATGTTGAACATTTTTATAAAACACGATGACTCCCCCCTATTGAATCGTTAATAAAGTTTACAATCCTTTTTGTCATCCAACCATCGTACAAATAGACTTCAGTCCATGCCTAACTTGTCCACCAAGTTTCAGTCATGAATGTCCAACAATCTTTGTTTTATTGCCACTCAATGATATGTGGGGACACTTTGGTGATCGTCTCATCAGTAGGGAGTGTGATTCTGAATGGACTTCACACTCACCGAATCTTAACCCCACAGATAAAAATTTGGGGAGGAATTATCTTAACGATAATGCCTATTAAAACAATTTCCAGACTATTCCTTTTTGTTAAGGTAATGTTTTAATCTCTATTTATAAAAGTATTGGATGTAAATAGCTTCTACAATTTTCAATTTTTATTTATTCATGAGTATTTGCTAAGAAATAACTTTGACAATTTAAATGCTTCCAAATTTCTTTAAAATTTCAAAGAGCCACAAAATATATCTTTTTTTCTTTTTTTTCTTTTTAACTATTAACAAGAGATTAAAATGACCGAGTTGTTTACGCGGAAACGAAATTCATTCTGATGTATTTAATTTCATTATTAAATGATTTTTTTAAGTGAGATTTTAAAAAATTCATTTTATTTTATGCCATTGCATTTTTGATAGAAAACGAATAACTTTTAATCATTTAAAACCAGGTAAACAAATTTTAGACATTTGAAATGATTAAAAGTTTTTTTGTTTTCTGTTATAATAATCTCTTCATTGATCAAATTGTGTGATTATTTCACATGTGTTTGTATGTTTCGTTCTCGCCTCTACTTGACTTACATATTTTTTAATAGCTCTATTGAAATTAAAAATTTTTTTTTTTAAATATTGAGCTTCATTTTTGCTTTGGAAATTGGTTCCTATTCAAGTCAATCTGAACCGTATCAATTTGCTTTTTTACTGTTATGTATGTAATTGTAGAAAGTAAATAATGAAAAATTAATTGCAGATCGCTGTAACTCACCATTTTTTATTAAAAATATATATACATATATACCCTGTGCTGATGAAGAATACCATCTTCTCAGAAACGATCGCACACAAACTGTTATGTTGAATTCTTGGAGCGCAAATAAATGATCATGTAAAAAAGTTAACCCAAGATTTATTATCTATATATATATATAGTTTGTTTACTTTTCTTTTTTGAAAAAAAATGACACAATACTGGTCAACTCTGATGATGGAATATTATTCTGAAATTAATAAGATTAAAGTAAAAAAAAAAAAAAAAATTAATCTTGCATTCATAAAGGCTTCTGTTTTCAATTTTAATAATACTGACCCACCAATGCTTTTAAATGAACGACCCATCTTACTAAATATATATATATATATATATATATATATATATATTAAATATTATTTTTTTCTATAGACAAGCTTGTTTCATCTTTTAAAGACTCATCAGTATAGAATCAAACAACTGGTCTACCTACTGACGGGTTTGGACTTACGACCCTGGCTCTTGTAACCCAACGTCATAAACCTCGGCCAACAGATCAGCTGTGTGACTGTGATTGAGATGTGTAAATACGGTTTTAATACAAATTGGTACTGTAAATTGCATCTACAGTGTTCAACTAACCAGGAGAGGGAACTATAGAGTTACTGCCAGGGCGATATAATTTTGTCCCAATCAAAGTGCCTATATATATATATATATATATATATATATATATATATATATATATATATATATTGGACGATTCCATATTCCGATTCTTTTAAAATTAAAATAATTTTAGTTATATAATTGTTGTTTTAGTTTTCGGATTACCATAAAAGCCTGTGTAATATGTGCTTATATTTTTGAAAAAGTAAAAATACACTGAAGGCGTAGATCATGAGTAGATCTTTCTATTTTTTTCTCGAATGTTTTCCCCGTAATTGATTGAAAGTAGTGAAAAAACTAAAGATTTATTTCTGTTTTAATACAAAGCCGAATTGCAGTCGTTCGTCCTAAGTTGACAAAATGTTGTTTGAATTTCATCATAAATAATTGAACATAGTCGACCAGGACCTTTTTTTAGTAAAAACAAAACAAAACAAAACCAAAAAAAACTAGTAAGTAACTTATTAAATAAAAAAAATGAAAATACTACAAAGTGTAAAGAAAAAAGGGACAGAAAACTGCACCCTATTTTCTTTCTTTCTTCTTCAAACAAACAACTGGTGGAGATGATGTAGTGTTTACATTACCGACACATCTAACCCCTACAACCGGTTGGGTTATACCTTCTAAGAAAATATTGAAGCGTATGTCTCACAAAATTAAATTGAACTGTTACATTCACTGTGTTAATGAAAATGTTAGCGGAAGTTTGTAACTAAGTGAAATTATGCTAAATACAACTAAAATAAAAACCACCTCCGCCTGGCAATTCTGTAAAGGGTTAAACTGTGGATTTTCCATGGGTAGACACTTTTTTTAACAAATTTTATGCCAAAAATCACCTACGCACATTACACGGGTAAGCGCATGTTTTTATGGTACATTTGAGTCAGCCACAACTTTTAAGATTGCACAAAAAATATTTTTGAAAAAACTTACCTGTTTAATCTTTAGATGGTTCATGGGATGAGTCCAGTTTGTTAAGTTAGTTTAATTTTAAATAGGTGCTAAGCCCTGCCCCGATATTTTAGAATAACTATCTTAAAATTTATTCTGTTGTTTTCAAGCAAATAAAATTTTTTTCTAAGACTTTTTGGGTGAGGTGGGCGCCCATCTACCTTAAAGCTGTAAATAGGTGCTACCCCCTGTTGTTGTTATATATATATATCAAGCATGAACGGAAAGGAATAGTATTGAAAGATCGAGAACGAGAGAGAAGGATGTAATATAAGACAAGAGATTTTTATTGGACTGAAGTTTACACAAACAGGAGAGTTTCAGCCGTCTCGTAACAAGGGAAATAACTGGGTGACGCTAATTGTCCCATGCATGCACCACATGTTGATGATGTTACAGATATCACCCCCCCCCCCCATCTTAAAATAAATATTTACTCTGTTGTTTTTAAGCAAATAACTTACTTTTCCAAGTTTGGGGGAGACGCTACGTTCCCTCCCCCTTATAGTTTTAACATACACAATATTAAACCCAAAGCATTTATTTTTTGTTGTGTTAAATTTTAGATGTAACCATGGTTTTACATTTTTTGAGGAGTGGGTGGGAGTGGAGGTCTGTTGCCACCCAGACTTAAGGTTAATGCTAAGATTAAAGGAGGGTGATTTTTTTAGAAGAACCTGCTCATACTTAAGTTTATGCTTAGTAGTATGGTTAAGGAAGGGGTTCAGTTGTTGCACCCGAACTTGGGGTTGGTAGTAGGGTTAAGGGAGCGTTGTTGTTTTTGTTTGGGGGGGCTGTTGCCACCCGGATGTAGGGTTAGTGGTAAGGTTAAAAAAGGGATGGTTTTTAATCTTCTCCCTGCCAAAAACACACAATATTTATCTCCCTTAACCAAAAGCAAAAAATCTGGTTATATGCTATTAAAACGTTATTTGGTTAGAAACTGGAACGGAAATGGGTGATCATTTTACTTTAAATGTATATGCGAAACTGAACCCCCATTTTAAATTCTCAAAATAATTCTTTTCTTCCCATGTTTTTCAGGGTGTTCATATGTGATCGGCTAAAATGAGTTCAATCACTTTGGGGGGGGGGGGGGATGTGTTTAGCTGAAGTTTCTTATCTTCTTTTAAATGTAGATATAATTTTCTTTCTTTCTTTTTAATTTGACAAACTTATTAATGATTTCCCTTTCCGATACCTCAAGTTTTGATTTTTCCGATTCCTGGTTTATTTATTTAAAAATTTTTTTTTAAGAATATGCAGACGACCGCATTTTTTAATTCACCCTTAATTGGTCGTGTCATAAATTTTTGTGTATATATTTTTTTTTAATTAATTAATTTATAAACTAATTTTTGTATTTATAGATTTCTTTAATTAATTTGTAAATTAATTTTAAAAAATCTATATATACAAAAATTAGTTTATAAATTAATTATATATATATATATATATATATATATATATATATATATATATATATATATAAATGAAACACACACAAAGGCACTTTATTCTTGTCTGTCCATTAATATTTTAATGTAATTCTTATTTACACATGTATTTAGGTAACTGAATATATGTTGTGCTTTTTTTTCTCTTTCTCAGGAGATGAGCTGGGATGGTATGCTACAAGGGTCCCTATTTAAGAGGCCCAAAGCCAACGTGATTGTAACTCTCGTCGGCCATGATGACATGGATAAAACACCTTTGAATCCAAAATCTCTGGCCAAATATCTCGTGCATAATGTAAGTATTAATCTATTTCCACCATATAAATAAGAATAGATGTTGCTACTCTTTCTTTTTTCTTTTTCTCTATCTTTCTTTTTTCTCTTTCTTTATCTTTCGTTTTTCTCTTTCTTTATCTTTCGTTTTTCTCTTTCTTTCTCTTTCTTTTTTCTCTTTCTTTATCTTTCGTTTTTCCCTTTCTCTGTCTTCTCACTTTCTTTCTGAATAAATATACAATTTCGTGCTAACTTTCCACGTTTTAAAATTTATGTCTGACCTTTATTTTTAAAACTATTTCATTAAATGAGGTTCCTGTTCTATATTTGACTAGCAGGGGTACCCAACGCTGCCCGGGGCTCTCTCTTGCCTGATGATTTCTTTTATTAAGCCAATTTGAAGGTTTTGATGTTGATCCCTTTTTATTTTTTTACATGCCAAAAGTTTGATTACTCTACAAAATCTTCCAATTTTAGAAAAAAATCAACCCCTTTTTTGAATTCCTCATCCAAAAATCAGTCAAGTATAAAAAGTTTTAGGCTTGTATCTTTAATGGGTAGCTTTTTACAAACGGTTTGTTAAAGTGCACATTTGACCCATTTTTCTGCCAAATTGGGCTTCAGGACATGTTTAGAAATAAGAGCTTAATCTGTATGATGTTATGAATCATAAGTTTCAATGTGTTAGCTGTTAAAATAAAACTTATATGAATAGTCAAAGTTGCTCTTCTGTATCGTTTCCGCATAATTTTTGTGACGCCATGTGATTTTCACCAATGTTAAAGACTGAGTATATTCAAGAATTGTTAATTCCATCTATATTATCTTTCTTTTAATAAACTATGGTATTATATTTATAAAGATTTTTTATTTATTTGAAGCTTTTATCTTCAGTTATACAGTTATACACTGCTTAAGTTGGCCTTGTATTCAGTATCACACAAAACACAATGTCCAACTAACTTTGAATGGCCATAATGCAGGTACTAATTGAGATACCAAGATAAATTTGGTATTTTGGTTTATATCTTGCAGCACTATATATGTATACTTAAAAAGTTTTTTGGTATATTGAAAAAAAAAAATTCAGTTTGGGATACCTACTGTCATAGAAAATAATTTTGATTTTATGAGATTCTTCAAAACGTTTTAAAATCGAAAATATTACTGTTTGGCTTATGTTTCAAAGAGAGAAACAATTACATAAGACAAGTTACCATGTGTGCGTGTGTGTATTCAACAATTCTACGTGACTAACACATTTTTATTATTTATTTTCATTAATATTAATCAGATATTTAGTTAAATAAAAAAAACAATAGCATAAAATCAAAAGCTATTATTATAAAAGATATTTTAGAAACTTATAATTTAAAAAATACTACATCTGAATAAGAGTAAGTAATAGTGAGTTACTTCCCTTTATCATGATGTTTTCCATAGTGAGTTACTTCCCTTTATCTTGATGTTTTCCATAGTGAGTTACTTTCTTTTATCGTGATGTTTTCCATAGTGAGTTACTTCCCTTTATCGTGATGTTTTCCATAGTGAGTTACTTTCCTTTATCGTGATGTTTTCCATAGTGAGTTACTTTCCTTTATCGTGATGTTTTCCATAGTGAGTTACTTCCCTTTATCGTGATGTTTTCCATAGTGAGTTACTTTCCTTTATCATGATGTTTTCCTTGACCACCTTGACTCATCTCTTTACTAATAAAACTCTTGCGTGTCTGTGTGCATTTTTCTTGTCTATATGTAACTTTGATAAATATACATAAAATTAATCTTTTAAATTCATTATTAATCGAATATTTATTGAAATCAACAATAAAATCATGGAAAACTAAAACTCATTTTTCAAAATCCTATTAAAAATAAAATGTAAATATAACTAGATTTAAAAAAAAAAAATTTCTCCAAGCCCTCCACCCGGGCAACACCGGGTAGGTACAGCTTGTAATAAATAAAAGTAGAATATTTACAAAAGTTTAATTAGGCTTAATACCTTTTTGTGGGAAGTAGTGACATGAAACAAACTATCATTAGCGAATTGAATACAGTTGATTGTGTGCATGTGTCGATCAGGCAATTTTGAGGTCTGTCTCTTCCTCTATGTTTCAGGGCGTCTTGAGCATTCTCACGTCTTCTATGTTGTCTACTTCCAAACAGCAGTATATATCGAGAATTTCTGCTCACTTTTCCCTCTCTTAAAGTATTTTGATTGACAAGCAGGGTCAGAAACGGTTGTGTTCTCTTATTTCCTGAACAATCATATTTTCCTTGAATTTTTAAGATTAATTATATTTTACATCTCGATAAACTTTGAGGCTATTTATCTTCACAGTAACAATTTTTCAAATTCGTCGGCAAAGTCAAACGCTCAACCCCAACTTAGTATAAGCTAAACATACTCGTCTCTGCACCATTTTGTGAAAACAGGTGTTTGCCTCAATCAAATTTTTATAAGAAATTCATCATTCCTAACCAAATAAATTCATTGTATTTTTCTCTTCAAAATCACTTAACCATTTTCTCTTGAAATCGAAACATGATTTTATATTTCCCTAACAAGTCTTGTTACCGTGTCGCTATTTACACAAAATATAAACTGCCAGCCAAAGTCTCCATCCACATTGGGTAAGATTTCATAACTATCATGTTAACAATTCTGAAACCTTGTTTGTAGAAGTTCCAAACAATGGATTTTATTCTTAGCTGTGATTAAGAATCTTGTACTCTTTCAGTGTTGTACGAATAAGCAAAATAAGTTTTTTTTTTCACTTTTATATTATTATTGTGCAAATATTTAATTCTACGCTTTTCCTGTATCTGATGTTACATAGCTCAGAGGGTTGAACATCGAAATGACTCCCGCAATTATTTACTTCTTTAATTACTTGAATTATTTGTATCTTAATCACGTAAGAATCATACCTTACATTGCTGATCGCGAGTTCTCATATGTGTACTTGTGTTGTCCCTCCTCCGAGGACTGAGATCAGCTCCGTTAGCTGTAATCAAAAGCTATTTGATATGTTTCTTACATTCATTATCATTTAATTAATTCAACAACAAAATCTTAGAAGATGAATGATTTAGTTGACCATGATCGTCCAGTAGGCTGAAAGGTCGAATGGGGGTCAAAGAGAGAGAGAGAGAGTCAATTACATTTTAAGCACATGGCTTAATTATTATTGCATTACTAGACACTTTTCAAACATGTGCTGTTTCGTTTAAACATCACAGGGGAACACTCAGAATTGAACCTGCTATTGTTTCTAGTGCATGTCTGATGTCGTATCCAACTAAATATTATTGACAAGAAATGTCAAACATTTGGCCCCTTGGCTGAAACGATTCTTGTTTACAACATAACACCAGATTTATTTGAGCAAATATATTTTAGCTAATATTTATACTCGACAAACGAACCCACCAATATTTAACAATTATAATGGAGATCATGTGTCTGTCTGTAATGCCTATCTACAACACACTTTCACCGGCATTTTTTACCTATTATTTCAGATGATTTTATTTTTACATTTTGAATTTGCCAAAATCTAATGTCTTATATTATTTGGACTGGTAACCTCATCTCCATTCTTTTAATGGCAAATTCAATTTAATATACAACAAAATAATGGTCCCTTCAACTGATGTTGAATTCAGTCATACTCAAATGTGACATAGCACTACTTATTGAAACTGTTTCAATAAGATCAATCAAAACCTTTTATTAAAGTTTGTAATTTTATCAAATCTTACCATAGAGAAATATCCCAGTAAAACTTAGAAATAACTGGACAACCAATGATCTGTTTAGTTAATGTTGGTAGATTGTACATTAGTGTATATATTACATAATTAGAAATGAACAATATATGTCTTTCCTTTTTCTTTTCTTCTTTATTTTGGTCATTTATTTATTTATGTCATCTTCTTACTCTACTTTTATGCTACTGTTACTACCACTACTATGCTGTTACTACTAATACTCTCTCTTTTTACTCCTGTTAGCTTTCTCCTCCACTATCTAAAACATTCAGTGTGCAAACAAACAAGCGAGATTATAAAATTTTAAATAATATATCAATCTTTAAATTATATTTGCGACTTCAAACGTCCTCCACATTGAAAACAAACTTTTATAATTATTTTTGCCGTGTTTTTATTCATGGAATATTGAAATGCGATTGTGACAGACTAAAGATTTTAAGTTTGAATTATCTTGTGTTTTTCAGGATGTTCCATTTGTTGATATTGAACAAGTAACCCACAATTTTAAGCGAACCCTTTTTGGTTCTACTCCTCTCATGGTGGAACTTCTTGCCGATAACGCAGTAAGTTCAAGGCCTTTCCTTTTTTTTTTTGTACGGACAATTTAATAACAAACGAAAACTGTAAAAAAAGATTGTTTCTCCATTCCTTATTTACTATAAGCATTTATATATGATTTTTTAACAGAAAGTAGTTTGAAATAAAAATTAAAAAAAAAAGTCATCGTTTTTTTATATCAATGTGGCTATTTTATTCTATTCAGTAGAAAATGGTATTCTAAAATCGGAAATTAAATATAAAAAAAGAAAAAATTAAATGTCTTGAGAGATTTAAATAATGTGATTTTTTTTTTTTTTTTTTTTTTTTTTTTTTTCTGCATTTTCACCATCAGGGTGTTATCTGTTTGTAAAAGTGGTCACTGAGTTTGACTATGGGTATAAGATGTATTTTGTCGTTAAAGAGAAATGGGTATGTAAAGTAATTTAAGTTGCCTAAAAAAATTTCTTTTTAGTAAAATAAATACTTTATAACATTCATTTATTAATATAATAAGAGTGAACATATGTGTGTCTGGCTCGCTTGAATAATCACATATGCAAATTTATTTTTATGAGCAAAGAAATGGAGGCTTAATCTTAATAACGGATAATAATAAAGAAAGGAAAGAAAGTCTTTTACTTTTAATAGAATACGAAAAAAATATTACCTGTTAATATTTTTGTTACTAAAATAGGAATTAATCTGCGCGCACTCAGATGCTTTATTTACAGATTAAGTTGAAAGAGACCGAATTAGTTTATTTTTTGAAGTAAAACTTATCTTGCATTTATATAAATTACTAGTGGTACAAAATTTTATTAAAGCAATCTCACATATGTTCTTTTTTTTATAAGACTTGCATTTTTGTTTCATGAACAAAATTTAAAGGATTCTATTAAAAAAAAAAATGCTACACAATAAAAAATACCAAAACCAAGAAAATATCAATTTTCATTATGTATCAAGTTGCAGACATGGAAGACTGGCATGGAGAGCAACGGTTCTAGAGTCAATCTGAAAAAAAGAACAAATTTTCTCATCTCCAGTGTAGGTCTCTATCTCCTACAAGACTCTGGCAAGATTCCCTGCATTGTCTGTTTCACATGCGTGGGTGTAAACTCCATTGAGTGCTCTCAGTACAAACTATCGGTCTACAAGAAGTGACCTTATTGGAAGGCTGGTAGTTGACCTGGATTATGTGTCATAGATGTCAAGGTGTCGCCTGCTCAATTGATGATCAGACTGGGGTTCATGTGGATGTAGATGATGCCCTACTTGATATCAAAGCGACCTTCTGCTACTTGGGCGACATGTTGAATGCTGGTGATGGTTGCGAATGGTATATCACTGCTTGCGGTTGTGTTGCATGGGGAAAGTACAGGAAGCTACTGCCAATCCTTATATCTAGGCTATTCAAGATTTGGGCCAAAGTCTATGTTACACGATACTGAGTCATGGGTCCCAAAATCTTCTGATCTGCAATGGCTTCAGCGTAACGATCGTGTTATCGTCTGATGGATGTGCAGCTGCAAACTGGAAGAAAAAATCCCACTAATTTGTATTGGTGAGATTATGGATTCCTTATGCCGTTAGTTTTGGATGGTTTGAAGATTTACAGCGTGGCAGATCTTGCATTAACTCCATAACATGTTTGGTAATTCCGCTGGGACTAGAGAGCCTGGTAAACCGAGGAAGATTGTGGTTTGAGTGCATAAGAAGTGATATAGTTGCATACAACCTGGATGCTGTCAACCCTTTGGACTGGATTGCCTGGAGAGCAGGCGTGAGATGTTGCCCGATATTGCCCAACCCAGACTCTGAAACACCCGTAGCACCCTGAATACGGAAACAGGATGAAAAGAGTTTCAGTTTTTTTTCTTTTCTTTTTTGGAATCTGCCAATATTGACTGATTCTGACTGCACAGTAAGTGAACGTAATAGATCCGACAGCACTTAAACTCTGTTTGCTGATTCTATTGTCTGAATTGGTATTGAATACTTTGCATGCCTAATATTCATGTGAAAAAGACATAGGCACCTCGGAGATTCACTTAAAGGTAAATTCTGTCATTTGACAATTAGCAGGTACCGTTTTTTCCAAATTAGTTTCAACCTGGACTATTAATAAAGAAATATATTATTTCTGTTAATCTGATATCTTAGATTTGTTTTCTTTCATGCATGACTAAAATATGGATGTGATACAATTTAATTTCTTTTTTATTACAGAATATTGATGTTAAGTCATGGCATGAGATTTTCAAGAAACTTCCATCGACAAGACAAAAATTGAATGATCGTCTGCTTGAAAAGAATTCCGTGCTTAACCAATTTGACATTGGCACTTTGAATATCAGCCATTCTGCCGATGCAGCTCTTTTGGAAGAATTGCAGATGATCCGAAATATAATGGAGAAAGTAAGTGGACATTTTAAATTTTTATTTAAAAAAAAAAAAAGAAGAAATTATATAAATTAAAAAAAGAAATTGTTTATCATTGTGATGAGCCTCTCATGGGTGAGTATGGTTACTGTGTCCTGTCACGTGCACGTCCTTTTGCCTGCGCCTCTTCTCCTCGAGGGTAGCAAAGCGGTTCTCCTCAAAAATCTTTGCTCTCTCGGCCACGATCCCTCTCCAAGTGGCTCTTTTCTTGGCATACAACTCCCATAAGTTGGAGTCAACACCGCATTTCTTGAAGTTCGCCTTTAGGAGATTTTTGTAGCGCTTTTTCTGACGACTCTGACTGTGGTCTCCTTTTCTAAGTTGGCCATAGAAAATCTGCTTCGGCAGTCAGGAGTTCGGCATCCTGACAACGTGGCCACTCCATCTCAGTTGACTTTTGATGACGAAGGCTTCAACGCTAGTGGTCCCCTTGAGGCTGCTGATGTTGGTGTGGTAGTCCCACGAGTTCTATGCGACAAATACTTTGAAGGCAACGTTGATGGAACTTCTCCAGAACCATTAGGTGGTAACGATATGTCGTCCAGGTCTTTGAGGCATAGAAAAGTGTCAAGAGCATGACAGCTTTATATACTCCCATCTTAGTACTCTTCCGAATGTCTCCATACTAGAAGACACATGTTTGGAGGCAGCCGTAAACGGCACCAGCGCATTTTAGTTGATATTGGATCTCATTTTGAATGTCAGCACCTAATGAAAAATGGCTAATGTTTTCCAGAGGGAGGTTCTGGCCTAGGTTGGTGCAAGACCTGGGTCTTTCTGTTGTTGATGGCGAGACTGAGATTAGTGTAGGCATGGTCGCAAAGTGTCCAGGATTTGTTGCAAGTGGTTTTCGGATGTTGACACCATACAATTGTCGTCAGCATACTAAAATTCTATCGGGGAAGTAGTCAGTGTTGTTGTTTGACCTCGGGTGGGCCAGATTGAAAACACTGCCGTCTGTTCTGTAGACAATGTCTACGCCTGGAGGGAGATCATTATTGATCATACATATCATTGCTGCCATGCACATGGTGAAGAGTGTCGGGGCAATAATACAGCCTTGCTTGACACCCGATGTGACCTAGAAGGGCACGCTTTCATTGTCAGGGGAGGCTTTTGATAATCCCGATGAACTTATCTAGGGACTGAATCAAAGGACTTGGTGAGATTGATAAAAGCTGTGTACAGAGGTGGGTGTTGCTCTCTGCACTTCTCCTGAAGTTGACATACAGAGAAGATCATGTATGTAGTTCCACAAGATGGTAAAAAACCAGCTTGCGTTTCCGGGAGGACAGTTGCAACCAGTGAGAAGAAGTGGTTGTTCAGTATTTGGGCAAGGACCTTTCCAGCCGTAGCCAGAAGAGAGATACCCCTGTAGTTTTCTGCATTCCGATCGATTGCCTTTTCTTTTGTAGATTTTGATGATGGCAGCGTCTCTGAAATCGGATGGAACTCGTATATTTTCCCAGATTTTAATAAAAAGCTTGCCCATATGAATCAGCATAAGGTCCCCTCTGACCTTGTAGATGTTGGCATTGAAAAGATCAAGACCAGGGACTTTGTTGCTCTTTAAGGATTTGACCACTTCCCTAACTTCAAAAGGCCTCAGAATTCATCAGTAGGTGCTTGAGGGATGTTGCTTAAAGCTTTGTCATCAAACTTCGTCATTTGACTTAGCAAGCCTTCAAAGTGCTTTCACCATCTAGAATTTATGGCAGTTGTGCTCTTTAGCAGCATCATCCTGTCTTTACTCCTGAGAAGGGCTTGTTCCTGCATTGAATTTTCATAGATGACCTTGGTGGCGTTGAAGAAACTATGGGTGTCATGTTGGTCAGCAAGCTGTTGAATTTCCTTTTTTTATCCCTCAACCAGTTATTTCTGAGAATCCTTGTGGCTTCTTGGATGGCAACTTCTTGGCGGTAGATCTTGGGTTGTTCATATAAGCGTGAAAACTGTCTCTTTTCTCATCAATGAGACGTCTGATAATCTCATTATTATCATTGAACCAATCCTGATAATCTTTGGATTGAAAACCCAAGTGTTTCCTCGCATGATGTTGTGATGGCATTTTTAAGAAAGTCCTAATAATTATCCACGTCTGTCAGTGGTGTTCGTGAAATAAGCTTTTGCAGTTTTTGGTACAAATTCTGGACACACTTGGGATCTTGAAGATGCCTGACATCAAACTTCTTGACGTTCGCTTTGCCACAGCGCTTTTTTAGTTTCATTTGCAACCTCATGATAGAGCAGAGCAGACGGTGATCTGTCCAGCAGTCATCAGCCCTTGTAGCAACTCGTGTGCTGACGGTCTTTTTTGGCACAGATGATCACGTAATCGATCAGGTGCCAGTGGTGTGAACTTGGGTGCTGCCAAGTGGCTTTCCAATGTTTTTTTTTTGGGGGTGGTGGTGGTAAAAAAAGAGTTGTTGATCACATGATCATGTTCGGTGCATTTGGTCAGCAAAAGGATGCCATTTTCGTTAACACTTTTTACTCCTTTGTCGATAGTTCCTTTTCACAGCGTGTGATCTCGTCCATCTCTGGCGTTAACGTCATCTAGCAGAATCGGCTTTTCTTTGTGGAGAATTGAGGAAAGCACGCGATTAAGCTGAGCATAGAAAGGTTCATTGTTCATGCCATCAGCCGCGAGTATTGAAGCATACGCGGAGATAATGGTGGCATGTTGGTTTTTGATGAGTTTACTTCTTAAAGTCATCAACCTTTCATCAACTCCAACAGGTAGTTCCTTTAATTTTAGAGAAGATCGTTTCTGATTGCAAAGCCAACTCCAAGAATTTGTGGCTGTTTTGTCCCTATTTTTCTCTGAATTGCCTTTCTCCTGCACGCCGCATTTCACTTAAACCCGCAATGTCAAAGTTGAATATTTGCAGTTCTCTCACAATGATGGCTGTCCGTCTTTCTGGGCGGTCAGATTTTTAGTTGTCTATTAGAGTTCAGATGTTCCATGCCGTGAATTTTAAAGTTTAATTCTTTTTCTTTGGATTTTCTTTGTTTTTATACTGGTATTCTTCATTTGTTTTCGACTGCTGACGGTGATCATTCTGGGCGTGATATCCCAGACAGGTGATTTTAAAGTAAACTAGGTTTAGGGCATCTTTTATAGCCCCTTCCCCCTGGGGGGTGAGAAGAGCAGCTATTTAAAAGGGCTGCTCAGTTGTAGATGCAGCTGCCTCTCATTTTCCCTGCTTCTTCCGGAAAAGTTGAGTGGCTGTCGCACATTCACTGCTTCTGTGTCAGTTCCTGTACTAAAGCCTTCCAGTTATCACATAGCCTGCTCCCGTCGTCAGTTGCTGTTCGCCATAAGACTTTTTGACTAGTTGTCGCACGATATCATCGCCAGAAATAACGGATACCTGTGCATAAGTTTTTTTTAAAGTGTACGCAATGTCGCACTCCAGAACGCATACTTTCCTTCACAAATTTATGTGCAGTTTCCAATGGTAAGGAGACCTCGACGACTGGAGCAGATGGATAAGTTGCAAGTCTTCATACGCTGACACAATCGTTGGCTTCATTAAACTCTTTCACCCAGGGACACCCAGTGGCAGTGCCTATGTTGCCAGGCAGCAAGGCATATTCACACCAGTGGGCCATGCAAGATCTCTGGAGGTTTCTTTCAAGGACCCCACCCTTTGTCTTTAGGTCTCTTGACTCTAGACTGCCAGGCAGCGGTGGATCAGCTTATAAGGATGTTTGAAACTCACCTTTCACAAGAGCCCCATCTGTAAAAACATATTGTACCACATAAAGGTGGAGTTGACTGACCGAGAAGAGGCTATATTTTTTTTTTGCAAAGGCTTCTGTGCATTTTTAACGCATGCACAATCTCTGTCATTTCTATGCTTGTTTGTTATGAGACTATTCAATGTTGACCAGGTGCCAATTACCTAGAATTAAGAATATACACAAATTTAGCAGTCTCCTTTGAGAAAGGAATGTATCCAAATTCTCTTAGAGTGGTGTTCTTGTAATCACCCATTCTTGTTTACAGTAAATAGAACTGAAAATAAAAACAAATTTCTTAGCATCTAAGAAATTGAAAGCTCATAAAAAATCTTTATTATTTAATCCAAACAACACGTTCTTAGAAGAATAATAGATGTATTTCTCTGATGATCGTCTTGTAGCCGAAAAGTCAAGGGTGGGTTTAAGGAGAGAGAGAGAGTTACTCATAATTTAAGTGTATCGCTTAATTAATGGTTTGTAGATCATCATAAACGCATTTTATCAGCCCACCCACTTCCTCTGCACCGGCAAGAGTTGTGACCGCTACACTCTTACATCATATCTGGATACTTCATCGGTTTCCGGTTCTCACATGCCTAGCAGGATCGATTCCTTGACTGCTCCATGACCCCAGTGTGAAAGGTTTCCAGTTTTCCAACATATCTCAACAATATATATCTCCACCGTATATACAAGATATATATTTACTAGTAAATGTACCCGCATCAATATTTAACAGGAGAAGGACAAAGTAATTGTGACCTTGATTTTTTTTTTACTTGAAGAAACCAATGGAACTGAGATCTATCTGTTTCTTAATTACTTGCTAAAAAGCCACGATTTTAGTCGAAATTCTGCCGAGGGTTGTTGGAGTTTTATTTGGTGGGATTTTGTCCAAATAAGTTTTTATTTTTATTGTTTATTATTAATAATAGTATTGAAATTTTAACCCTCCTGATACACCTTTTATCTCAACGGTGTTCCATGCCGAATTTGGTGGAATTTTTCCCTATAGTTTTTAATCCATAAGTGTTTATTATTTACTCGGGAGTTTTTGCATGAGTCATTATCAGTGATTGCACACTGGTGTTCCCTGGAGTCTGAATGACAGCCAGTCTCCTCCTCTTTCAATAATCATGGCAAATCATTTTGCGTTATCGCAGCAGCCGTTTACCATTTACGTTTTGCTGATAACGAACGTTGACTTTCTCTAAAATGTTCATTGTCAAGAGTACTTAATGCTAAATTTGCAGTTCTGACCAATATTTTTAGAGCGAATGTGGTGTTAGTATTAGCAGCAGCAATAGTATCAATTTTAATTCCCTATGACACACCCGACATATCAAGGATGTTTCAGGCCAAATTTGGTGCAATACTGTTATGTAGTTTTGGAGCCTATAAGAGACCAGATTTTGAAGTATTATGTCAAAAATGTTACAGGTCGGAATTCTTTTGTGTAGTGTGTAGTTTCTTCCTGCATTATTCTACAGGATTTCCATAAACTCTGGACACCTAATTGAATATTTATCAGTTGTCATACCAGCCTTGGTTCCCTTTAGCATCATTCTGGCAACCTAGGGACTGGCGTAAGCCGTCAGATCCTTCTTTATTCGAATAAGGTATGGTTTTACTCGGTTCTCCTTCAGGAAAGAGTTTTTTTTTTCAGATTGACAGTCACACCTATCGGAGAATGCTGACAGGTCCGTTTTGGGCTATTTTTTGCACCTAATCAGTGCCCCCTCAGGGGAGCCGGCTTTTCCCACCCTCCGGCCTTGTTTTACATCTTACTGCAAAGGGAAGCAAATAAATCCCAACTGTTTTTTTTTTTTTCTTACCTACTAGAATAAATTTTAGTAGATTAAATATTAAATTGTTTTTAATGCCAATACATAGTGAGGGCCAAATAAATTGTTTTGGGGTATTAAAATAATTTTCAATGCTATTGATAATGTTTAGCCATTCATTTATTTATTTTTTATTATCGCTTATGTTTGAATTCATGTTTTGAAACATGACGTAGATCATAAATCTATGACATCACACCAAAGCTATAATTATTTTGTTACGGTAATGTTTTAAGCTCTATTTATAAGAAAGTTCAAATAGGTCAGTTGCTAGAACCTCAGACTGAAGATCTCAAGGTTTCGGTTTCGATTTTCAGTCATGGCATCCGCTTTATTTGTTGGGGATTTATTATTTACTATCAATGCAATATTCTCCATTTCTAAAAAGTAGTTAAGATTTCTGATATTTCGAAATGAGACAAATTCCGCAATGTATTTATTATGTTTGATGAAATTGTGATTGACAGACGAACAAAATCTCTATTTATATAAAATGTGTTCAGACTTTATGGACACCCTGTAGGATGCCTTGGTCTCTCCCTGCCAGATAAAGTTGTAATCTAATGAAAAATGCTAGTGTTGTTTTAAGATCTACAAACTTTTACATGATTAATTATATTTATTTAAAAATTATAATTATATTTATTTAAAAATTTAATTATATTAATATTATATTTAATTATATTTATTTAAAAATTATAATTATATTTATTTAAAAATTTAATTATATTAATATTATATTTAATTATATTTATTTAAAAATTATAATTATATTTATTTAAAAATTTAATTATATTAATATTATATTTAATTATATTTATTTAAAAATTATAATTATATTTATTTAAAAATTATAATTATATTTATTTAAAAATTTAATTATATTAATATTATATTTAATTATATTTATTTAAAAATTATAATTATATTTATTTAAAAATTTAATTATATTAATATTATATTTAATTATATTTATTTAAAAATTATAATTATATTTATTTAAAAATTTAATTATATTAATATTATATTTAATTATATTTATTTAAAAATTATAATTATATTTATTCAAAAATTGCTGCATAAACTGCATGTAGTGTCTCTGACCAAACAATTACCAGATGATAGCCTCTGCGTTTAGATATTATAGTTTCACAATATCATTACCCCTAACTTTCGTTACTCCTGCAGTCTAGCAAAATACCACCAGGCAGACTTTATTGGTAGTTAGGGATACTATATACTTCCTGACGGTGACTTCGAGCGTTTTTACTTTCAGTTTTGTCACCCCTCCCTTTTTCATTGCATAAATACTTTAAATTTTTTTGTAACTCTTAAATTTATAAATAAGAACGCCGTTAAAGAGAGGGGCAGTGACGGATGTAGATAGAGAAACTCGCTACGTAATGTCAGCCTTGCATGTGAGTAAAAGGAAAAAGAGAGTGAATATTAATAAAACTTGAATTAAAACAACATCGTTTTAGTTTATTTTTTACAAAGTTATTGAAATAAAAAAATTAAATAAGGAGGTAAGAGCCAAAAGTGCGAAATTAGCAAGGAGGTCGATGGTGCTGATTACATGACGAATACAGGGAGGGAGAAACTGACTATTAATAAAGTTCGAAGTAAAAAAATTTAAAACTCTGTTTTAGTTTATGCTCTTGCATTTTTTATTTCAATAAACATTAATTTTGTGTTATGTCGAGAAAATCTTGAATCCTAAAAGAAATTAAAGACGGGTCAGGTTGAATAGAGTTGCAAAATAAATTGCCTTTTTGCAACGTAGTATGCCTGTCTGATAACCTTTAACATGTGGCTTATCAAGTGACTTATTTAATCAAACAATAACCTGACAGGCACTTGTAACAAGATAGCTCTCTGATTAGCAAAGTTAACTGACACTCGACCAGCCATGAAAAGCAAGATAAAAAATACAGAGAGACGCATTCGTTATCCCTTAGAATTACAGTCAGTGATCATGTGGTACAGGTCACATGACTCTAGTAACCATAAGTGTTAGTAAAAAGTAATAACCACTTTTGTTTTGTTACGAATCCGATAACACAAGGCCCTTCTCCCTCCGTACCAGTCAAATCCTCCACAATTAATAGTAAATGATAAAATAAAATACAAGTACGTCAATGGAATGTGCTCCGAGGAACTTACTGCACTTGTATCCCTGACCAACTCAACAAGCAGCAAAATCCTACCCCTTCACTGTAGGAGGGACCCCAGATGCCGGAAAACTTTCTATTCAGATAGCTTCTTTCCTCGAACCGCTTGCCTTTGGTATTCCCTCCCTGCTCTCTCGACTGTATCAGCACGCAGAAATTTAGATGTAATGTGAACAAACATTTCGCTGCACAACTCCCCACTTAGGATGTCCCTATAAATCTGGCCCGTAATTCACGGTAGCCCCTTACGTCTCAGTGGCAATATGCCTTGTTTGGGGTAAATATAAGTAATATATATACAATAATATTTATAAATAAATATTTATTAATTATTTTAATTACCTACAGACATCGATGTTTCATGCTAACGCAATCTTCAGTGTAGGAACTAATTCTCAACGGTCGGTGGACGCGAACCCCGATCACAAATCGCCACCGATTCGTAGTCGAGGATCTTATCCATCGGCCATAGTCAATTAGTTAGTAAATATAGAGGAATTTTAAATGTAAATAGCGAATCGGTGGCTAGATACCAAGCAGTATAGAGTGATCTACGAAACGGCGTTCGGATCGTGCATATAGCTATTTGCACTGCTTGTTATTAAAGTTACTCGAGAGTGCCCAGCCTTTGTGGGAGGGGGCTGATAAACAATAATATTTATAAATAAATATTTATTAATTATTTTAATTACCTACAGACATCGATGTTTCATGCTAAAATGTGTAATTATTAAAATTGAGGTGTGGAAAACACTAAGTTGCTTCCTAATTTTATTGATGTAGATTTTAATATTATATATATATATTTATTAAGAAAATTGATTTTAATTTTAGTTTATTTTTAAAATGGAAAATGTTATTTAATTTAGTGTAATGATAATAAAAAAAGTTGTTTTCGAATGGAAATCAAACTATAAAACTTGCGACATTCATTCTCATATTCGGAACATCGATCAGTATCATGGCAAAAAAATCGATTTTTAAAAAAAAGTTTGGGCATCTTTTACGAGACTCAGCAGAGTAAAAACGCTAAAAAAAAACAAATTTACAACAAATAAAAGTAACTGTAAGCTGTAAAAGTTAGTTTCAAACTTGCATGTGCTATTTGTTTGTATTTTAAACCCGTTTGAAGTGCTATTTATTAGAAATTTATGTTCGACAGAGGGTTTTCGAAGAATTCAAAATGGCCGCTCTACGTAATAATATAGAGGCATTTTCTTTGAGAAACTAGATGTTTTAAAAAACAAGAAATTTTTTTTAACATCTAATAAAAAGCCATTTATACTACGTAAAAATACAAACAAATTACATAGGTAAGTAGAAAAATGTCTATTCTAGACATAAGTCAACTTTACTTGTTGCAAATTTATGTTTTTAAACTCTTTCTCGTTCTTTTTTTGGACCCCGTTCGCGCCTCTGCTGAGCGTCGTAACATATACCCAAAAGTTTGATATAAAGTTTTATTTGATATAATTTTCTTTTAACTTGTAAAAAACAAAATCTTCACAACCAGACCCCCCCCTCCAACCATTTTCAATAAAATCTGTTCATATTTATTAATTTCAGATCGTCTCGTTGTCTTCCATAACAGTTAGCTCTTAGCCATAACATTAAAACGGAAAAGAAAAACCTATCTTTAAAACGATTCATTTGTCCGCAAAATTTTATTTATTTATTTTTTTTTGTTTTGTTTGGCTACCACACATCATTAAGGAAAAACCAGATGACGTCTTTTTGTCTGCAGCCTGCCATTGTTGTATTACCCCATCTTAATCATTATTTTATCATTATTCCCTTTTCCACGTCTCTTTTTGTTTTGATCATTTGTTTTGACTTTCTTTTCTGTTTTCTTAAAAAATACAAAAAGAAAATATTCTTGCTTAATTACATTAGCGTTGCTTGAGGATGTATCGTTAACTAATCATTTCGAGATAGGAGATAAACAGAGGCTGGAATAAATGAAGGAACGTCTTCTTTGGGAAGTTGTTAATTGGAATTGGAACAAGCGACGATAAAGTGGTTCCATTGAAATTGCAAATTAGAACAATGGATAAAGGAAAGTAGAAAAAAAAAACCAACAAAAAAAACCAAAAACCTATGAAACCAATAATTGAGATGGGAGGCAACTCTGCAATTAATAAATCAGAGTTATTTCCCCTTAGAAATAAAATCGCTTTGATTTAAATTTACTATTTGTCAATGCAAAAAAAAGAAAAGAAACGCTGTTGATTGGTCTGGCCTTTTTTATTTTTATTTTTATTTAAGAGCAAAGATTCTTTATTAAAAAAAACCTATATTGTATACTAGAAAAAAATGTAATTCGTTGGGTAACCGTTGAGTTCGGATTAGACTGCTTGAATCAGGAGAAAATGAGTTTGCAAAGCCAGTTAATATAAAGACAAAAGTTAGTCTTTCTTCTCTCTCTCTTTCTCTCTCTCTCTCTCTCTCCATTAAATAGTATTATTACGAATGGTGATATTCTCTTTTGTTTATAATGGACTATTCCAATCTTTTTATTTTTCCATTTTTTTTTTTATTACTTTCGACTGTTAATAAACGGAAAGATAGTGATGCCGTATAAAATAATAGCTGGTGAGTGGATCAAAAAACAAAGTGATAGATAAAGGTCTAGTAAGATATGAGTCACTTGGTGAGTTAATTACAAATTACGGCTAATTAGGAAAGTTGAAATGGAATTTATTTTAAACGTAACTCAATCCCAACACTAACGAATATTTTAGTATGGATTTTGTGTGATTTAAAATGTATAGGAAAAAAACGTTTTAAAGATAATTTGCCGTCTTGTGTGCTATTGGTATGGAAGCACAACTTTGACTGTTCATATAAGTTTCATTTTAATAGATAACACATCATTCATTTTAATAGATAACACATCATTCATTTTAATAGATAGCACATCATTCATTTTAATAGATAACACATCATTCATTTTAATAGATAACACATCATTCATTTTAATAGATAACACATCATTCATTTTAATAGATAATACATCATTTATTTTAATAGATAACACATCATCTATTTTAATAGATAATACATCATTCATTTTAATAGATAATACATCATTCATTTTAATAGATAACACTTCATTCATTTTAATAGATAACGCATCATTCATTTTAATAGATAATACATCATTCATTTTAATAGATAACACATCATTCATTTTAATAGATAACACATCATTCATTTTAATAG
This sequence comes from Sepiola atlantica, assembly GCA_963556195.1. Lineage (NCBI taxonomy): Eukaryota > Metazoa > Mollusca > Cephalopoda > Sepiida > Sepiolidae > Sepiola > Sepiola atlantica. Next base: position 24,067,516 of record OY744516.1, on the reverse strand, counting down.
ATAACACATCATTCATTTTAATAGATAACACTTCATTCATTTTAATAGATAACACTTCATTCATTTTAATAGATAACACATCATTCATTTTAATAGATAACACATCATTCATTTTAATAGATAACACATCATTCATTTTAATAGATAATACATCATTTATTTTAATAGATAATACATCATTTATTTTAATAGATAACACATCATTCATTTTAATAGATAATACATCATTCATTTTAATAGATAACACATCATTCATTTTAATAGATAACACATCATCTATTTTAATAGATAACGCATCATCTATTTTAATAGATAACGCATCATCTATTTTAATAGATAACGCATCATTCATTTTAATAGATAACACTTCATTCATTTTAATAGATAACGCATCATTCATTTTAATAGATAACGCATCATTCATTTTAATAGATAATACATGATTTATTTTAATAGATAACACATAATTCATTTTAATAGATAACACATCATTCATTTTAATAGATAACACATCATCTATTTTAATAGATAACGCATCATCTATTTTAATAGATAACGCATCATCTATTTTAATAGATAACGCATCATTCATTTTAATAGATAACGCATCATTCATTTTAATAGATAACACTTCATTCATTTTAATAGATAACACATCATTCATTTTAATAGATAACGCATCATTCATTTTAATAGATAACGCATCATTCATTTTAATAGATAATACATCATCTATTTTAATAGATAACGCATCATCTATTTTAATAGATAACGCATCATCTATTTTAATAGATAACGCATCATTCATTTTAATAGATAACACTTCATTCATTTTAATAGATAACGCATCATTCATTTTAATAGATAATACATCATTCATTTTAATAGATAACACATCATTCATTTTAATAGATAACACATCATTCATTTTAATAGATAACACATCATTCATTTTAATAGATAACACTTCATTCATTTTAATAGATAACACTTCATTCATTTTAATAGATAACACATCATTCATTTTAATAGATAACACATCATTCATTTTAATAGATAACACATCATTCATTTTAATAGATAACACATCATTCATTTTAATAGATAACACATCATTCATTTTAATAGATAACACATCATTCATTTTAATAGATAACACATCATTCATTTTAATAGATAACACATTCATTTTAATAGATAACATATCATTCATTTTTAATAGATAACACATTCATTTTAATAGATAACACATTCATTTTAATAGATAACACATCATCTATTTTAATAGATAACACCATCTATTTTAATAGATAACACATCATCTATTTTAATAGATAACACATCATTCATTTTAATAGATAACACATCATTCATTTTAATAGATAATACATCATCTATTTTAATAAATAACGCATCATTCATTTTAATAGATAACACATTCATTTTAATAGATAACACATCATCTATTTTAATAGATAACACATCATCTATTTTAATAGATAGCACATCATTCATTTTAATAGATAACACATCATTCATTTTAATAGATAACACATTGAATCTTCTTAATATGATTCATAGCACATAAGATAAAAAGCTGATTTTTCTTTTAATCGAAAATCAATAAACAGAACTCGGATTTGGATCATCTAAAAACAGACGGAAACACAATTTGTTGATAGGGCAAAAATTCCATTAGTATATCATTCACTAAATTCTTCAACTTGATCTTTCTTGTGAAAGACATTTTAAAATGCTATATTAAGCCCACTATATTGACAAGTCACCCTTTTCTTTAAGATGGGACTATATTTATATGCATAGAGATACGCAATATTGTGTCTACCAAATTTAAAAGAATACCAATATTAAAAAAGAAATCTCCCGTCACCGAAACTAGTAACCCAACTTGAAGTAGGCTGGAAAAAAAACTATCCATGACACAAAAGAAAGGTTTTACATTTGTAAAGAGTAAAATTTTGATTTAATTTAATTCAAAATTTATAAAAGCTACGTTGAACTAGGTTGGTTTGTGATGGGTAGTGATACCAGGGATTTTACGAAGGCATCTCAGGTGGGAAACGTGCAGTTTGCATTTTTAATAGACCTTGATTTTCATGATAGATGTTTGGTCCTCAAGACCCAGATGGATTAGTTAGCGTGTCCTGACCAATCTAGGTGAGATGATATTACTTCCCTCTCTTGATGAATTGGACAGTCATTCAGTTAATAGTGGAAAGTGGAATCCCGAGATTTGTGGCGATTTGATGCTGATTAAGTCCACTTTCAAATTGACCTATAGCATGATACCTCTGAAAATTCTAACGCGTCTTTGACCCGTGTCATACTTTAATGGTGAAATATGATAGATATATTTAGCATTAAAAGCCGATAACATATTTTCGTTGGACACCAATCAAATTTATGGATAGAAAGAGAATAAAATTAGCATTCCATTGATGTTAATTTTATGTGCCTTTATACATTAAATATTTTTACCATCACGGTTTTGATCACGCCTGGAGGAGGAACCCCTCCCTGGTCTCCTACCACCTTATTGGTGATTGTCATTCCGGGGGTTTTGCCATAGTCGCCACGCTAAGCACTGTGGGTTGCCGACGCTATTTGCCCATAGCTAGGTGTTCACATACAGCGCCTGGTATTCCCAAATGGTCACCCATCTGCTGGGACTAACCAGGCTCAACGTCGCTTAACTTCGCTGATCTAACGGGAATTGGTGTGTCAACGTGATTGTTTTATACTCATAGTTAAAAATGAAAAATGCTAAAAACTGACGAACCAGAAACGTAAACTGTATCTTTAATATTTCATACTTTACATTTCAATTAAAATCCACAAGGTTAGATTTTATTAGATATTCTTGAGATTTCACAGGCTATTTAAACCTACATGACTAGTTCTAGTGCCATGTGATGTGGGTTTTTATGACGAGTGGAACTGAAGATACGAACGATCAAAGTTAACTAAGAATATTTCAAAATTGATAAGGTATATCGATGTACATCATTAAGTTTCATATAGATGATACTTTCAGAATTATTTTTATGTATAATATGTAAGTATTTGATAATTTTTAATGGTGCAGAAATTTCTTTAAAACTTGATGTTTGGTTGAATTCAACACGTCGCTAGCTGAATAGCGAACGTTAACTTTTCACAAAGCTGAATAGCGAACGTTAACTTTTCACAAAGCTGAATAGCGAACGTTAACTTTTCACAAAGCTGAATAGCGAACGTTAACTTTTCACAAAGCTGAATAGCGAACGTTAACTTTTCACAAAGCTGAATAGCGAACGTTAACTTTTCACAAAGCTGAATAGCGAACGTTAACTTTTCACAAAGCTGAATAGCGAACGTTAACTTTTCACAAAGCTGAATAGCGAACGTTAACTTTTCACAAAGCTGCATAACGAATTCGCATTTCCTTCTCAAAAATAGAAAACGCTTTCATATTAACTAATTTTGTTTTTGTGTTTTCATTTCATTAGACTATTCTTTTTCTCTGAGTTTGACAATTTAAAAAATAATTTTTGGTCAAGTTTTTCAAAGTTTATTGTGAAAAAATAATGGACCAATTCCTTTTTTTTTTTTTTTTTGTTTAATGCAATCCTTCTAAACTGATGCAATTTAATGTTTTGCCCCAATCTAGAATGCCCCTTTTTGTGGAAGGAGCAGCTGGATTTTCCCACATAAAAACCGACCTTGTATCTAACTCTTGTGGGGAGGAAAGTAAATAGGGATTCTGTTTAAAAAATTTTTTTTTTTTTAAACTCTTTCTACACGTGTCGTACATGCCTGATTCTATTTATGATTACTCACTTGTTAAAATTTAAATAATTATTTAAAACTGATGAATTATGAATTAAAGATACAATTGTACTTTTTTTTAATGAAACTGGGGATATATAAAACAAGACGTTTCTTCACCTTTTTTTTCATATTGGAAAACTTTTTGGCGATTTTTAAACAGAACGTCTTTTGTTTACATACACCCATGTTTTATTTAAAAATAAAATAAAAACAAAAAACACAACTATTTGTACTATTTATTCATATTTATCTTTCCTTTTTTTTATAACTATCGGTTTGTTTTTCTATGCAATGTTTTTTAAGTTTTTTGTTTGAAGTTATTAAAAAAAACCAAAAAACTACAAATTAAGTTTGATAAAATTAAAATAAAACTGAAAAATAAAAAAAAACTGATGATTAAAGATACAATTGTATTTTTTGTTTTAATGAAAATGGGTTTATATAAAAAAAACGACATTTTTTCCTTTTTATTTTTATATCGGAAAACCTTTTCGTGATTTTTAAAGAGAACGTCTTCTGTTTACATGCCCCACATTTTTTATTTAAAAATAAAATAAAAACACAACTATTTGTATTTTTAATTCATATTTATCATATTTTTAATATCTATCGGATTGTTTTTCTATGCAATGTTTTTTAAATTTAACTTTTGTTTACGAAGTGAGTTAATCTTAGACAAATAGTAGATTACGAATTAAAAGTTCAATAAAATTGAAATAAATTTTTATTATACTTTTTATTCTCAGTCGCTATTTACCTTCCTGCTCGCGAGAGCAGAGTTAGACACAAGGTCAATTTTAATGTGGGAAAATCCAGCTCCTCAAAAAGGGGCACCTTGAATTGGGACAAAAATTTAAATTCCCTCGGTCTAGAAGGATTTCTTCACTGTCCGATGACAGAAAAGATTAAGATATTAGACTTTAATCCTAGCCAAAAGACATAAGGTAAAAAAAAAAATCAAGCATTGCATTTTTTTTTATTATCGTGAGAAAAAAACCCAAGAAACTTGTGAATTGGGGGGGAAAATGCTCATTTTGGACTTTTGATTTTTTTTTCTTATATCAGTAACTAGCAGGGGTACCCGGCGTTGCCCGGGTTCTCTCTTCCCAGTCGCCTCCCTTTACCCCGTTCCCCAGAGCAAAAGCTGTCTCTTCCCCAATCGCCGTCTTCTCTCTCGCCCTACTGTCACCCCTCATCCATTTACCTCTACTCGCCTTCCCTAACCCCGTTGCCCAGGGCAAAAGTAAGTACTTCGATGTATATTTAAGTCATCATAAAAAAAAAATCCTGGTAGTCGGTGGGGATCGAACCATCAACCTCTTGTTCTTGGTTCTTCGTCGTTACTGACTTCGCCACAAGAACAGTGTATAAAACTAACGAAAAATAAGTCAGTGAACCACTGTTTTAATCCGAGCTCGGTGCACATGCGTACAACGTACAGACGAAGGAAAAACAATGAAATTTGGTATCCCCCACCCGAGAAGTTTGAAGAAATCAATGTTTTTTTTCCAATTTTTGGATATTATGCGTCCAAAAGCTGGAAGATTCAGAAAATGTCAACTTTATAGACTTATGTCGAGTATTTTGGGAATCTTTTCCAGACATACAAACATACACACATACACAAAGACGTTTCCCCTTTATATAATAGTCATGCATGGTAAAAATAGCACAAGTGAATAATTAGAAAAAAATGTCACAAAACAAGAACATAGAAAAAGGACAAGCATAATAAATATCTGCCCTGTGTGGGAGATGAATTAGTTCAGTTATCAGTGGTTCAATTATTAAACAGAGCCTAGAACTAGAAATATGTGTTGTTATAATTTATATATTACCAGTTGTTGGCTGTATAACTAAGAGACAAGCATAATCCTGTGTGAAGCATGATCATTCACTTTCCGACTAGATAGCGTTTGAATGACATGTAATTGTTTTAGTTAATTATTAGATGTAACCATGTTCTTGTTTTTCGGGGGAGGGGGTGTTGTCACTCGGACTTAGGATCTGGGTGACAGTTCTGGGGTTACAAATTTTATCTAATTTTATTTTAATTCTATTATATTATCGATGAAATACATACAGGACCTTACTGTGAAGAATTGAAACTAACCTGCCACAACCTTGTTGAAAAGAAAACTTTAGTCCATTGAAAATTGTTTTAATTTCTTTAAAGCATATTAATAGTGCGGTTACTGTCATACAGACACTATGTAGTGATTTAAAAGAAATTAAACCTGTATTGAAATACCTCACAATCGGTATGAAATTTACACATTTAATTTATAATTCATGGCTTAATGTAAAGAGATAAATAAAATCTGATTCCATGATCAGAAAGAACACATAATTTTACATAAGAGTACCAAGTTTCATAAGAATAGCTTAAAAAATAAATAAATGGAGGAATTACTGAACTTTAGTAAATGTAAATTTAGTCCATACTTTAAAAAGGCGTATTAAAGAAAAATGTCCAATAAAAAACACAAATTTCAGCACTTTAAATTCTTATAACTTTTGAACCACTGATGCTATTTGCAAAATTTAAACGGTTTTGAGCTGATTTCAAAAAGCTCGATTCACCCAAGTTGATAAAATAATAATTAGTTAAAAAGAAAAAAAATCAACTTGTAATGCTAATATATTGATATCTGAAACATAAAAAAAATGTTAATTAGTATAAAATATCGGTGTTTCAAAGTTTACGGCTGCTTTGTATGGCTCCGAGTGCTGGCTGTCGACGAAGGAAGCAGAAAGAAGAATATCGGTCATGGAGACAAAGATGTTGCGTTGGACTTTCAGTGCTGACCAGACTCAACCATGTACAAAGTTACGCTGATCTCAGACAAAATGATGGAAAATCGAATGCGCTGTTACGAACATGTGATGCACACAAACTATGACACAATTGAGAAAATGATTCAGAATGGAGATCCCTGGGAAAAAGAAAAGTGGTTGGATGCTCGACAATAAGATTTCAAGATGGCTGATCTTCATCTTGACCAAGCCGTTGATTGCATATCATGAAAAGTGAAATTCTGTGCAGAAGTTGCTTCGTTGGATGAACACAGAAGAAAATATACGTCGATTATTTGTTGTATTGTGTGTCTATTTATTTCAATCATGTCTATTGGATACGAGAAAAAGTGTGATTTATTGTTTTTTCATTTTTAAACGATTATTCACCCCAAAACAAGGCCCATTGCCACTGAGACGTAAAGGCCGACTGTGAATTAGGGGAATCCTAAGTGGGGAGTTGTGCAGCGAGCTGTTTGTTCATTGCATTTCAATTGTCTGCATGTTGATACAGTCAGGGAGCAGGAAGGGATTTTAAAAGTCTAGCAGTTCAAGGAAAGAAGCTATTAGAGTAGAAAGCCTTTCAGGTATCTGAGAGACTTCCACAGTGAAGGGGTGGGATTTTGCTGATTGTCAGATTGGTCGGGGTATTTATGTTGAGGGGGCACCAGTGCCGCAAGTTCGTTGGAGCACATTCCATTGAAGTATTTGTAAAACAAGCACATGGATGCAACATTGCGGCGATGAGACAGGGGTTGAAGCTAGGTAACGTATTGAACTTTAATTAAATTGTTTGAATCCGGAAAAAGTGTGTTTTAAAATCCAGTAAAATATAAAAAAAATAAAATGGCAAAATTCAAATGAACATCCCAGCATCCCCATCCCCCCCCCCCCCCTTAACAAGATACTTAATTCATTTCAAAGAGAAATAAACTCTTGGATGATAAAACCAATTATATTTTAACTTTATTTTGTCCCCCTCCCCCAGTCTTTCCTCTGGCCGAGCATCTAACACTTGCTACGTCCGCCATTCATATGCATCACTAAAAAGAAAATGCAGCCTACTGCATTTTTACAATAATGGACTATTCCAATTCTTTTATTCTTTCCTTTATTCATTACTTTTGACTGTTAATAAACAGAGAGAGGAAACATTAGCGTAATAGACAATGAATAGAATAAGAGAAGGGGTCAAACAGCATACACTGATAGAGGGTAAAAGTGATAGAAAGTTAGTAAGCGATGGGTTATCTGATGAGTTATTTGCAAATTACGGCTAATTAGAACAATTAATATGGAAGTTTTTTTCAAACATAAGTCAATACTCAAATGGAGGAATATTTTAACTTGTATTTTGTGTGACTAAAATACATAGGAAACAGCTTTAGATGAACAGACGTTGTTGATTAACTCAGCTTTAGTATAATAGTAATTATATATATTTTATGAAAAATTTGAGTTGATAAGCTAAAATAATTTTTTAATTCTCATGGTTATAATTTCATACTTATGAGATGTTTGAACACCGCAATTAACATCAGCTCAATAATTAATAGGTTATATCAATTAGAACTTTCATATATTAATAGGGTACAATTCAAAACATTAATTAAAATTTCAGATATTCAAATCAAGTTCCAGAAATGAAAATGTTCAACACGTCTTCTATATGTACGCACGTTTCCGAGATTCAGCTTTATTCATTATCAAAATTACATTTTAGTAAAAATTCCAATAAATAAGGAATTTTCTTCATCAGCATATAAAGGTATTCTTATTTAAAGTTCAGGGTACATTATAAGAATCATATGAATATTAAGGAAATTATAATGAAACATCCTTTTAGTCAAGCGAACAGTAGATTAGTAAAAAAAATCCTGTCAATTGTATTTTGAAGTTATTTAAAAAAAAAAAAAAATAATAATTATTAGTATTATTTGTTGGAAGAGTTAAAATTAATAATTTTTCCAATTGAGTAATATATTTTTTTCTAATGAGTTAAATATATGTATTTTTTTCTAATAGAGTAAGATATATGTATTTTTTTCTAATAGAGTAAACTATATGTACTTTTTTCTAATAGAGTAAACTATATGTATTTTTTTATCTAATAGAGTAAACTATGTATTTTTTTATCTAATAGAGTAAACTATATGTATTTTTTTTTATCTAATAGAGTAAACTATATGTATTTTTTTATCTAATAGAGTAAACTATATGTATTTTTTATCTAATAGAGTAAACTATATGTATTTTTTTATCTAATAGAGTAAACTATATGTATTTTTTATCTAATAGAGTAAACTATATGTATTTTTTTATCTAATAGAGTAAACTATATGTATTTTTTTATCTAATAGAGTAAACTATATTTATTTTTTATCTAATAGAGTAAACTATATGTATTGTTTTATCTAATAGAGTAAACTATATGTATTGTTTTATCTAATAGAGTAAACTATATGTATTGTTTTATCTAATAGAGTAAACTATATGTATTGTTTTATCTAATAGAGTAAACTATATGTATTGTTTTATCTAATAGAGTAAACTATATGTATTTTTTTATCTAATAGAGTAAACTATATGTATTGTTTTATCTAATAGAGTAAACTATATGTACTTTTTTCTAATAGAGTAAACTATATGTATTTTTTTATCTAATAGAGTAAACTATGTATTTTTTTATCTAATAGAGTAAACTATATGTATTTTTTTATCTAATAGAGTAAACTATATGTATTTTTTTTTATCTAATAGAGTAAACTATATGTATTTTTTTATCTAATAGAGTAAACTATATGTATTTTTTTATCTAATAGAGTAAACTATATGTATTGTTTTATCTAATAGAGTAAACTATATGTATTTTTTTTATCTAATAGAGTAAACTATATGTATTTCTTTATCTAATAGAGTAAACTATATGTATTTTTTTATCTCATAGAGTAAACTATATGTATTTTTTTATCTCATAGAGTAAACTATATGTATTTTTTTATCTAATAGAGTAAACTATATGTATTTTTTTATCTAATAGAGTAAACTATATGTATTTTTTTATCTAATAGAGTAAACTATATGTATTTTTTTATCTCATAGAGTAAACTATATGTATTTTTTTATCTCATAGAGTAAACTATATGTATTTTTTTATCTCATAGAGTAAACTATATGTATTTTTTTATCTCATAGAGTAAACTATATGTATTTTTTTATCTCATAGAGTAAACTATATGTATTTTTTTATCTCATAGAGTAAACTATATGTATTTTTTTATCTCATAGAGTAAACTATATGTATTTTTTTATCTCATAGAGTAAACTATATGTATTTTTTTATCTCATAGAGTAAACTATATGTATTTTTTTATCTCATAGAGTAAACTATATGTATTTTTTTATCTAATAGAGTAAACTATATGTATTTTTTTTCTAATAGAGTAAAATATATATATATATCTATATATATATATTTCTAATAGAGTAATAAATTTTTGTCAGGCAACATATCGCTCTTATGTATAAATCATTTTAAGAATAAATTGGATGAATTCAGAAATAATGGTAATAAATGAATTTATAGAGACATTTTTAGGGTCTATCTGATGAAATATCAAAGAGAATTTAATCTGTATAGTCTGAGATTCGTTTTTTTCTTTTAAAGTTTACATGGGATTATTGATAAGATGGCAAAATTAAAAATAAATAAATCTGTACATGTTGAATGTTTTTAAACAAATTTTATTTTCCACCTACCCAGTGTTGCACAGGAATCCTTTTACTTTGCTTTTTGTTTCAATTTTTTTTTTTAATACGAAATTATTATTTTTTTATGATTTTGTAAGTTTAATTTAATTATTACGGTATTGTTTAGTCATTAAATTATTAATTGAACCAAATTTTTATAAAACTATAATGTTTTTAAGGTAATTTTTTTTAAATTTCGATAAAATTATTGGTGTAAATAACTTAAAATTTTCAGTCTTTTAATGCATGAGGATTTGCTAAAAATTCTAAATTCAGTTTAAATGATTCCAAATTGCTTTCAAATTGAAGGGTCATGAAGTAATTAATTAAAAAAAAGACTATTAACAAAAGATTAAAATGGATGATTTGTTTTTGAAGGAACAGAAATGCATTCTGGTGTATTCCATTTCATAATTAAATTATTTTTTAAATATGTTTTTAAAAATTTCTTTATATTTTACGTTTTTGGTGTTTAATAACTATTGAATAAAAAGAATTCAATGTGTAATTATCAAACCTATGTTGACACAAGAAATACACATGAGAAGGGTGTCACAGAATTTTACTGATATAAGAATAATAATGAGAGAAAAACTAATATTTAAAAAAAAATTGATGTGCGTTTTTTTTTCTTCATTTTTATTTTAATGGAAACATTTTTTTTTTAAACTTTTGATTTGCATTTTTTTTTAATAAGATTTTTTTTGACTCTTGACTGATTGTCTAACATGATTTCCTTTTCTTTTTCCCCCAGTTGAAATCCAACCCTGGTTATTTGAAGAGTAAAACCCCTGACTTTTATTCATTTACAATCAGTGGACTTAAAGATGTAGCTCAGTACCATGGTGGCGAGTCTTCACAAGTCGCATCAGCTACCAAACTTCTCAATGAATTTATTGACAAGGTAAGGACGCTTTTTTTTCTTTTTTTCTTTTCTTTAAAAATTAAGACATTTTTTGCTGATTTACCTCACTCAAAAGATGTTTTTTTCCAACAGACATTTTTTTTTTTCAGATTTTTATGTGATTGTGGCTTCCTGTTAAATTTGTGACGTCACATCCGGTACGGATGACCACAAGTGAAAAAAAAAAGACGTTTTTGTTAGCCTTTTTTGTTTATGCGATTTATAAGTACTGTTCCTTCGAATTATAGTTTAATAATAACAATACATTTGTTTAATTATCTTATCTTTTTTTTTTTTAGTTTAATGTAGTAATAAATAAATAATATTTCCATTGAAAATACAAATTTTTTTTTATTAATGTAAATGTTTGAAATAAATGAAAACATATGCTACAATAATTAAACATTTTATTGGATTACTTTTAACAAACAAATTATTAACCAAAAGTTTCTTCTTTTAATATTTAACAAAAAATGACAACCCTAACCCTAAACCGAACCCTAAACTCTAAACCCTAACCCCTAACCCTGTTCCTTTGAAATTAAAAAAAAAAAAGTTTTCGGTTGATAATTTGTTTGTTAAAATTAATTCAATATTATTATTAAACTATAATTCGAAGGAACAATACTAATAAAAAAATCGCATAAAAAAAACTAATTTATGAAAATCGCATAAACAAAAACGTTTTTTTTTTTTTCCATTTGTGGTCATCCGTACCGGACGTGACGTCATAAATTTAACAGGAAGCCACGATCACATCAAAATCTTTAAAAAAGCCGACATTTTTTACTAGCATAAATCCGGTTTTCTTAACATCTTAAATATTTTTTTTCTCCTTTTCACTTAAAAATATAATTATTTTTCCTGCTCAATTTTTCAGTCCCGTTAGTAAATAATAAATACGATCAGTTCATACCCCCCCCCCCCATCTGTTTTTTTTTTTTCTTTTCTTTTCTTTTAATTTATATTAGACTAGCAAGGTCAATCAGTTGATTTGGTGTTGGCCGTGAACGAATAAGGTCCATCTGTGTATTCCTGCTCCCAGCACTGAACCCCACATTTAGCATTTTCATTCTGATTTTTTTAATTTCTATAATTTTCAAGTTAAAATAAAATGATCTCCTGCACGAATGCAGATCTTAAAATATTACTGTTAAAACCATTAAAGAAATGAATGCTATCATTCTAACCTTAACGCGCAATTGTTTGTATATCTCTTGCGCTTGGTTCACCGGGTATATTTGCCAGGTAGTTTAAAAAATTCTTTTTCATGAGCCATGTCAAATTTTTCTTGAGAAAAGTTGTTTGATCTTGGTATAGAGCTTTGTTTTAAAATTTGCACCTCTTAACAGAGAGCCAAAGACACTGCAAATACAATATAGATATCGAGTTGTTAGTTATGTAGTTTTTTTCTTCAGTTCTTGACTTTTGCTACAATCAATTATATTTCTCTCTGAAGTAAAAAGAATTATCTCCCTTGAATTACTTCTGGATAACATTTCGTTGATTGCAATTTGCGAAAAATGTTTTTCTTGGCTGCATTTTATGGCTACAATGCATTTAAACAACTGTTTTTTTTTGTGTCGTAATGCAGACATCAGCTAAAATATCTCACTCAAAAGACTTACTACTTGGTCTTACTAGCTAAAGTAGCTGTCCACAGTATGTTCATTATTGCTGAAAATGGAGAAACATTTATATCTCAGCCAAAAGTTATCGCTGTTGAGGAATTATTGGAAGCAAAATTTTGATCTTATTGATGAAAATACAATTTAAAAAAAAAATGAGATTCCGGGGCTTTTCTGTTATTTTGAATATGTTTTCATAATTGTTGAACTTAAACTCATTTGTTAAGGTAAAAAATAAGAATTTCTATAATTTTGGCAAACGAATAGCCTAATTTCTCTGATACTATATAGTTCAATGATTAATAATCAGCAATTGTGAAATAGGATTTTATAAGTCAAATTCATTTATTATGGTATCGTTTGGTCATTAAATTATTAATTGAACTATAACTAAATTGAGAAAAGATAGGTTTTCTTGTAAAGGTAAAGGTCGCATAGCCTGGACGTGCACGAGTGTCGTTGCCGACATCGCACACTGCCCATGGCCGTAGCGGCGGTGATTTGTTAAGAATCACCGTGTCTAGGGCACAGCATATGGAAGGCGGAGCCCATCCCTCTCCTTCTGCTGCCTTGAACCTTCCCTGAGTTTTAGTCAGGTACCCATTTACTGCTGGGTGGACAGAGGGAGTTTTCAGACTCGAAAATTTGCATGCCGTGAGTGGGATCGAACCCGGGTCGTCCAGCCCAAAGACAAGTGCTATAACCACTCGTCCTAGGTTTTCTTGTATCGACCCGCAAAGTTATTAACGATATGAGCAGGCATGCCTGTAGAGAGCGTGAGTGAAGATTTATGTGATAAATACAGAAATGAAAGGAGGAAACTGGCTGTTTTTTTTATCAAAAAATATTCGATTAATAGTAAAAAAAAAATAATATCAAAGTTACGTTATTATGTGACACACATGAACTTTTCTCATACATAATTCTATTAATCTATTCTAGAAACAGATAATCATATACAAATATATTTTTACATTCTCAAAGTTGTAATCATTTTAAGAATAAACTGGATGAATCCAAAAATGATAGTAAAAAAAAAATAATTCATAGGGAGATTTTTATTGGTCTATCTGATGGAATAAATAATAGAATTTGAGGTCCTGGGTATGACTTTAAAGCACACCCGTTCGATGTTGAGGCGCCAATTTGGGGAGTGTGAAATAGTCCCTTAGTTATTCTTACTCCCAGGTCTTCTCTACCTTTGAATGATAATACCCGTGTCTGGGTTAAATCGAATTCAGCAATATATAATTAATTACAAAATACGTTTGAATTACCCACTAGACACCATCCTCGAGTGTCTTCGGTCTCTCTGTACAAGGGTTTGTCAGGACAACCTGACATAAGGATACTTCACCCTACAAGTCAACCCTGACCAAATATTCAAAATATCATAGTATTTGAAGCCCAAATAAAATCACTTCGACACGGCTATACACTGGCTCATGAGGAATGGTACACCTTTTCCATGTAACAGCATTAAGATAGATACACCACCAGACTAGATAAATTTTTGTCCTAGAATCCGGTAAGACCAAGAAACCACAAGAAAGATATACTATAACAGAGTTTATTGGTCAATTGGAGAGAAAAGATTTGGTGCTTATGCTGATTAGCGGCCATATGAAAAAAATATTTTTATATAAAAACAATAATATATACTTATTAAGCATTATATTCTTACTCACTGTACGAAAAAGTAGAAAAAAATATCCACTAGAACTTTAATTACAAGTATTTTTCCATTCTGCGTATCATAACAGCGATTCGTTCAGTAAGCCTCAATCTTGTTTTTTAAGAAGATTTCAGTTATCTGCCCTTGAAATCTTGCGTATATATAAGAAAATAAGAAAATATCACGATACAAAATTACAACTGTATATTACAGCATATTAATTTATTAGAAGCTGTTTATAAAATAAATATGCAAAGTAAAAAGACCAAACAGTGTTTGTGGGTATTTGCACGCTACTATATATACAGTATTTAAAAGTCATATGTTGTATCATAGAATTAAATAAGCCTAATCTGTTTTTATGTTCATATAGTTAGAATAGATGAAAAAACTTTTGCATTTATTCATTTAGATTAAAATATATTCTGTGATTAAAACCTGAAATGGCCAAGAATCACAATGAATAAACTGTAAATGTTTTTCTTGTTTTCTTGTTGTTGATCGTGAAATTGCTAAGGAGAAATCAGTTTAAATAAGTTTTAATTAAGGTAAAACTGTCAAAGAATGTTTTTTTCTTTCTTTTTTCCTTTTTTCATCTAATGAAGTGAAGTGAATTGTGTTTTTAAACGCTTTGAAGAATTAGGTATGGTTTTATTTAATGAATTGAAATTCATAATAAATTAGGCCTGATTTTAATGAAGAACAATGAAATGATTCAAAAATGTGTGTCCACAATTTGGAGCTAATGAGCCTCAAGATATGACAAACTCACAACATTTAGGAATTAGTATTTTTTCCCCCTCATTTACCGAATAGTGTGCACTAAGACTAAAGCTTATTTTTTACATTCTGTTATTGGAACATGATTGCATTTGTATTGTTATTCATCATATGTAAATACATTTCATATATATATATATATATATATATATATATATATAAAATATTTGTTATTGTTTATATCTATGGACGTATACGTTTCGTCTTTTTTCAATCAAGACTCATCAGCATAGAAGTACGACTATTCATCACCGGTCACACGATTCGAAACCCTATACTAGCAGAAAGACCCGACATTGCTCGGGATTGAATGAGTATCACTACTATGTACTTTTTCACTTTGCTCATAACACCATATTACTTACTTTGTTTTTACTGACCCCCCCCCCCCCTCATCCCGTTTCGCCCCCTAATATAGTCACAAGAAACTGAAATGTTGGAGAACTCTCTGAATTAGTGTCTTATACATATGGTTTGAATTTCATTACAATCAAATATATGTATTGGATATTTCTCTCCCTATGGGTCACTTAGAGGTGGGGGGGGGCACGTAGATATTCAGCACATAGAGGATAATGTAGAGATTTGGGGCCACTTCCATTGTTTTCTTCAGAGAATTTTATACATATGATTTAAATTTCATAAAAGTAGGATATATTTAAAGTTAAAACTTCAAATATATCCTATTTTTATGAAATTTAAATCATATGTAGTTATACCCTCATAGCGCCCTTAGAGATTAGGCACCACTTCCATTGTTTTCCCCGGTAGATTTTACATAAGAATACACTTTTAAATTTTATGTAGAGTCTCTAACCTTTCTATAGGGAACACGCACACATCACACACAGACATGCACACATAAATTGAGTTTATATATAGAGAGATATGTTCATTTAGAGAAAGGATTTCTTCCCCCTCTGATTTCTGATTTAATGGATGATGTCATCATTTTGTGACGTCATACACTGTACCTGGTTATCCCCATCTATGTTTGAATGGATGACATCATTTAGTTGATGTCATTCAGTGTGCACTGAGACAAACAAGCGAGCAAAATCCAAGGAGTTTTAGTAATATAAATATATATACTAGAAAAAAAAATGTCTCCCATTGAGTTCTGGTTAAATTGTTTGAATCAGGAAAAAGTGAGTTTCCAAAGCCAGTTAAAAATTAAAAACACAAAATCCCAAATTAGTTGCTTTTCTGCTCACCATATCCCCCGACCTCCTCTCTCTCTCCAGCTATGAGTTAAATAATATCACGACATCTGGTGATATTCTTTTTTGTTTTTAATAGACTATTCCAATCTTTTTCTTTTTTTCTTTTTTTTTCATTATCTTTGACTGTTAATAAACAGAGGGAGAGAGAGTCACGGAAGTGAAAGTGATAGATACCGTATAAAATTATAAGAGTTGGTTGAACATCATACAGTGAGAGAGGGTGAAGGTGATAGATAGAAACGTTGTAAAACATAACTTGTTGAGTTAATTGCAAATTGCGGCTAATTAGAACAATTAAAATGGAGGTTTTTTTTTTTGTCAAACATAACTCAATCCCAAAACTGGGGAATATTTTAACATGTATTTTGGGTGATGAAAATATATAGGAAACAAGCGTTGATTAACTCAGCTTTAGTATGATAATAGTTGTACTAAATGAACCAGCCAGTGTTGCATGAGAACCTCTCCATGTTGTACTCTTGCTCCAACCCTGGATCCTATATTAGCATTTTTATAATGTTTTGAAATTTCCAAGTTTTCTTTTTCTTTATTTATGTTATTTATTTATTTGTCATCTCCTTAACTTTACTACTATTACAGCTACATTAATTTTTTTTCTTTTTTCTTTATTTATGTCATCTATTTATCTCTTAATCTGCTACTACTTTTATTTGATTTATTTCATTTACTTTTCATCCTCCTACTCTCCTTCTGCTACTATTACTACTTTTGTCCTTTTATTTCTGTCATCTTCTGATGCTCTTTCTCTTATGTTACTTCTACTACTGTTCCATTTCCATCCTCCCACCTCTCCTCGTTTCATTCTCCCTTCCTCTCATCATCTAAAACATTCAATATGCAAACCAGTAAGCAAAGTTACCACAGTTGTAGTATATTTATATATATATATATATATATATATATATATATATATATATATAAACACACTAAATGAATGATCTATTAGTACACATGTTGAAGCTATGTAGATATGAATGTATATTTGTTTTATTAGATGGATAATCGAATAATCTTTCGGCTAATAAATTGTTCAAATTCAAAAGTTAGTGCCAAATGGGAGAATGTAGAAATCCTATATGGTATCTTACATTCTAATTTTCTATGAAAGAATAATGGCCAATGATGTGAGATTCATTGTTCTTTAAGATCATATTCATCAATTTGATCTTTTAAGCTCTCCATTCCACAAGTATGGAAGATTAGGAACTTCCAAAAAATGTTGAAGAAGTGGGTTACAAAACAATTAATCTTAAACCAATTGAGAAAAATCTGTTTTCTTCTAGCAATTCTGGGCCACCTTAATTTAAAAATAACAAAACAATTATCAGTAACAATTTTTAAAATATGTTAAAATCTCTGAAAGTAAGTTTGAATTTTTACCATTGTTTATTCTAAATTTAATTTAAATTTGAAAATTTAATTTAAATTTGAAAATTTAAATTATTTATCTTTTTAAATACAGCGTCATAATTTAAAAATCTTTAGAATTATAAAAACAACTTTCTTAATTTTCAAATATAAATAGATATATATTTGAACCGTATGTAGACATAGCAAAAATCCATGTGTTTAATTTCTGCTTACCTTCGCTGTGGGTACCCGGATTTCGTCTTTGTTGTTTGGTGTATCTCGGGCTTTGTTGCTGCTGGCTCCTGTCCTTTGACCATGATCGACAAACACATGGACTTCGGGTTTCGTTTTTTAAAGTTTTATTGAACGTAAAACAAAGAGACGGAAATTACTGCATGTGTACGAAGGAGAGAGAGAATGAAGGAATTAGAGAGAGATTTTGTCAGGTCATTTTGGGCTACTGCACCCCCCCCCCCCCCCCCCTCCCCCTTACTGGCAGCGAGCGAACCAGTGTTTTTTTCACGTCTGTTTCTGTTGGTGAATTAGGAACGAGAAACCGAAAAAGCCCCTAACGGACATGACGTAATTTCCGCCTTCACTCCTTCCAGCTTTCAAGGCATCCTCCCACCTTCGGCACCCTCCACTATCTAACACATGCCCCTAAAACAATTGAAACTGTTTTTGTAAACGTGCACAAATTTTTTGGGTTTGTTTGTAAAGCAAATATACATGTTTGAAACAAAAAGCTTGAATTTTAACCAAATTTCACATTTCAAATCTCTCAAGAAAGATGGAAGCCATTCAAAAATCATTAGTCTTCAAAAGAGGGGGGGGGGGGAACCAAAACTATAAATGTGTTTCTAAATTATCCAACCATGAACCGTGAAGAGACTAATAAACAGGGCAGTAAGTTTCAGTCTTATTCATTGAATTGTTTTAGGTTTTAAAAGCCTGACATCACATATCACTCTCTCTCTTTCTCTTATATATTATATATATTATGTCACCCTCTTTCTCTAATATATACTAGCAGGGCTACCCGGCATTGCCCAGGGCAAAACTGTAACATATTTCTATTAAAACTTTTATCTATTTACATCTCTCTATCCGTCTCTCTATCTTTCTCGCCCTCTCCCACCCCTGGCCTAATTGATCCTCACAGAATGAATAATTATTTTTTAAATTTGAGATATTATTCATTCTGGGCAATGCTGATCAAGAATATACCAACTTCGTGGGTTTTTGTTGTGTAGTTTTTGCCTTTTAGCTGGACATATACACACACACACACACACACACACACAGACAACTGCAGGAAGACTCGACGTTGCTCCAGATTGAATGCGGATCATTACTATGTACTTTTTCACTCTGCTCATAAAACCATATTACTTCCTTTGTACTAACCCCTCCTCCCATTTCGCCCCCTAATATAGTCAGAAAAAGCTGAAATGTTGGAGAAATTTCTGAATTAATGTCTTATACACATGGTTTAAATTTCATTAAAATCGGATATACGTGTTTGAAGTTTTAAAAAGGTTCTATCCTCATGAGTCACTGAGAGGTGGGGGCATGTAGATGTTTAGCACATAGAGGGTAACAGAGATTTGGGACCACTTTCATTGTCTTCCCTGAATAAGTTTATACATATGATATACATTTCATAAAAATTGTCTTTCTATTGTCACTTCCATTGTCTTCCCCAGAAAATTGTATACATATGATTTAAATTTTATAAAAATAGGATATATTTGAAGTTTTAAGGAAGTTATTTCCTCATAGCTCCCTTAAGGGTGCACTTAGAGATTCAGGAACACTTCCATTGTCTTCCTCGCTAAATTTTACATAAGAATACACTTTTAGATTTTATATAGATTCTCTAACCTTTCTTTCTATAGGGAACACACAAACATCATACACACATTCACACAAACATTGAGTTTTATATATAGAGATATATTATATATTAATGCTACTAAGACAAAGCTCATTTCCTTTAACAATTATAAGAAAACTTTTCAACCACCGATTGCCATGGCTAATATTATTCATCTTCCTCCCACAAGGTAAGATGTGACCCAAAGTCGGGAAAGTGTGATTTGAAAAGCCAGCTCCCGAGAAGGTGAGCACTCTGGCCATTAAAAATTGCCTGGGCAGCCCCGTCGGCATTCCCCGGTAGGGGCGCCTCAGGCAGTAAGCAATAAACTTACTCCTCCCCAAAGAGGGGAGGCAAAGCCTGGGAGGGTGGACCTCCTAGAACTGCACAGGACAGACCCATAGACCGGCGTAAATCAAGACCCGAAGGCCAAGACGATACCAGTTTATGGGGTGTAGTATCCATCGGAACAGGTACTACACTTTGATCTTGGCCAAAAGGGCAAGACGTTACAATTGCCATGCCTAATAGCACGCTACCTGAGAGTCAAACATTCAAACTCTTCGGCCTAACATTCGCAAGTAACATGAATTGGAACAAATACATTGAAGATACTGCCAAGGCTGCTGCAAAGAAAGTGGACTCCCTCTACCATGCTAGAAAACGTCAGTATCTCATATATATACAAAGCCACCATTTGCTCAGGCATAAAGTATTGTTACCACATCTGGGCTGGTGCACCAACCACTCGTCTCTCCCTCACATATCACCCCTTCTCTCTCTTTCTCTTAGATAGATATAATTATTAAATCGTTCAACCTGATGCTACCAGATCAGGCTGTCTGAAGATATCGGCTTCCTGACCCGAAATGCACCAAACGTTTTATTGTTGATTTTTCTCCTTGCAAAACTCAATCATGTTCTCCAAAATCCAAAACAAAAAAACAATTTCCTTCCCTCACCTTTCCTTCTCTCTTTCTCCCTTCCCCCCCTTTCACTCAACCAAACACCATGAATAAATACTTGAACATATTAAGAACTTATTGAAGCATAAAAACTTTTACAAAAATGACTGGATTCAGCATTAAATAACCCGAAAAGGGTTGACGAGCCGTGAAACCAAACCACCTAAATAGTTCAAAATATATTGTACTATTCTGAACAGTGTCTTGTCTGAAAATGTAAGAACAGAATTCATTGTTCGGCGATTTAGTCGATTCACAGCCAAAATGGCAGACAATGAATCAGCTGCTTTTTTTTTTTTTTTTTTTTCCGAACTCGCAAATGAGTAAGTAAACCCAAATAAATTGTTTTGGACTTATTTCAAATTTACCTTAAATTATTTTAAAGAAAATACATCTGGGAAACAATTTATTTGGCTTTATTTATTGATTTGTGATATCGGAAAAAGAACAGAAAAAAAAGCAACCGATTCATTTTACGCCATTTTGGCTGTGAATTGACTAAATCGCCCATTGTTCTTCAAGATCATGTTCATTCTAACATTAAAAATCCTTAGATAACTGTACTTATTATGCATGTCATGAGATCAAGTAATTTATGTATTAATTTCAGTGATTGAGATCATATGTATCGAAAGTGATAATTCATGCATAGCGAGATGTGTATGAACAGCTCGTATTTATTGTATAGAGAACAGTAATTAGTATTGATTTTATTTTTATTCTTTTTCACGTAAAGATAGAAAAAAACGTAATCCAAGTGTGTCATTGATTTTTCAGCCGTACATTTAATAGTTGGAATGTATTCATACTTGCGAACTATTTCACTTTGTGATTTTGTTGTTGACACGAAATTAAAAGACTTGACAATAAATAATAGCGATATGCATTTGTTTAAAGACAATGGTAGCAAAGATTATTATTATTATTATTATTATTATTATTATTATTATTATTATTATTTGTAATTTTTGTTTTTATTATTATTATTATTATTATTATTATTATTATTATTATTATTATTATTATTATTTGTAATTTTTGTTTTTATTATTATTATTATTATTATTTGTAATTTTTGTTTTTATTATTATTATTATTATTATATTTTTTATTTTATTTATTTTTTTAAATTTATTTTTTATTTATTTATTTTTTTAATTTTTATTTATTTATTTATTTTTTATTTTTTTATTTTTTTGTAATTTTCGTTTTTATTTATGGGAAGAATTCTACCTGAAGCCGATTCGAATAGATTCATTGGTGGAGACGACGCGGGGAGAATCAAATTTCAATAAAAGTGAAATGGAATTTGAAATCTCATTTATCAGAACCAATCTCTTTTGAAATTGATTTTATTTCTTTTTTTTATATACTAATGAGTCAACGCTTATCAAAGCTAAACACAACTTGAGGATAAGGGTTAATGAGGACGGTTTATAACAGGTGTTTATTAACACTAAATTTGAAGAGGACCATATTGTAGCCCTCAGGGAAGCAATCTTATAACGTGTTCCGCAAATGGGAAGTTCTTGGAAAGAAACTCTGTTCATGGAAATTCTGTTTGATGTTAGGCACACATAGGAAGAAAGGGAAGTTCTTTGCAGTGGTGGTAGAAAGACGCGTTCTTTCTGTGAAAGTTTTACAAGGAGGAACCAGAGATTGAAGCTCAGTCGAGCATTTGGCGTGGAAATAAAGTTAGAGTAGAGAAAGACTAACAATGTTCACTTGTGATATATTATTTGTTCGATATGCTTCTTTGAGCATCTTCCTTTTTAGTAGCTATTTTCATAATTCAACCGATAAAACAAAAGAAAATAAAAAATATCCGTACACAGAACGTTTACATTGTATAACATTAATATACAGATGAAATTCGGTTAAATCTTTCACTTTCAAAAATTACTTTTTAATTCCTTTTTTTAAAAAAATTATTATTTCTGAATTCGATCAATTAGACAAGGTCCAAAAAAGAGTCGCCAACTTAAGTCCCACACTATCTACCAAGCTCCAGCCCCTGTCCCATCGCCACAATGTTGCATCCTTGTGCTTGTTTTACAAATACTTCAATGGATTGTGCTCCAATGTACTAGCTGCTCTAGTGCCCCCTCGATGCAAATACACTAGAACAACCCGACAATCAGCTAGGTCCCATGCATTCACTGCGGAGGTCCCCAGATGCCGGAGAGCCTTCTACTCAAGCAGCTTCTTTCCTTGTGCTGCCAGCCTCTGGACCCCCCCCCCCCTGTTCCCTGTTTCTCCGACTGTAGCAACATGCAGAGGTTTAAAACTAATGTAAACAGACATCTTGCTGCACAGGTCCTAACTTAGGATGACACCCAAAACCGACTACCTAATTCTCAGTAGCCCCTTACGTCTACAGTGGCGACCTGCCTTGTTTGGGGTGAAATATCATTAAAAAAAAAAAAAAAATTTCCAGCTCAAAATTTTATCTGCTATTCCTCTTAACATTTTTTATCACCCAAAACCGCATTGATCAAAAGTAATGTTTGCATTCCCAATTCACCCGACAAGTATAAAATTTTAACCCTTTGTTTAAGTTTATTTTTATTTCAAAGTTCCCAATGGTAAGGAAATGACCCTTACTAATCTATGTGAGACTTTCGTCTGTGTACTAATACTTACTTCAGTATCTCTTTGTTCTTAGATTAGACGACTATTTTCTATGTCTTCTTATTTTAACAAAAAAAGATTTTCCAAAATGGTTGACTCAAATAATTTGTTTGATGATAATATTATTTTTAGTGCAAATCACAACATCAAGTTAAAGAACAAAGTCTTTCCCGTGATTTCGTCAAGTTTCATAAGAATCTGTCGAAAAGTTTAAGTATTACAGACAGTTAAATGAAAAAAAACCCCCCTGATTTTAGGTATTCTTTGGTCATCAGTTTTTACAGTAAATGTTTTGTTTCCTTATAACTTGCTTAATAATAGGTTCATAATTAAAAATTGTCTGAATTTCTTCATAAATCTATTCGAGTTTATTTTTTGCCTACTTAGTAGACTATTGTGTGGCAATTAAAATCAACATTTCAATTTCAATAGTGATATTCAAGTTGTAGTTCATTTCAAAATACAATTAAAAAAAAAGGAGCTAATTTATTGTATGAAATGCAAGGTTAAACAAATCACTAGGGAATGATCCAATTGATACGGATTCCGTGTTTGAACAGACTTAATGAACAATTAAAAAATGATTCAATTAAGATCCTTCACTTTTATTGGATGAGAATGACAGATCAGTCTTCAGCAAGTTTATTGTAGGTAATAACAGTAAATATGCGAGATAGATTGTCAGCTGACTCCGCCGTAAACTTGTACATGATTTGTAAATCATCTTTAAAGTAAATTTAGAAAATCTAGCATATAAAGTTATCTTGTTAGATTTTCAGAGTCAAACCCACCCAAATAGTTAAATGCTGACAAATCAATTTGATTAACCAATTTTCATTTGTGTGTTATAATAATGTACTTAACTACACTTTATTAAAAAAACGTTCTTAGTCCGGCCAAGTTGACTGCTAATATGAAATATTTTTAAACAATCACCTAAAAATAAAAATCAGCAATTGAAGAATATGATAGGAGTTGTCCATGTTAAGTTTAAAAATGTGCACACAAATAAAAATTAAAAACTGAAATGACTTCACTGCATCCAGGACAACGCCGGGTAGATACAGGTAGCATTAAATAAAATGAAGGTTTTAATCAAATTTTTGTTTTAATTATTTATGTGTGGTGTTAAATATCTTGAAAGACATTGGGAAATACTTGATATAAATAGGGGTGGGACGTAATGGGTGAAAATTTCAGATTCATGCGAGTAGTATTTTTTTGTGTTCATTTATACATAAATAACACTAAACAATCAAACATTTTGAAAATTTTGCAAAATTCAGAAGGTGCAGGCCACTAGTTTTTGGCTATTTTACATTCATGAAAACCCTTTCACAGCCTGAAAATGGTCCTAAATTAAAGTACTATATCAGATTTAACCCTCTATATCCATTCATAGCTTTTGAGGATGTTTTAGGACCTGCAATGTCGCATGAAACCACTTTTTCACCGAAAAATGATGGATTTTGAGTCCCGTGGAGCCCTAACGGCTATTTTTGGCCTGCACCTTCTGAATTTTGCAAAATTTTCAAAATGTTTGATTGTTTAGTGTTATTTATATATAAATGAACACAAAAAAATACTACTCGCATGAATCTGAAATTTTCACCCATTACGTCCCACCCCTAATATAAACAGATTTATCTGAAAATTCTCTAATTTTTTCGGTATTGCACTTCATACAAACTGTTTGAGTATTTTGACATTCGCTATTGGGATGATTAAAATTACTCTGCTGCCAAAGCAACCACGTTATATCCTACCACCATTTAAAAAAAAAAAAAAAAAAAAAAAAAAATTAAAAAATATAAAATAAATAAATGAATTAAAAAATACCATTAATTTTATCAGTGTCTGTTTTCCTGCTCAGTTTGAAATTCTATTCAAATGAAGAGACGTTAAGGGTCTATTAACTTTTACATGCATGATGTTTTACAAAAATTTTACGTACCGGCTCTAACTTGTTCAATTTGAGCTGACTTCCGAAAAAGCTCGTAACGACTAATAATGGAGGCAAAACGTATTCCTTGGTGTCCCCGACTCTCATAAAAACAAATATAATTGGTCAAATCAAAATTTATTTATGACAACTTTTCTGTTTGTTGTTGTGGAACAACAGTATGCATGAAAAGGTTAATACACTTTTAACGATAGGAAAACCTGTGAAACTGCAGTAAAGTTTTAAACAAAATGACGTTTTTTATTGTTATATAAGCCTCCTATCATTTTCGAGAGACAATTCATATCCTCTCTAAGGGTGTCTGCATAGGGGTCAATTATGAAGCAAGGGTTGTACAATCTCTAACGGTATATATTCAATGGAACGGCATTGCTTGAGTCCAGTGGCAAGCAGTCGTCTAGGTCGACTGGAAACAATGCCGGAATAAGCAGAGGAAGACTAGTGTTATTTCAGAGTTTTTCTTCTCCTAAATGAGTTGCACAATCAAGGCTTGAGAGTCTTGTTTATCTTACAATTTAATTTATCAATGGAGATAGGATATATGAATTCATATCTTTCCCAAGAGTATTACTGAAAATGAGGCAGCAGCCCCGACAGAAATCAAGTTTGAAGCGTCAAGCCTATATATATATATATATATATATATATATATATATATATATATATTAGAGAGAGAGATTTTGTTTCCCTACTTTAAATCGCTGTGTTAATCTGAATATAAATTTGTAAGTTTGAAAAGCCAGAAACCACGCAGAAATATTTAAAGAAAAATAAATAAATAATTAAATAAATGTTCATTTATTTTTTCTTTAAATAAATGAATATTTATTTAAAAAAAAAAAATTTCTGCATTGTTTCTGGCTTTTCAAACTTACAAATTTATATATATATATATATATATATATATATATATATGCACAAATTATGGAAAAGCATTTATTTCTTAAACTTTTTTTTTCAACAATGGTCTAAATCTCATTAAAATCAAAAGGTAAAAAAATTGTTATTGAGTTGCTGTTCATGCACACGG
Organism: Sepiola atlantica; assembly: GCA_963556195.1. Taxonomy (NCBI): domain Eukaryota; kingdom Metazoa; phylum Mollusca; class Cephalopoda; order Sepiida; family Sepiolidae; genus Sepiola; species Sepiola atlantica. The sequence continues at coordinate 24,041,093 of OY744516.1, read as the reverse complement.
GGATCCCTTAAAACATTTCAGAAGGTTGTTTACCCAATATGTCAGATTCCTATAATGAAAATACAGCTGATGTGACTGAAGTTATGGGCTTAGAAAAATTTTATGGAGTTTAGACCTCATTAGAAATGTTCGTCAATTGTGAGAAGTTGTCATTCATTGTTCTATTTAATAAGTGTTCAATTATTTTCTACTCTCTCTCCCTAGAGAGAGAGAGAGAGAGAGAGAGAGAGCTTGTTCACACTTTGACGCTCTCTCATAATTATCCCCTCTTTTAATATCTCTTGTTTCATCCTAACATTTTAATTCAACCTTTTTCTTTCTCTATTCTGATACCTTCTTACTCTTCCTGTTTTTCTCTTCAGCATCCACCCATCTCCGTCTCTCCCTCTGTTACACCTACAATCCCCTCTCCCTCTATCCTATCTCCTTCTCTCTCTTCCTCACCTACAATCCCATCTCTCTCTCTCTCTGTTACACCTACAATCCCATCTTCCTCTTTTACACCTACAATCCCATCTTCCTCTTTTACACCTACAATCCCATCTTCCTCTGTTACACCTACAATCCCATCTCCCTCTCCCTCAATCCTATCTCCTTCTCTCTCTTCCTCACCTACAATCCCATCTCTCTCTCTCTCTCTTCCTCACCTACAATCCCATCTTCCTCTTTTACACCTACAATCCCATCTTCCTCTTTTACACCTACAATCCCATCTCCCTCTACCTCACCTACAATCCCATCTTCCTCTTTTACACCTACAATCCCATCTCCCTCTCCCTCACCTACAATCCCATCTTCCTCTGTTACACCTACAATCCCATTTCCCTCTCCCTCACCTACAATCCCATCTCTCTCTCTTTTACACCTACAATCCCATCTTCCTCTGTTACACCTACAATCCCATCTCCCTCTCCCTCAATCCTATCTCCTTCTCTCTCTTCCTCACCTACAATCCCATCTCTCTCTCTCTCTCTATCTCTGTTACACCTACAATCCCATCTTCCTCTTTTACACCTACAATCCCATCTTCCTCTTTTACACCTACAATCCCATCTTCCTCTTTTACACCTACAATCCCATCTCCCTCTCCCTCACCTACAATCCCATCTTCCTCTTTTACACCTACAATCCCATCTCCCTCTCCCTCACCTACAATCCCATCTTCCTCTTTTACACCTACAATCCTATCTTCCTCTTTTACACCTACAATCCCATCTTCCTCTTTTACACCTACAATCCCATCTCCCTCTCCCTCACCTACAATCCCATCTTCCTCTTTTACACCTACAATCCCATCTCCCTCTCCCTCACCTACAATCCCATCTTCCTCTTTTACACCTACAATCCCATCTTCCTCTTTTACACCTACAATCCCATCTCCCTCTCCCTCACCTACAATCCCATCTTCCTCTTTTACACCTACAATCCCATCTCCCTCTCCCTCACCTACAATCCCATCTTCCTCTTTTACACCTACAATCCCATCTTCCTCTTTTACACCTACAATCCCATCTCCCTCTCCCTCACCTACAATCCCATCTTCCTCTTTTACACCTACAATCCCATCTCCCTCTCCCTCACCTACAATCCCATCTTCCTCTTTTACACCTACAATCTCATCTTCCTCTTTTACACCTACAATCCCATCTCCCTCTCCCTCACCTACAATCCCATCTTCCTCTTTTACACCTACAATCCCATCTTCCTCTTTTACACCTACAATCCCATCTCCCTCTCCCTCAATCCCATCTTCCTCTGTTACACCTACAATCCCATCTCCCTCTCCCTCACCTACAATCCCATCTCTCTCTCTGTTACACCTACAATCCCATCTTCCTCTGTTACACCTACAATCCCATCCCCCTCTCTCTCTTCCAGTATTTACAGGCTTCTCATGACAGCAATACGTGACACAAGGTCTTTTAATGTAGAAGAAAACCAGCTCCCCCAGGCAGCACTCTGGAAGGGTACAAAAATAGCTGTGAATGGATCTATCGACATTTCCTGGTCGAGGCGTCTCAGGCGACCAGGAATAAATTACCCCCCCCTCCTCGCCCTAGGAGGTAATGCCTAGTAGGAGAACCAAACCATAGTTTATTCTAACAAAGTAGGGTCTGATGAGAGAAAGACAGTCTCCTAAGTTGTCAGATGACACCAAGGATTCCTTGGCTTGTATGAAAAATAGAACTGAAGCCAACCCCCTCTACCTTCTCACCCTCTCTCTCTCACCCTCTCTCTCTCACCCTCTCTCTCTCACCTCTCTCTCTCTCTCTCTCTCTCTCTCTCTCTCTCTCTCTCTCTCTCTCTCTCTATATATATATATATATATATATATATATATATATATATATATATATATATATATATATCTATATCTATATCTATATCTATATATATATATATATATATATATATATATGGCAAGTTCTTATGTCAAAGAGAGAAAGACATCATCTTTAGCTCAACAGAGGTGTTCATATTTACAAACTAATATTTGCAAACAGCGTTGCATCCCCCGCGACCACCGTTTTCATTCTTATCTGTCCATTCCATTTTCCCGCCCTTTTCGTTCTTGAAGAATCCTTTGCAATCTCGTTGGAATGGACACGAGATGGATAGCATTATTATACCATCTTTTGCCGTATGCCGTGAGCGCGCACGTACACGCCACCACTCTCTCACTCGACTCTGTTATTTATTGGTCTTAAATAAATTTCCTTTCCAAACTTGCTGGCTTATTTATTATGACAGAACAAACTTTGACTTTGCCTTCCTTTGTTGAACTGATGAACTCAACACGCTTTCAAAATAATGCAGTCTTTTTATTCATCTGATTTATATTATTATTGTTGAATGAATGAATCACAATGCGGTTTGTATGTAACCAATAATGGAACAAAACTGTCGCGACGGCCGTGTTGAAAGGCTTCCAAAATGAAACATTACTCAAATACAACATAAGGGAAATGCATGAATAATTTGTATGCATTCTGTGTGCGTGTGTGTGAGCACGCATGAAAATATTTACAAACTGGGAGGTTTCTTTATCCTTTGATATCTTGCTCTCATTTTCTTTGAGTATAATGCTGACTTGAGACAGAGTTACTTCCCTTTAAGTGTTGACATTAGTAAGATGGATTATGGTCTTAAAAGCACACAAGATTTTTTGTGAAATTTTAACAGTAGGTATAAGACATCAATTAATAAATATTCTCAAAATGTCAGTTTCTTTGGAGTATTTTAAAGGGATATTAGGGGGCATCATATGGGCGTAAACTCCCATCCAAATATTTCAGATTTGCGTTGAATTTGATCCATAGGCGTTAGACACCAATTGAACAAGATTCCCTGAATTTAAATTTTTTCTTAAGACCCCTTAAATTTTAAACATTTTCTAGAATCAAAATCATGTAATTGAATAAGGATTCTAGACATAAGGTTTAGTATCATTATATCTTGATGTTAATCTTTGTAGAGGGACAAAAAAGGTGGTACAAAACTGTTCTGTTTGGGGAATTCTTGAGTATTCTTCTAATGTGTGTGTGTGTGTGTGTGTGTGTATATATATATATATCTTACCCACCCACTCTGTTTAATACTATACTGTGTTCATTCATTTGAATATCATTTCTTGTCTTTAATGAAAAAATTGTTATGGATCAGTAAATCTCGTCATCTGTGACATGGGTATTAAAAAAAAAAAAAAATAAATCGGAAACGTGTGTGTGTGTGTGTGTGTGTGTTCAGCCGTCATACCCTCCTCCTCCCGCTTGTTTTACCCTCAGCTTCACTTGCTAATTCCTCTTGTGGTGTCAGTTAACACAAAGATGATCCGAAATGAATATGAAATTGAATCAGGCGACTCACTAGACCTCCATTTCCACCCACCTGTCTTATTGATGGAAAACTTACCTGTATTCTCACCTATTAAAATAGTCGATTAGGAGAATATGGCATTTCTGCTGACTTAATTTGCATAATCAAGATGACGATTAATCTTGAAGGCGATAAAGAGAAGGAAAATAATGTAAAACGGAAAAAAAAAATCTTTTTCAGAAAATAAGATTTTTCTCTCCTTTTTTGCCGTTAAGATTTACACAGTTCAACATTAAAATCTATATATCTCACCGCAACCTCCCTTCCACTAATCACCTTCATTTATTACTATGTTTCTTGTTTCTATAATCGAACTTCCACCTTTATTCTTACGGGGGAAGGGAGGGGGGGGGGGCTCAGCTAAAATATCTTTAGCAAATAAATTTAAAAAATAATTTTATGTACATGGTTGAAGATTAATATTTATGTGTATTAAAATACAATATTTTGTCGAGCTACTTGGCGCTGCATGGGAGTCTTTACTTTTATTTAACTTATTAATTACCCCCCCCCCCCCCCCCCCCTTACCCTCTCTTCTCCTGCTATTTTCTTAATGATAATCACATTTTTGGAAATAATGATATCAATAAAAGCATCGGGCGTCTTATGAAAGGTTGAAATTTAAATCCTATAAATACTTTCGAGTTTAATTTTTATATTTTATTTAACTGTTAAATTTATGAATAATCTTTTCCTTTTTCATTTACATTCTTTTTTCTTTTATTTTTTCTTCCATTTCTTTTTTTTTAATCTTTTTCGTTTCTTTTCTTCTGATACAGCAAAATTATTGGTAGATGACACATACATACACACATATATATATATATATATATTGCGTTTCTTGTGGATGATCTATATACATTGTTTTTTTAGGTTTGCATTGTCTTATTAATTTATATATCTATGTATGTATACTATATTATATATATATATATATATATATATATATATATAAGAATGATTTAACTTAAAAAAATAAATATTAAAATATCAAGTTTGAAAAAAAATCAAAAGAACCCATTTCACTGTAAGTAATTGATTAAAATAGGATTTAGCCATGTTTTTATATGAAGATAACATAATTGTTGTAAAAAAATAAATAAAAACGAGTCATCGAAGTTTGAAGTGAGGGCTAGGTTCCTTACCGCAAAGTTTTGAATAGTAGCACCCCCACCAGAATATTAAAGTAAATATTGTAAAATAAATATTTATTTTCAATCAAACAAAATAGCACAAATAATAAGCAAATATCAATCCTACTTTCAAAAATGTCGAAAGATCCCATTCTACTACTATTACCAATAATAATAACCACAGCACACAAAAAATGAATGTTACAAAGAAATATCCGTGAAGCTTACCATACCGGAAACAGATGTGTTGTTAATTAAAAAAAACTAGGTAATTAAAGTAAATTAAGAAATAAGTTTATAAAGTCTTAGTGGACATTTTTTGTTTTGCAGTCATGCGACTGGTAACCGTTCGAAAAGAATTACAAAACCGCTATTCTTATATTTCATTAAACTGGGAGCAGTCATTATTTATATATAAATGTTGATAATGAATACTGATTGTAATTTAGGCTTTGATCGCCTAGTTTTTCATGTTTATTTTTGCGTTTTTGTTTTGTTTTGTAAATTAGCACTGAAGATGACCACACCAAGAAATAAATGCACAGGAGCATATTACAAATATTATGGTGTTTGCCTGAACAATTGTATGCTGAATAAAAAATAAGTTTTATGAAATGACGTGAATCTGTCCTTTATAACATTGAAATGGTATAAAATTACATAATTTTTTTTGAATATAGCATATCTCTGGCCTTACACTATTGA